>CAXKVI010000006.1:7446952-7607394 GCA_964058755.1 Campiglossa producta
TCTGATGCATAAATGAACTACTATATCAACTGGTATGATTCTAACGCATATATGAACTAGTATGACAACTGGTATGATTCCGATGATTTTTTTAACTAGTCTGTTAATTGGTTGATTCTGATGCATATATGAACTAGTCTGTCAACTGGTATGATTCTGATGCAAATAAGAAGTAGTCTGTCAACAGGTATGATTCTGTTGCATATATGAACTAGTCTGCCAACTGTTATGATTCTGATGCATATATGAACTAGTCTGTCAACTGGTATGTTTCTCATGCATATATGAATTAGTCTTTCAACTAGTATGATTCTGATGTATATATGAACTAGTCTGCCAACTGGTATTATTCTGATGTATATATGAACTAGTCTGCCAACTTGTATGATCCTGACGTATATACGAACTAGTATCTTAAATGGTATGATACTGATGTATATAATAACAAGTATATCAACTGGTATATTCCTGATGCAGAGGCTGGCTAGTCCGCCAATTGGTATGGTGCTGATGCAGAGAAGGACAATTGCCATCTCGTAGGACATCGCCGTGTTAAAAATACCAGTTGCTAATATGGAAAAATTACAGAACTCGAACTAGTTGAGGCCGCCCGGCTGACTGGTATTTTATTAGTATAAAACTAGTTAAGTTGACTGCAGGGATATTGTAGGGAAATTTTGAGGTTTTTGGGCAATCACATTTTCACCTATAACTTAGTTATCGATAAATTTATCGAAATATATCGAAGTCCAAATTAATCCTGGGGCCATTCCCTTTCGTTTGTTACCCATATTGTAGAGTAAATTTTAGGTTTCTGGGCAATCGCATTTCGACTGATAACTCAGTTTTCGATAAATTTATCGAAATATATCGAAGTCCAAATGAAACCTGGGGTCATCCCCTTTCGTTTGACACCCATATTGTAGGGCAAATTTTAGGTTTCTGGGCAATCACATTTCGACTTATAACTTAGTTATCGATAAATTTATCGAAGTATATCGAAGTCCAAATGACATGCCAGTTTCGTTTGAAACCCATATTGTACGAAGTTTATACACCTGTATGCGAAATATCATAAGTTTAGGTCAAGTGTACTCAGAGTTATATGGAAAAACAAAAAAAATCGAAAAGTTACGGTCCCTAGCGTGGTCGGACCCCCCCAAAATTAAAAAATTCATAGCCTATACCTCCTTCCAGACTATTAGCTGTCTGCCTACCAAATTTCAACAAAGTCCGTCTTGCCATTCTCACGTTATTGAGGAACAGAAGTAAACGTCTGGACATCCAAACATCGCTACATTCACATTTATAATATCAATAAGAAGTAAGATTGATAAAAGCTCCGCTGCAGTGATCGTATCTTCAACTAGCAATGAGTCAAAAGCTGCTTTCGCTTTCGTCCACATGGTTCTGCACTCCTCTTCCTGAAGTTTCAGGGAAAATGTGGAGTGGTCGCTTGGGTCTATGGCCATGAAACCCATTTCGAACTCTTGGACTGAGTCAGCCAAGCGAGTGTGTGCTACCATATTAAGGGCCGCTTGCATAAAAGCCGATAACGCCTAAGCGGCGATTAACTTGACAGCTAACCATACAAAAAACGTCAATTAAACACCGGTTAGTCGTAATCGGCTTTTATGCAAGTGGCCCTAAGGTGTGCAAATAAAATTAAAAAAAAAAGAGAAATAAAAACAACAAGAATAAAAACTACACGGAAACTTCTCTTTTCCAAACTATAAAATAGCACAGAGTCAAAATCTGTACAAAAAGAAACCGAATATGGAAGTGTGTAACAAAACCCTGCCAACAAACCAACCAAAAAAATCGCAGAAAAATAAAAAGATCAAAAAATTTTAATTTTATATTTTCAATAATTTATTGAGCCACCCTAATAGAAAGCTGTAAAAACGCTTATATATATTGCTCGCCAACCAAAACGAAAAAAACTTGTATGTGTGTGTATATTTTGATAAAAATGTCAAATGAAAAAAGAAAAAATGAACCAAAAAGTTCTTTAATTGGAGAGAAAAAACAATTCCTCTCCAATATTATAATTAAATAAATTATTATTAAATATCAAAGTTAAGTGTGAAGTAATTTGTGTGCTAAAAAAACTTTGAACGTTAATAAACTCAAAGAGGCAAAGTGAGGTTGTTTTCACAGTGCAGTGTTGTTGTTGTTGGAGCGAAGAAGAAAAATTACTTGCGACTTTGTCTAAAGTTTCCAACAAAACTATTGGTAACAACAACAACTATTTATTTTTTTCCAATGCACATCAAGTCACTAGCACTTTCAATCAAACTAATCTATTCACTCGTAAATTATTTCAATAATTAAAGAAATGTTTAATAACAGATTATAGTGACGTTTGGAGTGCGTTTTTGTGCTAATAAACTTTGAAAATTATTAAGAGCAATTACAAGCAAAGTCGGGTTATATTCACAGTGAATTGTTGTTGTTTTTGGAATGTTAAATACAAAAATTGCAAGTAGCGAGTAGAAAGATGGAATAAAATAAATTTATTCCCGAAAATGAAAATACTTGCAGCTTTAAATATATTTTCCAAAAACAAAGTTGTACAAATATGTGAGTGTATAAAACTCTGAAAACCCCTAAGCTGTGTCAGGAATCCCTTATCTCTGGAGGGGGTGAAACCTGATAGACAAAAAGGCTATTTGTAACAACACTAATTCAATTTGCCTTAAAGCACCAAAAAACACTCACACTCGCACTTTCACTTTAATTTGTCTATTCACTTGACACTGAAACTTTTGTATTTTATAAATTTGCACCACAGAAATAACCACGAACCTTTTTATTTAATTTAAATAGATCAGGAACTGATGATTAAGTTTGATATCGTTTTGCTGCTGCACGGTATTAATTTGTTGATTGATATTTTCAAATAAACCAAAGTTGGTGTTCACCCGTGTATGCTGGCTTGATGCAAAATTTTCTTATTGGAGATGTTGCTCGTAAATTTTATTGTTGTTGTTCAGTGGACCGTAGATGATTCACTGGTGGAAAAAATGGCGATGAAGGACCAATGTCTTGACCGGCGTTGCGCTCGGACAAGTCTTTAGTACAACCACAAATAAATTAATATATATATATAATTTCAGATTACCTTAAGTATCTCTGGAGCGGGCTGGAACACGTCTGGTTGCTTTGAGTTTGTAATCCAAGTGAAAAAATGGAAGTTTGAACTTGCCCTTTTTTGCCGGTTTCTTACTTCCAGCGATATGTTTAACATAGTTAGCATAAACAGTTCGACCGCTGATGTTAACTAGATTTATAAGAAAATTACGAGGGCGACCGGTGAAGTTTATAGGTTTTGGCTGTAGGCCTAAACGGATACCCTATTACTTTAAGTATTTTAATTTTTAACTAGGAAGATTTTGACGTAATTTCGTGGTATACTTTTATTAACCTATCCGTCAATATTTTAATCGAAGCGCTCTGCGAAGCACAACATTCTGGCGAAATAATGGCATTTTAGAACTTTTATTTATTCAATAATTTTTCATTTAATTTAAAAAAATGTGTCAAGATTTATACTTTTTTGCTTTTGTTTTGAATGAATATGGTTAATAACAAAAAAATTTAAAATGTGTTTTTGAGAAAAATTTACCTACGCGCTGCAGGAACCAGACAAGCCGACATATGTTTCGATGATACTGGAGTTACATCTCTTCAAGGACTTTTCTTCCCGGCATTGTGAGAGTCGAACTCACAACACTGTAGTGACTTGTATGCTAGAAGGTCTAGCAGCTTAGGCCACCACCCAGCTTGAAGGTAAACCCTTCTCAGTGTCCATTTATGCATATATTTATACTTCCATATAGAACATTTCTTTAATTTCAATGCTAACTTATATGAAAGATTTGCGAATTTTAGGACTTGGTGTGAAACCTATGAAAGAATTTTCTATGCTTAATTAAGCACGAACATTTTTCCATTTATAACATTTAAACTCTTTGTTGCTTTTTGACTTGAAGTCTATCGCTGTAAATACCGTCGGTATTTACAGCGATAGACTTCAAGTCAAAAAGCAACAAAGAGTTTAAATGTTATAAATGGAAAAATGTTCGTGCTTAATTAAGCATAGAAAATTCTTTCATAGGTTTCACACCAAGTCCTAAAATTCGCAAATCTTTCATATAAGTTAGCATTGAAATTAAAGAAATGTTCTATATGGAAGTATAAATATATGCATAAATGGACACTGAGAAGGGTTTACCTTCAAGCTGGGTGGTGGCCTAAGCTGCTAGACCTTCTAGCATACAAGTCACTACAGTGTTGTGAGTTCGACTCTCACAATGCAGGGAAGAAAAGTCCTTGAAGAGATGTAACTCCAGTATCATCGAAACATATGTCGGCTGGTCTGGTTCCTGCAGCGCGTAGGTAAATTTTTCTCAAAAAACACATTTTCATACAATCCCGAAAATTGCTTGTAAATACCGTCGGTATTTACAGCTATAGACTTCAAGTCAAAAAGCAGCAAAGAGTTTAAATGTTATAAATGGAAAAATATTCGTTCTTAATTAAGCATAGAAAATTCTTTCATAGGTTTCACACCAAGTCTTAAAATTCGCAAATCTTTCATATAAGTTAGCATTGAAATTAAAGAAATGGTCTATATGGAAGTATAAATATATGCATAAATGGACACTGAGAAGGGTTTACCTTCAAGCTGGGTGGTGGCCTAAGCTGCTAGACCTTCTAGCATACAAGTCACTACAGTGTTGTGAGTTCGACTCTCACAATGCCGGGAAGAAAAGTCCTTGAAGAGATGTAACTCCAGTATCATCGAAACATATGTCGGCTTGTCTGGTTCCTGCAGCGCGTAGGAAAATTTTTCTCAAAAAACACATTTTCAAAAAATCCGGAAAATTTCTTGTAAATACCGTCGGTATTTACAGCGATAGACTTCAAGTCAAAAAGCAACAAAGAGTTTAAATGTTATAAATGGAAAAATATTCGTGCTTAATTAAGCATAGAAAATTCTTTCATAGGTTTCACACCAAGTCCTAAAATTCGCAAATCTTTCATATAAGTTAGCATTGAAATTAAAGAAATGTTCTATATGGAAGTATAAATATATGCATAAATGGACACTGAGAAAGGTTTACCTTCAAGGTGGGTGGTGGCCTAAGCTGCTAGACCTTCTAGCATACAAGTCACTACAGTGTTGTGAGTTCGACTCTCACAATGCCGGGAAGAAAAGTCCATGAAGAGATGTAATTCCAGTATCATCGAAACATATGTCGGCTTGTCTGGTTCCTGCAGAGCGTGGGTAAAATTTTTCTAAAAAAAAAACACATTTTCATACAATCCCGAAAATTGCTTCACAATACCGTCGGTATTTACAGCAATAGACTTCAAGTCAAAAAGCAACAAAGAGTTTAAATGTTATAAATGGAAAAATATTCGTGCTTAATTAAGCATAGAAAATTCTTTCATAGGTTTCACACCAAGTCCTAAAATTCGCAAATCTTTCATATAAGTTAGCATAGAAATTAAAGAAATGTTCTATATGGAAGTATAAATACATATATGCATAAATGGACACTGAGAAGGGTTTACCTTCAAGCTGGGTAGTGGCCTAAGGTGTTAGACCTTCTAGCATACAAGTCACTACAGTGTTGTGAGTTCGACTCTCACAATGCCGGGAAGAAAAGTCCTTGAAGAGATGTAACTCCAGTATCATCGAAACATATGTCGGCTTGTCTGGTTCCTGCAGCGCGTAGGAAAATTTTTCTCAAAAAACACATTTTCAAAAAATCCGGAAAATTTCTTGTAAATACCGTCGGTATTTACAGCGATAGACTTCAAGTCAAAAAGCAACAAAGAGTTTAAATGTTATAAATGGAAAAATATTCGTGCTTAATTAAGCATAGAAAATTCTTTCATAGGTTTCACACCAAGTCCTAAAATTCGCAAATCTTTCATATAAGTTAGCATTGAAATTAAAGAAATGTTCTATATGGAAGTATAAATATATGCATAAATGGACACTGAGAAGGGTTTACCTTCAAGCTGGGTGGTGGCCTAAGCTGCTAGACCTTCTAGCATACAAGTCACTACAGTGTTGTGAGTTCGACTCTCACAATGCCGGGAAGAAAAGTCCTTGAAGAGATGTAACTCCAGTATCATCGAAACATATGTCGGCTTGTCTGGTTCCTGCAGCGAGTAGGTAAATTTTTCTCAGAAAACACATTTTCATACAATCCCGAAAATTGCTTGTAAATACCGTCGGTATTTACAGCGATAGACTTCAAGTCAAAAAGCAACAAAGAGTTTAAATGTTATAAATGGAAAAATATTCGTGCTTAATTAAGCATAGAAAATTCTTTCATAGGTTTCACACCAAGTCCTAAAATTCGCAAATCTTTCATATAAGTTAGCATTGAAATTAAAGAAATGTTCTATATGGAAGTATAAATATATGCATAAATGGACACTGAGAAAGGTTTACCTTCAAGGTGGGTGGTGGCCTAAGCTGCTAGACCTTCTAGCATACAAGTCACTACAGTGTTGTGAGTTCGACTCTCACAATGCCGGGAAGAAAAGTCCTTGAAGAGATGTAACTCCAGTATCATCGAAACATATGTCGGCTTGTCTGGTTCCTTCAGCGCGTAGGTAAATTTTTCTCAAAAAACACATTTTCATACAATCCCGAAAATTGCTTGTAAATACCGTCGGTATTTACAGCGATAGACTTCAAGTCAAAAAGCAACAAAGAGTTTAAATGTTATAAATGGAAAAATATTCGTGCTTAATTAAGCATAGAAAATTCATTCATAGGTTTCACACCAAGTCCTAAAATTCGCAAATCTTTCATATAAGTTAGCATAGAAATTAAAGAAATGTTCTATATGGAAGTATAAATATATGCATAAATGGACACTGAGAAGGGTTTACCTTCAAGCTGGGTGGTGGCCTAAGCTGCTAGACCTTCTAGCATACAAGTCACTACAGTGTTGTGAGTTCGACTCTCACAATGCCGGGAAGAAAAGTCCTTGAAGAGATGTAACTCCAGTATCATCGAAACATATGTCGGCTTGTCTGGTTCCTGCAGCGCGTAGGAAAATTTTTCTCAAAAAACACATTTTCAAAAAATCCGGAAAATTTCTTGTAAATACCGTCGGTATTTACAGCGATAGACTTCAAGTCAAAAAGCAACAAAGAGTTTAAATGTTATAAATGGAAAAATATTCGTGCTTAATTAAGCATAGAAAATTCTTTCATAGGTTTCACACCAAGTCCTAAAATTCGCAAATCTTTCATATAAGTTAGCATTGAAATTAAAGAAATGTTCTATATGGAAGTATAAATATATGCATAAGTGGACACTGAGAACGGTTTACCCTCAAGCTGGGTGGTGGCCTAAGCTGCTAGACCTTCTAGCATACAAGTCACTACAGTGTTGTGAGTTCGACTCTCACAATGCCGGGAAGAAAAGTCCTTGAAGAGATGTAACTCCAGTATCATCGAAACATATGTCGGCTTGTCTGGTTCCTGCAGCGAGTAGGTAAATTTTTCTCAGAAAACACATTTTCATACAATCCCGAAAATTGCTTGTAAATACCGTCGGTATTTACAGCGATAGACTTCAAGTCAAAAAGCAACAAAGAGTTTAAATGTTATAAATGGAAAAATATTCGTGCTTAATTAAGCATAGAAAATTCTTTCATAGGTTTCACACCAAGTCCTAAAATTCGCAAATCTTTCATATAAGTTAGCATTGAAATTAAAGAAATGTTCTATATGGAAGTATACATATATGCATAAATGGACACTGAGAAAGGTTTACCTTCAAGGTGGGTGGTGGCCTAAGCTGCTAGACCTTCTAGCATACAAGTCACTACAGTGTTGTGAGTTCGACTCTCACAATGCCGGGAAGAAAAGTCCTTGAAGAGATGTAACTCCAGTATCATCGAAACATATGTCGGCTTGTCTGGTTCCTTCAGCGCGTAGGTAAATTTTTCTCAAAAAACACATTTTCATACAATCCCGAAAATTGCTTGTAAATACCGTCGGTATTTACAGCGATAGACTTCAAGTCAAAAAGCAACAAAGAGTTTAAATGTTATAAATGGAAAAATATTCGTGCTTAATTAAGCATAGAAAATTCTTTCATAGGTTTCACACCAAGTCCTAAAATTCGCAAATCTTTCATATAAGTTAGCATAGAAATTAAAGAAATGTTCTATATGGAAGTATAAATATATGCATAAATGGACACTGAGAAGGGTTTACCTTCAAGCTGGGTGGTGGCCTAAGCTGCTAGACCTTCTAGCATACAAGTCACTACAGTTTTGTGAGTTCGACTCTCACAATGCCGGGAAGAAAAGTCCTTGAAGAGATGTAACTCCAGTATCATCGAAACATATGTCGGCTTGTCTGGTTCCTGCAGCGCGTAGGAAAATTTTTCTCAAAAAACACATTTTCAAAAAATCCGGAAAATTTCTTGTAAATACCGTCGGTATTTACAGCGATAGACTTCAAGTCAAAAAGCAACAAAGAGTTTAAATGTTATAAATGGAAAAATATTCGTGCTTAATTAAGCATAGAAAGTTCTTTCATAGGTTTCACACCAAGTCCTAAAATTCGCAAATCTTTCATATAAGTTAGCATTGAAATTAAAGAAATGTTCTATATGGAAGTATAAATATATGCATAAATGGACACTGAGAAGGGTTTTACTTCAAGCTGGGTGGTGGCCTAAGCTGCTAGACCTTCTAGCATACAAGTCACTACAGTGTTCTGAGTTCGACTCTCACAATGCCGGGAAGAAAAGTCCTTGAAGAGATGTAACTCCAGTATCATCGAAACATATGTCGGCTTGTCTGGTTCCTGCAGCGCGTAGGTAAATTTTTCTCAAAAAACACATTTTCATACAATCCCGAAAATTGCTTGTAAATACCGTCGGTATTTACAGCGATAGACTTCAAGTCAAAAAGCAACATAGGGTTTAAAAAAATTTAAATATAAAACTCCTATTACCGCTTAAAGCGATACCACGAATTTACGTACACCAACTTTTTTCGCATGCCCCTAATTTCGTGGTATACTGCGCATTTACATTTCATTGTTAACAAAAACCCAAAAAATTAAAAAAAAGAATAAAAAAACAAATAAAATTAAAAAACAATCAAAAACTTAAAAAAAAGACAAAAAAAAGTTTAAGAAATACCAAAAAAATAATTTTTAGAAAAGTTACATCAATTGAATAAATTTTTTTTATTTTTATTTCTGTTTTAAAACTTTTTTATTTAATTTTATTTTATTTACCCTCGTGAAGGGTGGACACCTTGCCGCGGTACGAGGGCTTAAGTCGATAGCCACTGGGCTACGCTGGCCTTGTGATCATAGCGCCGCCATTACTACATCACGAGAGAAACCAAGCCTCTCTGGCGCGACGACTAAGATCTTCCCCCTCCCAATCCAGGGTGTCATGCGACCACGTGCCCATTGGACGTTTGCAGCCGGGAGGCAAATCGTGGCTGTAATCGAACGGAGCCTCTCTGATACCGGGCCGCCTCGGAGAGTAACTATGGCCTTACCGCGGTATGGGGCTCTGCCGTGGCGGACGACACATTCCCGTTACTCTTCCCTTGACCATAAACTGACCGGCGAGGGGTCGTACGAACAAGATGAAAAATAGTAATGAAAACCCTAAAACTAAAGATACAACAATGTATACTGCACAGCAGAGGAGGAAAATGCTGGAGCAAGCGAGAACGCAACGTCGGAGGACAAACTCCATTTCTTTATCAGCCGAGAGATCGACAGCGATGGCAACTACGGGTCGATTAGCTCTGGATAATAAGGGGGCAATCCCCAAATTAAGTACCGCTACAAACACAGTGAAGCCAACAACGGCTGATGCTAAATTCCCAGTAAGTGCCGGTACCGAAACCAAGTCTTTAACGTCTGTGGCAGTGGTCTCACGACCTGGCCACAGAGATCCAAATAAGGGAACGACCGCGATGGCAACTACGGGTCGAAATTTACCCCAAAAGACATCGCCCAGTCGTTCTGAGTACTTGGACAAAAGAGCGGCCGCAAGGATCCTGAAGAAATACGAGGGTATTTCACAAGAGACGCTATCGCCGAAAGCTAGAAAGACGGTGGAGATGGCTGAAGCTATCTTACCGAGCTTCCAAAGCGACTACGCGCCAAAGAAGGTTAATGGAAATCCCTTTAAACGCCAGAGATCAGACGTGGATTTAAAACCTCACCCGAAGCGGCAGCAACACGCCCCCGTAGTGGGTAAACTCAGCTTTGCTGAATTGGCTAAGGACAGGATCCTCATAGGCGTCATTGACCGATGTAACGAAAGCTGGGCCATCACTAGGGACCAGTGCCGGTGCGTCCGGAACGGTATCGGTAATGCCCTTCTCGACATTATGGATGAGTCTCCGGGTGACACGCCGATGGGTTCTGAGGAGGGATGGCACCAGGGCCGAATCAAGGTATTCGCTTGTGAGGATGCAAAAACTGTTGCACTGTACAAAGCAGCAGCTGCAAGACTGGGTGAGATCTACCAAGGGGCAAGAATCGAGGTTGTCGAGTGGAAGGACATCCCGGCTCGGCCAAGGGCGAGAGCGTGGATTCCTGCTATCCCTGCTGAACCTGAGAGAATTATCAGGATGCTGAGGATCATGAACCCGTCTCTCCCGACGCAGGACTGGGATGTCAATCTGGTCGAGGATGCGGTAGGGCCTGATAGGCAAGTAGTCTTCACCTTGAGTAAGGAGGCACTCGAGCCCCTTAAACGGTGCAATGGACGAGTGCACTACGGCATGGGTCAGATCGTGATCCACGTATACCGCGGCGATGCACAGCGCGCTGCTATTTCGGCTGCACCGGAGGACTCGGACATCGCAGTGCCGGAAGAGGAGTCGGAGATGTCGGACTCGGAAAGTATGGTATCTGCCACGTCAAATGGCGAAGGAGCAGTGAACAGCTCGGAGATGGGAGACAGCCTGCTGGACGGGGAAGACCTCAACGTCACAGTGATAGCAGCTACTCCTGAGCGCAACAATGTTGATACTGCCACAGTTAGTAGGATCTCTGCCACGTCAAATCGTGGTCTGAACAAATCGTCGTTGAAAGATAAGCCTCCAGACGAGGTGGAACTCGACGATACGGCGGTGGCAGGGAAGTCTGTGCGCTCTCATGTTGGTGGTGATTCAGATAAACCTAGACAAATCTAAAGCAGCCTCGGCTGCTTTAATCAGCCGTCTCTCTAAAGGCTACGTAGATGTGGTCCTCATCCAAGAACCCTGGGTCAACAGCTCAAGGATTTGCGGTTTGGGGACTCAGGGTTTTAAGCTTATCCGAGCCAGCGAGGGGGGCCGGGTTATAGCCTGTATTTTGGTTAAGTCTGAGCTGAACGCCTTTCTCTTGCCCAATTATACCAATGGTAACGTTACAGCTGCCAGTTTAACAGTCGACAGTACCAGTCTGATGATGGCGTCGGTCTAAATGCCCTACGACGCAGAAGAACCTCCGCCACAGAGGGAGGTAAAAGTCTTTGTGGCAAATTTTTCCATGGGTCATCTTATTATCGGAACTGACGCCAATGCTCATCACGTCCAGTGGGGAAGCTCCGATATCAATAGAGGGAGAGTCGTTGTTTGACTATTTGTTAACAACTAACCTGGTAGTTTGCACGTGGGTAACGAACCTACGTTTATTACTAAAACCCGTAGAGAGGTCATAGATCTCATTATTTGCAGCGAAGGGTCAGAAAATGGCGCGTTCTCGATGAACATTCCGACCACCGGTACGTAGAATTAGTTCTAGACTGTTTCTGTTGAGCAGCCGGTTATGAAACGCAACCCACGTAACACTAACTGGCAGCTACACAATGAAATACTATCTAGGCACTTACCAGCACTGTCCCCACAAGTCCCCTCATCTGTAGGGGAGTTGGAGGATCTAGTAAAGACCTTAACAACGGCGCTCTCGAATGCCCTAGAGCAGGCTTGCCCAGTGCCAAAACCACGCGGTAAACATAGGCCGCATTGGTGGTCCTACGACCTGGACTCGCTTCGCAAATCATGTAAGACACAATTTAAAAAGGCCAAGAGCCTTGGCACGGAGACTAAATGGCTCGAATATAGAGTTAAACTCAGGGTCTACAAAAAAGCTCTGAGGCAGGCGTAGAGAGTAACATGGAGAAATTTCTGCACTGGGGTCGAAAATGTCGACGATACAGCGAGACTTAGACGAGTGCTCTCAAAAACTCAAACAGCCACAAGCTATTTGCGCAAACCTGACGGATCCTGGACCAGCACGGAGAGGGAAACCCTAGAGCTGCTCTTGAATACGCACATCCCAGGGAACTTGCATGAGGAACCCTTAGTACCTACAACAAACCTGGCTGTATACATACCCATCACGGAGCAAAAAGGTTAGGTGGACGGTTAAAAGCTTCGAACCGTTCAAGGCTGCCGGGCCAGAGGGGATTATTGCCGCACAACTCACAAACACGCTGGAGACATCAGCCAAATGGCTGGTATTTCTCTATACAGCCTGCCTGACTCTTAGGTACATTCCGTGCTCCTGGAGAAGTGCCACAGTAGTGTTTATTCCTAAGGCGGGGAAGGCGTCCCATTACGAGCCCAAGGACTATAGGCCGATCAGTCTCTCATCCTTTGTGCTCAAAACCTTCGAGAGGATAATAAATGACTACCTCTCCTCTACTATTGATAGCAACCTTATCTCTAGCTATCAGCATGCATACACCAAAGGAAAATCTACAGAAACTGCGCTTCACAGCCTAGTTTCTGTTATTGAAAAATCGCTGTATGAAAAGGAGTACTGTCTTGTGGCCTTTTTAGATATTGAAGGAGCCTTCAACAACATAAGCCCTGATGCTATAAACACCGCTTTAACAAGTCTGGCCATAAGCAGGTCTCTTATTGGACTTATTGATCAACTACTAAGGGGTAGACGAATAGTTTCTCACTGGGCACGGTTGACTTATCACGCTATGTCACAAGGGGAACGCCTCAGGGTGGTGTTCTCTCCCCGCTTCTATGGAACCTCACTGTCAACTCGATGCTGCGAGACACAAGCTGGGGGGCGGGAAGGTAGTGGCATATGCAGACGACTTAGGTATAGTATATAGGGGCAAAATCCCACAAACCCTGTGCGACTTGATGCAAGTAGCACTGCGAGAGGTTTCCTCATGGAGCTCGCGCTGCGGACTGAGCATCAACCCGGGAAAAGTAGAACTGGTCCTTTTCACCAACAGCTATAAGATACCACCGCTAATACTACCAAAACTGAATGACGTGCACCTGGACTTGGCTGACAAAGCCAAGTTCTTGGGCACAGTTCTGGATAGGAAACTAACCTGGAAGGAGAATGTTCTTCGGCGCCAGAAGAAAGCGTGTATTGCACTCTACACGTGCAAGAGAGCCATTTAAAGAAATGGGGGCTCGGCCCCAAAATATGCAAATGGATCTACACTGCAATAATTCGACCAATCATGCTCTATGGAGTTGTGGTATGGTGGCCTGCGCTGAGCAAGGCAAAAACCCTTAATCTGCTAGGTAAAGTACACAGATCTTGCATGATCTGTATAAGCGGTGCGTTAAGAACAACGCCCAATGAAGCACTGCAGGCCATTCTTGGCATTTTGCCACTCGATCTGGAAGGGCACCGGGGGGCAGCAGCATCGGCTCTGCGTCTAAGGGAAACGTCCGGCTGGGGCGCATGCACTACTGGACACGCCTGTATTTTGGGATCCTATAGCTTTCTTCCGCTGAGCACAGATCGTTGTGCGACCACAACAGTCGGAGATAGCGGTTTTAAAATCAACATTCCCAGCAGGGAAGAATGGGAGAGCACGGATCGGAGTCCCTCCACTCATGGCGGCACTTCCATTTATACTGATGGCTCGAAGTTAGACGGCAGAGTTGGAGGAGGGGTTTATTGAAAGGATCTGAACCTTGAGCTCTCAACAAACTACCTGATCATTGCAGTGTCTTCCAGGCTGAAGTTTCAGCAATCATGGACGCCGCGGCTTGGATAGGCCAACACACTATCCTTGGCTCTTACTCGTTCAACTTAGAACTGACGCGCAGCTGTCGTCGATCTCTAAAAGAGATGGCCCAGCAGAATCGCGTGAACCTCACATGGGTCCCGGGGCATGCAATCTCCAGGATGCCGGATATCCAAAGAAACCTGGCCGAAATGGGATCATAAAAGATCAAGACAAATTTATGCCCTAAGGAGAAGGGAAATCTCCATATTAATAGGCGTATTAACTGGGCACTTCCTCATTGGTAGGCACGCAGAAAGACTAGGTGTGCCCTACCGACGATGCTGTATGATTTGTAAGGATGACGAGGAGGAGGAAACGGTGGAGCAGCACATCTGCAACTGCCCGGCTTTAAGTGGTGCGAGAATGCGCTTTTGGGAGTTCCCTTCCTGGTTAGCCTACGCCAGGTCACGGAGCTGGACATAAAGGACCTGATGTCCTTCATCAAGTCATCTAAATGGTTCGAGGAGGAGTAACGGTGTCGGTATAGGAACGCCAGTCCCGGGATTCTGCTATGTGGAGAATTCCGATAATACCGGGATTTTCCATATTGCAGGGTCCCGAAACTGACTTTCCTAGTGTTGGTGGTATCACAACGGGCCTTTTAATACTGGCCTAGGTGTGCCTCTGCGGCAGCCACTTGAACCTAACCTATTTTATTTAGATTAAAAAAAAAACACTTGAAACCCAAAAATAAAAAAAACATTTTTAGTAATAATAAATAAAAGTAATTGTGAGAAAAGTAACAGGTTACATCAGTTAAATTAATTTTTTTTATTGTTTTTTTTTTAACCATTTAATTTAATGTTACTTAAGTATTTCATATCAATAATGTTTCAGGTTGTTAAACTTAATGAAATTACAAACAAATTAATAAAAATTAAAAAAAAAAACAAAAAAACCAGAAAAATTAAAATTAAAAAAAAATTTCTTTTCTTACTTATTTATTTTGGTCTTAAAACGATTTCTTTTCATAAATACAATAACAATAAAAAAAAAATTATAAAAAAATTTTAAAGACAACCTTTATATGAATGCTGTCAAAAAGCCTCAGCAAATATGTCGATAAACAAAGACATGGTTTCGGTGTTTTTGGTTTTGAAATTTTAGACATACCAATTGGAATCAATTTTTGAGATTTGGAAATATAAAGGTGGGGTGCACGTTTCCAAATTAAGGCAAACAATTTCTGAGAGCCTAATTATAAGATCGGTTATCGACAAAACATTTAAAGCCTATTAACTGCACTCCACCTTTATATTTTCACATCTCAAAAATTGATTACAATTGGTATGACTAAAATTTCAAAACCAAAAACACCGAAACCATGTCTTTGTTTAACGACAAATTTGCTGTGGCTTTTTGACAGCATTTATATAAAGGTTGTCTTTAAAATTTTTTTACCATCTTTTTATTATTTTATTTTTAGTTTTGGTGATTCCTATCGGAAATTTGATTTTTAAATATGGTACTGTCATGGTTCCTTTAACTAAAGCTAAGTTTCAAGTTGCTAAATTACCAGGAAGTTAGTCAAAAGTCGATCGCAAAGTTCCCAACTTCAAAATAGTTTTGGAAATATCTTGATATGTGCGCCACCTACCGGAATTTTTTTGGTGAGGGACTGCATTGTCACCGGGTTCTGACAAATGTGCAAAGTTTCAAGTCTCTAGCTTACCGGGAAGTTACTCAAAAATCTATCGCAAGTTTCCACCTATGTTTTAGAGATTTCCAATTATATCGACAAGCGCGCCATCTTTTGGAATTCTGATTTCAATAAATTCTATTGTCACCGTTTCCACAACTAAATGCTAAGTTTCACGTTCCTAGGTTACAGGAAGTTGGTGAAAACCCGATCGCGAAATTCCCAACTTCAAACTAGTTTTCTAAATATCTCGATCCAAGCGCCACCTACCGGCATTGTTTTGATGAGGGATTGCATTGTCACCGGGTCCTGACAAATATGTAAAATTTCAAGTCTATAAGTAACCTTGAAATGACTAAAAATCGATAGCAAAATTCGAGGAGTCTTTTAATTTTTTTTTTTTAAAGATCGGTATTTGTATTTTCAATATTTTTAGTGTCACTGTTCCCTCAATTGAATGCCAAGTTTCAAGTTCCTAGTTTACCTGGAAGTTGGTCAAAAGTCGATCGCAAAATTCTCAATTTCAAATTAGTTTTCGAAATATCTCGATCCGTGCGCCGCCTACCGGAATTGTTTTGATGAGGGATTGCATTGTAATCGGGTTTTGACAAATGTGTAAAGTTTCAAGTCTCTAACTAACCTGGAAGTTACTAAAAATCGATCGCAAATTCCAGGCGTCTTTTAATCTTTTTTTAAAGATTTGCAATTATCTCGACCAGTGCGACATCTAGCGGAATTTCTTGTGCAACAAGTTGTATTGTCTTCAATTGTTCATATGTATGCAAATTTTCAATAATAGCTTACCGGGAAGTTCCTCAAATATGCGTCCCAAATTTTCAATTTTTAAATGAATTTACCGTATTTCTTGAACCGTGCACCACCTAGCGGATACTATTTTCTTTCACATTGCATTGTCACCAGACTTCGAATTATGTTCCAAGTTTCAAGTGTCTAGCTCAACGGGAAGGTACCTAAAAAGACTTTGCAAGATTCCGAAATTTCGTATGGAAAAGGTGGTGCAAACAAGAAAGCGACTTAATATAAAGGTTTTAAAATGGTTTTAAATTTAAAATTTCTGAATATAAATTTTAATAAATAAATTTGTGTATCTTTAGAAATTTGCGTTTAAAATAACTATTATTTTTCATAAAATTAGAGTTTTACCAAATACCACGAAATTAGGGACGCTTTACCACGAAGTTAGGTACATCAGAAAATTTTTGCCACGAAATTAGGTACATTTGAGGTACTCCCACATTTTTATTTATATAAAATAAAACATTTGTTAGTTTTGTTTGAAAGTAAGGGGAAAGTTATCTTAATTGATCAACTCAATGGGAAAAATTTACTTTTTTTAGTTTTCCTTCATCCGTTTTAACGCAAGAGAGGTAGAAAGTCAGGAAATACCTTAGTACCACGAAATTAGGGACACTTACCTTACTCGGGTTGTGGAACTTCGACTCCATCGTCTTCGATTGTAGGGTCGGGTTCGTCCTCTTCTCTGGATTGTTGCTCTGTTCCTCCGTTTAGAAGGGCAGAGAAGTGATCTCTCCTTAACCTTAGTACTCTCTGAACATCTGCCACCAGGTCGCCGTTGTAATTTTTACAGGGGTTTAGAACCTTCCGTCATTCGTTGATTTTCCTGGCTAGCATTTCAAGCTCTTCGATTTCACGCTTTCACGCGTCCTTTTTCTTCGCCCGGAAAAGCCGTTTCGCTTCCCTTTATATCTCACGGTATTGTTCACACACGCTCCTCTTTGCATTCGCGTTTAACGAAGAGCTCCGGAAATATGTTCCCACTGCTCATGCACTCCGCTGGGTTGAATTGTGCTCTCAGAGAGCGGGTCGCGAATCGTTCTGCGAAATTATTGGCTGCCTGTTGTGACTGCAGTTTTTCGACGTCCAGCTTTCCTTGCGTTTATTGTGGCGCCTCTTTTGTTGTACTTAGGCGGGTACGAATCTTGGCCTTGCTGCTTGATGGATCTTTTTATGCTTGAACCTGGTGCTGGATACGACCATGTTTTGTGCACCGGCGAAGTCAATCAGTCTGAATCCATTTGGCGAAGTCTCATCATGGAGACTGAACTTTCCGACAGTAGGGCCAAATACACCCTCTTGTCCACCCTGGCATTAAGGTCGCAAAGCATGACTTTGATATCATGACGGGGGCAGCGCTCATAAGTTTCTTCTAATTTCGCGTAGAATGCATCTTTTTCCACGTCGTCCTTGTCCTCGGTCGGTGCGTGCACGCAGATAAAGGATATGGTACGATATGATACGTGGTTTTATTCGGAATGTCTTTTCCTACCACAAAACCGACGCCGAATCTGCGCTCATTACTATGGCCGCTCCAGTAGATATTACAGGTTCGGATGGTCTTATAACCTTGCCCCGTCCATCGCATTTCTTGTATAGCGGCGATGTCAGCTTTTGCCTTATTGAGAACCTCAACTAGGTGGGCATCGTCACTTTCCCTAGTAAGGGTTGGGACATTCCACGAGCATGCCCTGATTTCCTTAATCATATTCTTAGTTCGTTTGCTGTGGTCGTTATCTGAAAAGTGAGTTATCATAAGAGTGTAATGGGGTGTGGTTGCCGTCCGACCTTGCCCAATCCTGACTCTTGCGTCTTCGTTCGTACACTCTGGGCAACGTGAGACTTCTAGGCTTGCGGCAAAAAGAGAGGGAGCCCCGGTGGGGCCACTCTGACATACTTGGTTTAAGGGCTCACCGAGGCTTTTGCGCAGCGTCTGTTCACCATGAAGTGCGGCTGCAAGCGGGCGTCTGTCTTGAAGCAAGCGGCTCGCTATATAAATGTGTAAATATTTTCCAAAAACCCCGAAACGGGTTGTGCGCTGGGTTTGGGACCCGCCACGTTAAAAACTTAATTCCAATGAAAACTAATGTACCAAAGCCTCGGATGAGAACCCCCTTTAATGTTGACGACCCGGCAAAACGAATAAGGCATAATGATTTGGATATTAGGGCATGTACCGGGAATGTCCGGACCCTTTCAAGGGACGGTACCGCTGCCCGACTGATTGCTGTCCTCGTAGCTGCAAAGGCCGACATCACCGCCCTGCAGGAAATGCGATGGACGGGGCAAGAAAAGACGACCATCGGTCCTTGTGACGTATAATATAGTGCCCAGGCCCGCGACAAAGCGGGTGGTGGAGGATTCGTGGTGGGAAAGAGATTTCGCCGCCAAGTATTAGCGTTCATTCCTGTGGACGAGCATCTCGCTGCGATACGCATCAAGGCGAGGTTTTTCAACATAACATTTATCTGCGCCTATGCGCCGACTGAGTAACGGACGACGCAGAGAAGAACTCCTTCTACGATAAACTTGAACAGACTTATGATCGCTGCCCCAGCATGATATCAAAATCGTGCCCGGCGACTTTAATGCCAAGGTGGGCAAGGAAGGAGTCTTTGGTACCACAGTTGGAAAATTCAGTCTCCACGATATAACATCCCCCAACGGCACTAGGTTGATTGACTTCGCCGCTGCTCGCAATATGGTCATCAGTAGTAACAGGTTCCAGCATAGGCGAATACACCAATCCACATGGCTGTCCCCTGATCAGAGAACTAGAAACTTGATTGATCATGTCATGATCGACGTCAGACACAGGTCCACCGTTCTGGACGTGCGTACCCTACGTGGTCCCAATATCGACTCGGACCATTATCTTGTTGCAGCTATGATACGCACACGCCTCTGTACAGCGAAGAAAGGGCGCACAGTAACGGAAGGAAAGTTTGACGTCGAGAAGCCGTGCACGACACAGACAGCTGATAATTTCTCCACTCTTCACTCACACCTGCTATCGGAGAGCATTCCTCGACCTAACGATGTTACCAAGAAATGGAAGCATATCTATAACTCATTACGTACCGCCGCTGAGGCCACTATAGGGTTTCAGCGAGCCCGCAAGAACAACTGGTACGATGAGGAATGTAGCTCTGCCTCGGAAAAAAAGGACGCTGCATACAGGGAGACGTTGCGAATGGGCGCAACCCGCAGTGTATGGCAACGCTATAGTGAGGCGAAGAAGGAAGATATACGCCTTTTCAAAAAAGAGAAACGTGAAGCCGAAAGGCGTGAGTGTGAGGAGCTTGAAATGCTGGCTGACAGGAAAGATGCCCGAAAATTCTATGAAAAGATCCGGCGGATGACGGAAGGTTTACAGACCGAGGAAAGTTCCTGTAAGGACAATAATGTCGACCTGGTAACCGACGTACAGCATGTACTTAAATTATGGAGGGAGCACTTCTCCTCACTGCTAAATTGCGAGGGAGACGTCGAACCCGATACCCCAATCCCTGACGATGGAAAAGTCGTCCCACCACCTGACTATGGTGAAGTGAGGATGGCTATATCCCGACTCAAAAATAACAAATCGCCAGGGAAAGACGGACTACCCGCCGAGCTGGAGGCGAAGAGCTGGTAAAAAGCATGCATCAGCTCTTATGCAGAATATGGTCAGACGAAAGCATGCCTCCGGATTGGAATTTAAGTGTGCTTTGCCCAATCCATAAGAAAGGCGATCCCGCTAACCGCACCAACTACCGCGGAATTAGTCTTCTTAATATCGCATAGAAGGTTCTTTCTAGCGTGTTGTGTGAAAGGCTGAAGCCCATCGTAGACAAACTGATTGGACCTTATCAGTGTGGCTTTAGACCTGGTAAGTCTACCATCGACCAGATTTTCACGATACGCCAAATCCTGGAGAAGACCCATGATAAAAGAATCGACACACACCATCTCTTTGTCGATTTCAAAGCCGCTTTTGACAGCGCAAAAAAGAGTTGCCTGTATGCCAACATGTCTGAATTTGACTTATCTGCAAAGCTTATACGGCTTGGCCAAATGACGTTGAGCAATACCAACAGCTCCGTGAGAATCGGGAAGGACCTCTCTGAGCCATTTGAACTAAACGAGGCTTCAGACAGGCCGACTCCCTTTCATTGCGATTTCTTCAATCTGATGCTGGAGAAGATAATACGAGCAGCAGAGCTAAACCGCAATGGTACAATCTTTTACAAGAGCCTGCAATTGCTGGCGTATGCCGATGATATTGATATCATTGGCCTTAACAACCGCGCCGTAAGCGCTGCCTTCTCTGGACTGGATAAGGAAGCGAAGTGGGTCTTGCCGTGAACGAGGACAAGACGAAGTATTTGCTGTCATCAATGAAAGAATCGGCGCACCTGCGCCTTGGCAGACATGTCACTGTTGATAGTTACAAATTTGAAACTGTGTGGGATTTCGTCTATTTGGGAACCATTATCAACACCGAAAATAATATCAGTCTAGAAATCCAGCGGAGAATCACTCTTGCCAACAAGTGCTACTTTGGACTGAGTAGGCAATTGAGAAGTAAAGTCCTCTCTCGAAGAACAAAGATCACGCTCTATAAGACTCTCATCATACCTGTCCGGATGTATGGCTCAGATTCATGGACAATGTGAAGAGAAGATGAGATGGCCCTTAGAGTATTTGAGAGAAAAGTTCTCCGGAAGATTTATGGTCCTTCCCGTGATGCCAACGGCGAGTATCGAAGGAAACTTAACGATGAGTCCAGCGAATTAATGCCCAAAGACTCCGCTGGCTGGGCCATGTTATGCGAATGGACAAAAAAGCTCCAGCACAGAAAGTTTTCCTATCGTCGCCTGAATTCGGCAGCAGAGGAAGGAGGAGGCCTCGACTGAGATGGAAACAACAGGTGGAGGATGACTTGACTCCCTTGGGATTTCCAATTGGCGTCAGTTATCGCTAAAAAAGGGATGACTGGCGTGCTTTGATATGCAACGGCCAAAATCGCTTAGGCGGTTAAGCAAGATGCTACTTTCGTCTAATTCAGATTACCAAAATGATTTCATTCGTGTAGAAACTTTACTTTATACTAAGAAATGATAATGCAAAAAAATCGAAATTTTTTGCAAAAATTGCCTAATATAGAAAAAATGAGGACACCTTCATAATCTACCGCCAAAAATAAAGTTTACGTGTTTCAGCGTTTTTATGTGTCATTTCAAAATAAAAAATTCTATATATAGTTTTTTTTTTCACTTTAGTAAAGCGGGCTACTCACCTGCCAAGAAATGCCAAACTTCATATAAAAAAACGCTCAAGAAATGGTCAAGAAATTTTTTCCGCGTCAAATTTTCTTGAACCAATACTCAGTTCATGACGTGCGTTCTGGACTGCGTACACTGCGTGGTCCCAATATTGAGTCTGACCATTATCTTGTCGCAGCCATGATACGCACACGCCTCTGTGCAACGAAGAAAGTGCGCACGGTAACGGAAGGAAAGTTTGACGTCGAGAAGCTGCGCATGACACAGACAGCTGATAATTTCACAACTCGCTATAGTTAGGAGAAGAAGGAAGATAGACGCCTTTTCAGAAAAGAGAAACGTGAAGCCGAAAGGCGTGAGTGTGAGGAGCTTGAAATGCTGGCTGACAGGAATGATGCCCGAAAATTCTATGAAAAGATCCGGCGGATGACGGAAGGCAAGTTCCTGTAAGGACAATAATGGCGACCTGGTAACCGACGTACAGAATGTACTTAAATTATGGAGGGAGCACTTCTCCTCACTGCTAAATTGCGAGGGAGACGTCGAACCCGATACCCCAATCCCTGACGGTGGAAAAGTCGTCCCACCACCTGACTATGGTGAAGTGAGGATAGCTATATCCCGAATCAAAAATAACAAATCGCCTGGGAAAGACGGACTACCCGCCGAGCTGTTCAAACACGGAGGCGAAGAGCTGGTAATAAGCATGCATCAGCTCTTATGCAGAATATGGTCAGATGAGTGCATGCTTCCAGATTGGAATTTAAGTGTGCTCTGCCCAATCCACAAGAAAGGCAATCCCGCTAACCCCACCAACTGCCACGGAATCAGTCTTCTTAATATCGCATATAAGGTTCTTTCTAACGTATTGTGTGAAAGACTGAAGCCCATCGTAGACCTTATCAGTGTGGCTTTAGACCTGGTAAGTCTACCATCGGCCTGTATGCCGCCATGTCTGAATTTGACTTCCCTGCAAAGCTTATACGCCTTTGCCAAATGACGTTGAGCAAAACCAACAGCTCCGTCAGAATCGGGAAGGACCTCTCTGAGCCATTTGAAACCAAACGAGGGTTCAGAGAGGGCGACTCCCTTTCATGCGATTTCTTTAACCTGATAGATAATTCGGGCAGCAGAGCTAAACCGCAATGGCACAATCTTTTACAAGAGCGTGAAATTGCTGGCGTATGCCGATGATATTGATATCATTGGCCTTAACAGCCGCGCCGTAAGCACTGCTTTCTCTGGGCTGGATAAGGAAGCGAAAAAAGTGGGTCTTGCGGTCAACGAGGACAAGACGAAGTATCTGCTCTCATCATAGAAAGAATCGGCACACCTGCGCCTTGGCAGCCAAGCCACCGTTGATAGCTACAAGTTTAAATCGGTGAGAAACTTCGTCTATTTGGGTACCTGCATTAACACCGAAAATAATATCAGTCTAGAAATCCAACAGAGAATCACCCTTGTCAACAAGTGTGCTTTTGGACTAAGTAGGCAATGGAGAAATAAAGTCCTCTCTCGACAAACAAAGATCACGCTCTATAAGTATCTCATCATACCAGTCCTGCTGTACGGCTCGTAATCATGGAAAGTGTCTAGAGAAGATGAGATGGCCCTTGGAGTATTTGACAGAAAAGTTCTCCGGAAGAATTATGGTCCTTACCGTGATGCCAACGGCGTGTATCGAAGGAAATTTAACGATGCGCTGTACGAGCTTTACGCAGACCTGACCATATTTCAGCGGATTAAAGCCCAAAGGCTCCGCTGGCTGGGTCATGTTATGCGATTTTTTCTATCGACACCCGAATTCGGCAGCAGAGGAAGGGAGAGACCTCGACTGATATGGAAACAACAGGTGGAGATGACTTGAACTCCCTTGGGGTTTCTAATTGGCGTCAGTTATCGCTAAAAAGGAATGACTGGCGTGCTTTGACACGAAACGGCCGAAATCGCCTAGGCGGTTAAGCGTCATTATGACGCAAGCCAAGATTAGTAGTAGTAGAATTATCATATCCGAGGCCTGTCTGTTAGATCTCATTGGAATTTTGTTTTATGTGGTGGGCCCTAAACCCTAAGCACAACCCGTTTCTCGGGGAGTCGGATTTAAGTTACACATTTATGTAGCGAGCCGCTTGATGCAAGACAGACGCCCGTTTGCAGCAACATCTCATGATGACAGACGCTGCTGTGGAATCACCTGGCAATCCCTTAAACCAATTATATTGGGGTGGCCTTGTCAGGTCGCCTTCTCACATCAGTGCACCACCGATCGGATGTTCAGTGGCTATCCAGAGGATATGACTCGGACGTAGTGATCTGCTTGGACAGCACATAGAAGAATCGCTCTGGCCATTTTGGCGGTCAGAAACTCTCCCCAGTTGCGTGGACTTCTACACACGATCCCATCCTCCCCCCCACCTTGGCATTAAAGTCACCGAGCACGATTTTGATATCATGTTGGGGGCAGCTATCTTAAGTCTGCTCAAGTTTATCGTAGAAGGAGTCCTTCTCTGCGTCTTCATAGGCGCAAATAAATGTTATGCAGAGAGACGCTCGTCGACGGGAGTGAACGCTAGTCTTTGGCGGCGAAGAATCTTTCCTACCACGCGCATTGCCGTGTGTCTGGCCACTGTAGTATACGTCACAAGGTCCGATGGTCGTCTTTTCTTATCCCGTCCATAGCATTTCCTGCAGGGCGGTGATGTCAGCCTTTGCGTTTACGAGGACATCAACAGGAGGGCAGCGGTACCATCCCTTGAAAGGTTCCGGACATTTCAGGTACATGTCCTAATATCCTTCTCATAGTCCTTATTTAGTTTTTCCGGGTCGTCAACATTAAAGGGGGTTCTCATCCGAGGCTTGTTTCTTTTCATTGGAATTGGTTTTTATGTGGCGGGTGCCAAATCCAGCGCACAACACGTTTTCAGGGGCTTGGAAAAGATTTACACACTTATATAGCGGCCGCTTGCTAGGACAGATACCCGCTTGCAGCTTAACCACATGATGTACAGACGCTCCAAAAAAGACTTCGGTGAGACCTTAAGCCAAGTATGTCAGAGTGGCCCCACCGGGGCTCCCTATCTTTCTCCCGCGCGCCTAGGCAGCTCACGTTGCCCAGAGAGCACGAACGAGGATGCCAGAGTCTGGATTGAGCAAGGTCACTTAGCAACCACACCCCATACACTCCAGATGATAATAAAAAATACAAACCTGGAATACGTATCGCGATTTTTCATTCCCAGTTTCGGCTGCTATGTTTTTTTTAATAAATCCTAAATTGATGACATATGTAATTGTTTTTTCATATACTTAGTACAGCTTGTATGACATTTAACTTAACTCTTTCCAAATGTGTACCTGTTAAGGTAGGTTAGGTTAGGTTCAAGTGGCTGCCGCAGAGGCACACCTAGGCCAGTATTAAAAGGACCCTTGTGATACCACCAACACAAGGAAACTCAGTCCCGGGACCCAGCCATATGGAAAATCCCTAAGTTGTTGGGATTTTCCACATAGCAGAATCCCTGGACTGACACTCCTAAACCGACACCGTTACTTCTCCTCGAAACACTTAGATGACTTTATGAAGGCCATCAAGTCCTTTATGTCCAGTTCCGCGATCTGGCTTAGGCTATCCAGGAAGGGAACTCCCAAAAAGCGCATTCTCGCGCCACTTAAAGCCGGGCAGTTACAGATGAGGTGCTCCACCGTTTCCTCCTCCTCATCATCCTTACAACTCCTACAGCATCGTCGGTAGGGCACACCTAGTATTTCTACGTGCCTACCAATAAGGCAGTGCCCAGTTAATACGCCTATTAGTATGGAGATTTCTCTTCTCCTTAGGGCATTAATTTGTCTTGATCTTTTATGATCCCATTTCCGCCAGGTTTCTTTGAATATCCGGCATCCTGGAGATTGCAGCCATATTTCGTTGGCTTGGCGGAGTGTGTACTCCTTCTACATTAGCTTGCATGTGGCAAACGGCATACCTAAGCGCTCTTTATCCCGAAGAAACTGCTTGGTCGTGCCCTGCTTCGCAAGTTCGTCTCCCCTACAATTTCCATCAATATCCCTATGCCCCGGGACTCATGTGAGGTACACGCGATTCTGTTGGACGAGTAAGAGCCAAGCGATTTGATGGCCGCTTGGCTGTCGCTGAAAATATAAATATCCTGTCTGATAGTGTATTGGCCTATCCAAGCCGCGGCGTCCATGTTTGCTGAAACTTCAGCCTGGAAGACACTGCAGTGATCAAGTAGTCTGAAGGAGAGCTCAAAGTTCAGATCCTTTGAATAAACCCCTCCTCCAACTCTGCCGTCTAACTTCGAGCCATCATTATAAATGGAAGTGCCGCCATGAGTGGCGGGACTCCGATCCGTGCTCTCCCATTCTTCCCTGCTGGGAATGTTTATTTTAAAACCGTAATCTCCGACTGTTGTGGTCGCACAACGATCTGTGCTCAGTGGTAGAAAGCTATAGGATCCCAAAATACTGGCGTGTCCAGTAGTGCATGCGCCCCAGCCGGACGTTTCCCACAGACGCAGAGCCGATGCTGCTGCTACCCGGTGCCCTTCCAGATCGAGTGGCAAAATGCCAAGAATGGCCTGGAGTGCTTCATTGGGCGTTGTTCTTAACGCACCGCTTATACAGATCGTGCAAGATCTGTGTACTTTACCTAACAGATTAAGGTTTGTTGCTTTGCTCAGCGCAGGCGACCATACCACAACTCCATAGAGCATGATTGGTCGAATTATTGCAGTGTAGATCCATTTGCATATTTTGGGGCTGAGTCCCCATTTTTTCCAATGGGTCTTTTGCACGTGTAGAGTGCAATACACGCTTTCTCCTGGCGCTGAAGAATATTCACCTTCCAGGTTAGTTTCCTATCCAGATCTGTGCCCAACAACTTGGCTTTGTCAGCCAAGTTCAGGCGCACGTCATTCAGTTTTGGTAGTATTAACGATGGTATCTTATAGCGGTTGGTGAAAAGGACCAGTTCTACTTTTCCCAGGTTGATGCTCAGTCCGCAGCGCGAGCACCATGAGGAAACCTCTCGCAGTGCTACTTGCATCAAGTCGCACAGGGTTTGTGGGAATTTGCCCCTCTATAATATAGCCCCGGCCCCCCAGCTTGTGTCTCGCAGCATCGAGTTGACAGTGAGATTCCATAGAAGCGGGGAGAGAACACCACCCTGAGGCGTTCCCCTTGTGACATAGCGTGATAAGTCAACCGAGCCCAGTGATGAAACTATTCGTCTACCCCTTAGTAGTTGATCAATAAGTCCAATAAGAGACCTGCTTATGCCCAGACTTGTTAAAGCGGTGTTTATAGCATCAGAGCTAATGTTGATGAAGGCTCCTTGAATATCTAAAAAGGCCGCAAGACAGTACTCCTTTTCATAGAGCGATTTTTCAATAACAGAAACTAGGCTGTGAAGCGCAGTTTCTGTAGATTTCCCTTTGGTGTATGCATGCTGATAGCTAGAGATAAGGTTGCTATCAATAGTAGAGGAGAGGTAGTCATTTATTATCCTCTCGAATGTTCTGAGCACAAAGGATGAGAGACTGATCGGCCTATAGTCCTTGGGCCATTTGGCTGATGTCTCCAGCGTATTTATGAGTTGTGCGGGAATAATCCCGTCTGACCCGGCAGCCTTGAACGGTTCGAAGCTTTTAACCGCCCACCTAACCTTTTCCTCCGTGATGGGTATGTATACAGCCAGGTTTGTTGTAGGTGCTATGGGTTCCTCATGCAAGTTCCCTGGGAAGTGCGTGTTCAAGAGCAGTTCTAGGGTTTCCCCCTTCATGCTGGTTCAGGATCCGTCAGGTTTGCGCAAATAGCTTGTGGCTGTTTGACTTTTTGAGAGCACTCGTCTTAGTCTCGCTGTATCGTCGACATTTTCGACCCCAGTGCAGAAATTTCTCCATGATACTCTCTTCGCCTGCCTCAGAGCTTTTTTGTAAGCCCTAAATTTAACTTTATATCCCAGCCATTGAGTCTCCGTGCCAATGCTCTTGGCCTTATTGTATCCTACATGATTTGCGGAGCGAGTCGAGGTCGTAGGGCCACCAATGCGGCCTTTGTTTACCACGTGGTTTTGGCACTGTTCAAGCCTGCTCTAGGGCATTCGAGAGCGCCGTTGTAAAAGTCTTTACCAGATCCTCCAACTCCCCTACTGATGAGGGGACTTGTGGGGGCAGTGCTGGTAGGTCCCTAGATAGTATTTCATTGTGTAGCTGCCAGTTAGTGTTACGTGGGTTGCGTTTCATAACCGGCTGCTCAACAGAAAAGTCTAGATCTAATTTTACGTACCGACGGTCGGAGAATGAATTTTCATCGAGAACACGCCATTTTCTGACCCACTCATAAGCGCCTTCGCGGCAAATAGTTTCCCTTGTTGACCTTAGTTCGCTTTCAGCATGCGCCTTAATGTCACTGACATTAGTTCCACTGACTTTAGTTCGCACATAGGGGTTCAGTTAATCTAACAGCTAATTGGGTAATAACGTAGCCTGAAATGTCCATTCTAGTACCTAGTAAGAGTTCTTAGGACTTCCCGTCATAGGTTAATACGCTGTTTTTTGGCATCTAAATAAGATATTATCTTAATTTTATGATGGAAATAAAGGCAAATTGGCTAAAATGGGTTGGGGTTCATAATTGGCCTGCATTTTGCATTATCCTCACATTTCAGCACTTAGCTAAAAATGAAGCATTTATTTCTGCATTTACCATACAAATTTTGACAGCTTAATACTACTTAATGTAAATTTATTTTAGTTTGAGGATTATAAATGCAGAAGCAACCCTGCAATCTGCGAAGAAGACGGGATATTCGAACTCAAAAAGTTGAGTAGGCAGTACTGGTTTATTGATATTCTTTGATTCTTTTTCATTCGTAAACAGTTGTCAAATTTATTGTGCTGCCAAATATGCCAAGCATGAAACTGGATGAGGAGAACATCATCCAGTGCCTTAAGATGCAGAACCCAGGCGTCCTGATGGAATACTCCCTATCATGCTGAATAAGACTCAGATACCTCTGATTAAGGAGTTAAAGGAGATCTTTGCGGCCTGCATTTCCTATAATCACATTCCGGACACATGGAGGAAAACAAGAGTGGTTTTCATCCCAAAGTCAGGAAGAAGAGGGCACGAGGTGTCCAAAGAGGTTCCCTTACGTACATTCACTTTTCAGAGCAGAAAACCCAGGACGTCGCCATGGATCTCTGCGCAGTGGAACCACCCGGGTTTTTACCCCGGCCAAGGACTGTCACTTTCAATGTTACCCTATTTAGTTTGTTTTGTCCCATTCCGAAACTATCATCCTCCCCCCTGCCGGCAGGGCTGCAAGATATTCTATTGTTACGGGCGGACATTGAACCGATCCCCGGACCAAAAGAATGGATATACAGTGCCTGCTGCAAAAAGATATACATTAAACGGTCGCGTTCTTTGCAGTGCTTCTCGTGTAAGAGATGGCTCCATAAATCCGGATGTTCAGGGCTTAACCCTGCCATTCACAGACCTCGTACTTTCTTTAATACTTTCGTGGCCCCTTGATGTTCGCGTCCTCGGGCGTCCCGCGGTCAGCGCCGATCAAGCGCACCCCTACCGCCTCTTTTGCCTTCTAGTAGCAATAATAATAATAATGTCTTTACGACTAGCAGCACTTCTGCTATACCCGCCACACAAATCCCAGATTGCAGCTCGAGCTTTACGGTATCAACATCACGCGCAGCATCTCAACACTCTCGCTCCCACCGGAGCAGTTTAGATGTGAGCAATGCCGAGCACCAGCCTCTCTCTGTTCCTCCATCGCACCCCCCCCCCCCCCCCCCCCCCTCTCTTTCTCTTAAGTTCACACGTGAGTCAGGATCATCATCTTCTCGTACCTTTCTCTACGTGTACAGTGTCGGCAAAGACTATACACTAGGGTGATTCAAATAAAAAAAAATTTGGTTTATTTTTCGGTCTTACCCCCTGAAACTTTAGGTATTGACGAGAAAATAAGCGTTGCAAAAAATTAATTTGAGGTTTTTGAAAGTGAGTTATTGAGTGAATGATTGAAGCATGGACAAGGTCTAGCATATGAACAAAGTTTCGCAATCTGTTAAACAGCCCCTTTTATTTCTGAAACTATGACTGAACAGCTATCTGTTCCGATTCCAACGCAATTAAGGAAATCAAGCCCGAAATTTTTCAGAATATTGACAATTATATGACCTAATTCTATTCCTGAAAGACATTTTTCTTCGTTGTGAATATCCTCTTCAAGAATTGAATCATATATCAAACAAATTTAGGGAAAAGTACTGAATGTGTTAAAGAAACATACATACAATTTTATATTTGAATCTGATATTATAAGTTATATGCTTTTAGTTTTGTGCTTCATTCGATCTCTATTTCCGCGGGCTCTATTGCACTGCACCGATTGAAAGCAGCCTATTTCCTTTAAAAAAATAATCGGGAGTTTCCGGCTGTTTAGCGGTTTGTTAATATTCGGGAAGTGGTAAAGTTCGGTCAAAATGGGTTAATTTGCAGAAATATTTTTTCATACTCCTTTTATAAATAAAATAGTAAATTTTTTTGTATGGAGCGTGAGGCACCTTAATGTATATAAACTGTTACACTTACCGTCTGCTCGCAAATAATCGTTAAGTATTTGAAATAGTGGAAATGAGTCCCAGGTATCTGACGGCTGCTCGTTAAGTACCCTGTCCATGTCCACTGCAAATAGTGACCAGAAAATCTCCGCGTGCTCAACCAAAAGATCACTAAACCATGCAAATGCCTAAAAAGCAAGTGAAAAAAATAAAGAGTTGAAGGATTTTGGCCAAACTTACACACACAACTATGTACATGGACCGGGGCTGGTAAAACACGAATGGTCGTTCGTTGTCGATGGACACCGGTCATTCGTGCCCTTTTTTTACTATCTTATTCTCTTCTTCTTATATCTGCTTATGACTTACAACTTCACCTAATCATGACTTACATATCTTATTCATTCACACATACCATTCACAATGACGCTACTAAAAGAGTGTTGCCAGATGTGTTGCTACTTTACAAGATTGGTAGATTTTATCCTGACATCACCCTTCTTGGGAAAAAAGATTTTGGCAAAGTGATCAGCTTTATCACATTCTTTTCCCCTAGTGAAAGTGTAATTCTTTGAATAAACGAATATTAGGGTGTACCTTCCTTTTGGAATCCGTTTATTCAGACAATTACTTGAAAAATTTAACAATTAAAATGAAAGTTTCTAATGATAAATACAGCCAATTTTTACTTTTGTCATACTTTATTTACAATAAAAATATAAGTACGAAAAAATTTAAATTTGATTTTAATTTACATTTATGATAATTTGAAGTATTTTTTTTTTTTTGAAATTTAAATTTTGATTTCTTTGTGGCGAAAATGTTTTCATTTCTTTTGTTTGTATTGATGTTTCTGGTACAAAATTTCGTTTTAAGTTTTAAATAGTTTTATCGAACATTTCTTTGTTGTTTTTTTTTTCAAGTTATACATTTTGGTTTCTTGCTTGTTCTAAAAATCTCATTAATTACAATTAACTTAGAAATTGAATGCATATTTTAATGAAATATTTTTAGTTTCTTATGATAAACATTGTATTTACATTTTTTTTTGTGCCTTCTTGTCTGTTTAACAAAAACGCGTATGTATTAAGTAAAAATATATGCAATTTTAGGAAATTTTGGATTTTTGTTTTGTTTTCTAAGTTACTTTAATTAATCTATTTTTGTGAACTTCTTTTTCTTTCTTTTGTTTTTCATCAAAAATAGTTGCATTAGACCCATCTATTTTTGTAATAACATTTCCATGTTTATGACGAGGTTCTTTTTGTAAAAGGACCTTGTCGCCTAAGTTAATAGATAACGGAAGAGCCGTTTTATCAAAGCTAGTTTTAGCTTGAATTTCATAATATTTTGCCAATTCATTTGACTTTTGCATCCCAAATTTTACTTCTTTACTATAATTTTCAACGTTATAAATAAGATCAATTTGCTCTTTTTGTAATTCATGTGACATTGTAGTTTTGCAAATATTAATTCAAAAGGAGTAAGTTTATTACTATCAACACTTTTCGAAATTCCTCGCTTTTTGATGATTTTCTCACGATTGGTCAAGCCGATTTTGCTAATTTTTTAAATATATGAGACATTCCATATGAAAACGTCTAATTCAAAAATCTGGCTAGTCTCGGATTCCGCTCAAACTATGAGGGACACTTCTTCAGGGTCCTAAAGGATGAAATTTACACACATTAAATTTTTATATGCTTACCATATTACAGCTGTACAAATGTTTCTATTAGAGATATCCTTACATTCGATACGGAATTTTAAAGGTAAAAGAGAGTAGTTTCCTTAAAAGTAAATAATAAAAAAAAATAAAAACCAGGCACTAAAAGTACGTTATTTTTAACCTTTTTTTGTAAAGTTTAGCTGGCTCTGGCGTCTTCACTGTTTTAAGTACCCACTCAATTTTTTTAGAAATTAAGGTACATATCTTAGAAGAAATTAACACATCCATTGGCCAAAAAACTCACTCCTTAGAGATAAATGATTATCTCGAAATTTGTAAGTTTTCAAAAATCGTGTTTTTTAGGCTCAGAAACTGACATGTTTCTCAAGAGATAAAAATACGAATTTCCCGTGGACTCCAGTCCTGACATTTAGCTTATTGTTATCGACAACACTGACAAAGAATAGTGGGACAACACTTACCACGAATGGTGGGGCCGCACTTCTATAAAGAGGCAACACTGTAACATAAAAGAAATCGACAGCAGCCAACTTCAACATCGGACAGACGACTTTTAGATTCACCACCGGCAAGAACACCAAATTTTAGCAACACAAAAGGCACTTTTTCCCGTCACTTTAATTAATTGTATTTGTATTCTGTATAAGTGCAATGTAAATTACAACAGTTTCGCGTCATTAAACATTTATCTTTAACTTAAAATGTAGTGTTTTCTTTATGTGCCTGTCGTCTACAACATCTTAAAATTTGTTCTTTGCCGGTGCAAATTGTTTGCCGCCTTTTGCACATTTTTGCTGATTGCCGATTGACACTTCGGACTCCACTCACACGGATTGGAATAGCCGCAGATTATTCAACCAGCCAATTTAATATACAAATCTATTTATTTAATATATTATATGTACAATTTGTTGAGAAAAGTACTAATAGTTTTCGTTGCAGATATTCCTGCATTTTGAGTTTCGGTGTAAGTCACTGCAAATTGAAGACAGTTTTTAGCCGCCAACAACTTGCTGGCAAGCAGCCATTCCTACGACGTTTTAAACATCGTATTATATTATAAAATTGCCTAATCCGCCGACAACTTGCCAATAAGGAGTATACATATGTAAATTGTTAGCTAATACAGTCGCCATTTTCTTTAAGTTCAATTGCCGTACATTCGGCAGCAAAAGCCATTTTGCAAAATCTAACATATACATTTTGGGATCGTTTTTATACAATTAGCAATTTGCGGATTTTCGCCGCCATATTGCAGCTATTGATAATTCGTTTACGAAGATACTTATACATACACATTCGAGGGTTGAATCTTCGATATATATATATGCAAATTGAGCCATGTCATTTGCCGCCAAAACCACACATTTGCCGCCAAAATCAAATCGCCGTCGTGTTATTCTTTGCCAATAGTGGTAGCCCATTTGCAGAAACTTGACAGTTCGGCTGTTGAGAAATACATATTTACGTATGTATGTGTGTATGTATGTATATTTATTCATTATCTTCTTAACAATTTTTAAAATATTAACAATATAAAAATAAAAATTAAATTAAGAAAATAGTTAATGACATTAAATGTTTATTTTAAAGCAGTGGAAATGTTATTTCCTTTGATAAAATTATAAATGCTTGTGGGGCGCATAATAAAAAGATAAAATTGCTTAAAATTCGCAGTTTTTAGGTAAAAAAAAAATAAAAATAGAATAAAAATAAAAGAGTCGAAACTAGACTATATAAAATTAACTTTCATATAAGGCGGATCCTTGAGTAACACTAAACAACAGAAGTTTATACAATGGGTCGCAACAGAATTTCTATACCCTCACGGTTGAAACCGAGTAGCCAATGTTAGACTTCCCTCATAAATTCGGATAGCCGTCTAATACGCTGTATCTCAGCAGGTAGTTTGTTGTACAGTTTACACGAGACGGTGGTGTAGAAGTTACGAAAAAGTGTGGTACGAAATCTAGGAAATGTTATGTAAGATGACGATCTACTTCTTAGGCAGTAAGGGTTATATATAGAGCTATGTGTATATCCACTTCTTATAAAAAAAAATTTCAACACTTTAAAATAGTATAGGTGCCGCACGGGAAGAATATTTAATTTCTTGAAAAGGTTCATAGAGTGTGATAGACGGCACGCATTACATATTCTTCGGATGAGACACTTTTGTAGAATTAAGAGTGGGTGAAGATTACTAGCGTACGCACCACCCCAGCAACTGATGCCATATAGTAATTTTGAAAGAACTAGTCCATGATAAACTAATGCCAATATTCGATTAGAACACAGCTTTTTTAGGTTATAGAAAGAACGAACCGCTGATAACATATACGATTTCAATGCAAAAATATGTGATGACCAACTTAAATCTTGGTCGAATATAACTCCCAAATACTTAAAATTAGAGACCACTTCAATCATGAAACATTTACTGTCACAACTTTGTGTCTCGTCAAAAGTGTTGGAGGAGTTTTGTTGAATACAATTATTTGAACATAAGCGATGACGCATACAGTTAGAAGCGTGAAAGAGAATGTCGTTTCTTGGCATTTCCTTTCCGCAAATATTAAAATATATCAGTAGTGGAATTCAGTACGCTATTTTAACAAGAGTTGTCATTGTTACGTTTACTTAACAACAATTTTAACGATTTCGCTATTCACTACAAGTTTATTTGACAAAATTTGTTATCGAAATGTCAGCTGTTATTGTTAACGCGAAATAATTGTCGACCTATAATTTGGTGTTGTTTGTTAAAACAACCAATATTTTCTTTTCTTATATATTTTAGCTCAGACACTTCTATGTTTTGCTTTGTGTTATCTGAGACAATCACCTTTTGTTTCTATCATTAGCTGAGAATCTGCTACGTTTTGCTATGTTTACCTGAGACAATCACCTATTGGTAGTTGTTAAAAAACAAGATTGGTCCAAGAACGGAGGGTTGTGGTACCCCTACGGTTATAGCTTTGGGTTCACTTTGATTATTCCCAACTTTAACTTTCTGAACTCTATTCGTTAGGTATGACTGAAACCAACTAAGAATGTTGCCACGGAAACCCGCTGAACTAAGCTTGCTCAGTAAGATACTATGGTCAACTATATCAAATGCTTTTGTTATGTGCACAAATAGACTAGCACAGCACAATCGGTCATCAACCGCCTTATACATATATAAAAGAAGAAAAGTCGAGAAGAGCATCTTCAGTTGATAGCCCGGACATAAAACCAAACTGCTTCGGGCTAAAGAATTTTATTTTATTCATGTACGCTAAAATCCGAACTTGTATTGCTTTTTCAAAGATTTTTGAAATTGAAGATAGCAAAGATATGGGCCTGTAGTTATTTTTGTCTTTTTTATCTCCCTTTTTGAAGAGTGGTATCACTGTGGCACATTACAAATCTTCTGGAAACACTCCGGAGATAATGCTTAAATTAAATAAATATATCAATATATCAACAATATAAAATGCTATGCTTTTCAACGTGCGATTTGAGATTTCGTCACAACCACTGGAATCAGAATTGTTCAAAGTTTTAATTATTTTAAGAATTTCTGAACCAGAGATTGGATCAAAGAAAAAACTATTACTGGGAGTGGTGAATTCAGTGATTATAGGGTTTGTATGGCACATGCAAATCATTGGATTCCTCATTATATCAGAAACTGCTCCTACATTAACAAAAAAGTTATTGAGTTCGTTTGCAACTATCAAAGTCTCCGAAATATCCACATCATCTACTCGTAACACAAGTTAGTCGGATTTTCGCTTAGAATTTCGATTTATAATTCGATTTACAGCGTCCCATTCTTTTTTTGGGTTACCTTGTGCTGATAAAAACAGGTTTTGGTAATATTTTTCTCGACTTGAACTTATTTCCTTATTTAGCTTATTAGTCAACCGACATACACGATTCCGTAGGTTGGTGTTGGTCGGCTACCTCTTACATGTTTTCCGTAATTTGTTCTTCATTTTGATTTTGTGTAGTAAGTTACGAGTTATCCATGGCTTCAAAGATAAAGAGGATGGTTTCGGAAAAAAAGAAATTTTAGAATTGTTGATGTGGAGAGTTAGAGTGTTAATAAATAAATTATAAGCCTGGTTTACGTTTGTTTCTCCAAAAACATTTTCCCAGTTCTCATAGCAAAGTGATCCATAAAGAACATTGAAATTTATTTTGTTGGTGCCTGATTGGATATTAAAACTATTAAGTTGCCTGTTAATGTTTATATCCCTAAGTTGAATACCAGTCATGCAATGGTCAGAAATTCCGAAATCAAGATTTATACCCACATGAAAGTCATCATCAAAATTACTTAATCTACCATACACATGGTCTATACAGGTGCATGACTCAGGGCGGGTAGTCTCTTGAAAAAAAAAAACGAGTCGTTTGTATTTGCGAAAAAGTTGTAATTAGGCAATTTAAAATCATTAATTTCGTAGGAGAAAATCCAAATTTCGGAAACAAATATAATATCGGGAAGTTCAACAAGGGATTCAAGGTTGCAGACCAAAAGGTCAAAATTTCGTCTTAGACTTCTTACATTTTGGTGCACAACAGTGAAAGTATTATCTTCAGATGCTAATATATGAGAGTCGTCGATGACACTAATGATAGGGCTGTTATTTATTAAAATGGATCCTGAATTCATAATAGTAAATTTAAGGTAAAAATTGCAAAATATTTAATTTAAATTGATCTCATCGAGATCATCAAAAGTTCTAATAATAACAGCTCTATCATTCTCATTTTTTTTCATAAGGATTCTCGAATTGCTTAACCATAAATATTTAAACTTCTTTCCTTTTTTTACTCTAGTAGCAGCTAAGAACAATGCTCTATAATAATTAGTATAGCTGTTGTTAATATATATATTCTTATTGCTAGCACCAGAAAAGAGCGAAGAATTTAGCTTCTTTTTAGCAGTTCGTTTGGCCATCATAATTTTTTTCTTGCATTCAAAGGATCTGAACTTAACCCAAACAACTCTGCTGTCATTAGAATTTGCTGCTTGGGGTTGCCGTGCAATGACAGGTTTAACGCTGACGTTTTCAATATCGTCGTCCATTACCTCCACATTCAATGCAACACTGAAAATTTTCGCCATGCATTCTCTTTGTTTACATTCGGTACGCCTACAATTTCAATTGAATTGGTTAACTGAGATTGCTCTTTCCAGTTTAGCCGACTCTCCAGCTTATCAACTCGTTTTTTTAACGTCACATTTTCTTCTTTTAAATGTTGTATTTCATTTAAATATTCAATATTTATTTGCTTGAGGCTAATAATCTCTTCGTACAAGAGTTGAAGAGTTATTTTACCTTCATCCCTATTTTCGCATGTTACTGCCTGCGCTGCTTCGGTTGCTGCTTTTCGCTGCTCACCTACTTTTTGTTTATTTTGCACGTCTCTATTTGCATAACTTCGCGCGCACTCGTTAGTATTGTTTTGTTTTCTACCAACATTGGGTGCACTTGTCACAACTTGTTTTTGGTTAGCTGGCTGCGTTGGTGTTGTTGTTGTACCTTGCAAAGTTCTTCTTAGCATAGCAGTGCATTTGTCACAGCGATACTTTTTGTTGTTTGACTTGAAAAATTCTAATTCAGCTGCATTGATATTAACACAAATGCCATGAAAAAGGTTCATACAGTCGGAACAATCAATTTTATTAGGACTATTGCGATCAATTTTTTCGTTGCAAATTATGCAATTCATTTTGAAAAATAAGTAATTTAAAATTGGCTTATAAATTGATTTAGAAGTGAGCGCCCCACGTTCACTTGCTTTCACTTTGCGTCTTGAGCTACATAAATTTTTTGTAAACAAATTAATATTTGCCCGTCGTATTATTTGCGCTATATGGTCTAATTCCGACAAACCACACTTGCTGACGTATTTTTTGCATTCGTCGTTTACCGCACTTCAGCCGGATTATTTCATCATTATACTGCAACAGTTGACAGTCGCCGCCGTACAATTACAAATAATTTAGTCTTATGCGATTTGCCAGCTTTATTATCAGGTAGTACTTGCGGTATTAATGATAACAAGAGCCAGAGGCAGAATGGAACAACAACGCCGTGTAGAGTCGGAGGGAGAGTCAGAATTAGACCAAACAGTAATGCAAAATACAAATACGCCCACGGGTCAACAGCAGCTAACTGGGCCCGATGACAGATTAACAACTTTAATCGCTTCTATCACTGCGTTGCGCGAATCGATCGTCGAGCTACGAAATGATACAAACGCACAGCGAGCTGATATACAGCAACTACGTAAGCGAATGGACAACGAAGAAACAGGTACCACACACCGTACTTCATCAACCCTGCATGCCAGTGGTTCTCAGGAAGTTATCGTCGCCACACACGAACAGCAGTCATCATCATCAGCTGCAGATACGCCTCAGCCACATGCACAGTCCAACTACGCACCGGTTCTCATGGATAACGCCTCTACAAGAATATACCCGCTGCCAGTATTCAAAGGGTGTGCAGAGGACTGGCCGCTATTTTTTGCTTGCTACAACGACACAACTCGCGAGTTTAATTATAGCAACAGACAAAATCTAATACGTTTGCAGAAAGCCCTTCGAGGTTAAGCAAAACGTGCCGTTATGTCGCTCCTGTTACATCCAGAAAATGTGCCCAACGTATTAAGTGAATTTCAATTTAATTTTGGTCGTGCAAAGCTGTTAGTCCGCTCGCAACTAAATAAGGTTCAGAGTTTTGCCAACATTCCTGAAAATTTTCGCCATGCATTCTCTTTGTTTACATTCGGTACGCCTACAATTTCAATTGAATTGGTTAACTGAGATTGCTCTTTCCAGTTTAGCCGACTCTCCAGCTTATCAACTCGTTTTTTTAACGTCACATTTTCTTCTTTTAAATGTTGTATTTCATTTAAATATTCAATATTTATTTGCTTGAGGCTAATAATCTCTTCGTACAAGAGTTGAAGAGTTATTTTACCTTCATCCCTATTTTCGCATGTTACTGCCTGCGCTGCTTCGGTTGCTGCTTTTCGCTGCTCACCTACTTTTTGTTTATTTTGCACGTCTCTATTTGCATAACTTCGCGCGCACTCGTTAGTATTGTTTTGTTTTCTACCAACATTGGGTGCACTTGTCACAACTTGTTTTTGGTTAGCTGGCTGCGTTGGTGTTGTTGTTGTACCTTGCAAAGTTCTTCTTAGCATAGCAGTGCATTTGTCACAGCGATACTTTTTGTTGTTTGACTTGAAAAATTCTAATTCAGCTGCATTGATATTAACACAAATGCCATGAAAAAGGTTCATACAGTCGGAACAATCAATTTTATTAGGACTATTGCGATCAATTTTTTCGTTGCAAATTATGCAATTCATTTTGAAAAATAAGTAATTTAAAATTGGCTTATAAATTGATTTAGAAGTGAGCGCCCCACGTTCACTTGCTTTCACTTTGCGTCTTGAGCTACATAAATTTTTTGTAAACAAATTAATATTTGCCCGTCGTATTATTTGCGCTATATGGTCTAATTCCGACAAACCACACTTGCTGACGTATTTTTTGCATTCGTCGTTTACCGCACTTCAGCCGGATTATTTCATCATTATACTGCAACAGTTGACAGTCGCCGCCGTACAATTACAAATAATTTAGTCTTATGCGATTTGCCAGCTTTATTATCAGGTAGTACTTGCGGTATTAATGATAACAAGAGCCAGAGGCAGAATGGAACAACAACGCCGTGTAGAGTCGGAGGGAGAGTCAGAATTAGACCAAACAGTAATGCAAAATACAAATACGCCCACGGGTCAACAGCAGCTAACTGGGCCCGATGACAGATTAACAACTTTAATCGCTTCTATCACTGCGTTGCGCGAATCGATCGTCGAGCTACGAAATGATACAAACGCACAGCGAGCTGATATACAGCAACTACGTAAGCGAATGGACAACGAAGAAACAGGTACCACACACCGTACTTCATCAACCCTGCATGCCAGTGGTTCTCAGGAAGTTATCGTCGCCACACACGAACAGCAGTCATCATCATCAGCTGCAGATACGCCTCAGCCACATGCACAGTCCAACTACGCACCGGTTCTCATGGATAACGCCTCTACAAGAATATACCCGCTGCCAGTATTCAAAGGGTGTGCAGAGGACTGGCCGCTATTTTTTGCTTGCTACAACGACACAACTCGCGAGTTTAATTATAGCAACAGACAAAATCTAATACGTTTGCAGAAAGCCCTTCGAGGTTAAGCAAAACGTGCCGTTATGTCGCTCCTGTTACATCCAGAAAATGTGCCCAACGTATTAAGTGAATTTCAATTTAATTTTGGTCGTGCAAAGCTGTTAGTCCGCTCGCAACTAAATAAGGTTCAGAGTTTTGCCAACATTCCTGACACCCGCCTTGACATGATTTTAGAACTAGCCTCTAAGGTACGTAATATAGTAGCATTTTTCAAATCAGCCAATTGTGAGCATCATTCGACTAATCCAACGCTGTTGGAGTCATTGATAGCTAAACTGCCCCCCTCAAAACAGTTTGAGTGGAGTAGACGCGCCGCTGAAATTACATCATACCCCACTATTGAAATGTTTGCTCAATGGTTGTGTGAGTTAGCACGAGTAGTTGCCCTGATGCCCACGGTTGCCGACAGAAGTACCGTCACAACAGCGCCACGCACAACCAAATCGACCAGCAATCGACAACCAATAGCAGGAGGTGGTAGTCGCCGACTACTACATGCACAAGAAATGCCTCAGCGAAGACAACAACGGTGCGTCCTATGCAGTCAGGAGCATCAGCTATCAGAATGTCAACAGTTTATGTCCAATAATATTAACGAAGGTGGACACTAGTAAAACGCCATCAGCTGTGTTTCGGTTGTCTGATCAAAGGCAACAATTTACTTAGATGCCAGAGACGTGTCACTTGTGGTATTAATGGGTGTCGACGTAAACACCACCAACTGTTACATGCACAAAACGAAGTTCGCCAAAATACTGCTGAAAGCCAGTTAGTCTAATATTGTCAACAAGAAAGTCAATCAGCTTTATTTAAAATTTTGCCTGTAACGCTGATAGGACCCCGAGGTAAACTTGATACTTACGCCATGATCGACGAAGGCTCTTCGATATCCCATATAGGTGCCAAAGTGGCTCACAATTTGGGTCTAAAAGGACAGTCGTCGTGATTATCGCTGTAGTGGTATAGTGAAAACAAAACCACTTAAAAGTCAAAAGGGGTAGCAGTTGAGATAGTCGAGCCGAGGGCCAAACGTTCACAATAAAGAACGTAGGAACTATAGCTAATTTAAATTTGCCAACACAATCTTTTAATAAAAATAGTTTTGATTATTTGAAGTCAGTACCAATGGCGAATTATACAAATACGACACCCGATATTCTTTTAGGCCTTGATAATTCGTTTCTAGGCATAGCACCCACAACTGTTTATGAAGGGCCGAGTCAGCTTGTTGCCGCTAAAACAAAATTAGGTTGGATGGCGTATGGGCCATCAGATAAGTATGCCAAAAGCGAGGCTCGAGTTATGGTGGTTAGAGAGCCAACTAACATGAAGCAGTTACATAAATTGGTTGAAGAATATATTACTGAAGATACGCTGATATTAAGGTTATCATATAGCGACATAATCGAGTCTGACGACAATAGTAGAGCAAGAAAGATTCTAGATGATACAACTAAGTACGATGGACGAAGTTATGAGGTAGGTTTGTTGTGGCGAAAAGACGACATTGACTTACCCGATAGTTTTGTTATTGCCAGTAAGCGCTTGCAAGGTAAGGCACATATGAAGAAAGACGCTGAATTTTCGTTTAAGTACAAGCTCGAAATAAACAAATACATTACTAAAGGATATGCTCGACAACTATCGGATGAAGAAGCAAGTACAATCAAGCTAACAACGTGGTATCTACCGCAATTTGGTGTCGTCAATGCTCATAAGCCGGAAAAGCTGCGCATAGTTTTCGACGCGGCCGCAAACGTATCAAACGTATCACTCAACAGCGTTTTGCTCAAAGGGCCAGAGAAGGTTCAATCACTTTTAGCTATTTTGTTTAAATTCCGCCAAGGAGCCATTGCCGTAGCTGGAGATATTGAGGAGATGTTCTCACAAGTCCGCATCAGAGCTGAAGACCAAGACTCGCAACGTTTTTTGTGGCGAGGTGATGACTTCAATCAGCCAGTGCGTGTTTATGCTATGACGTCAATGATTTTTGGAGCTGCCTGCTCACCGTGTTGTGCCGAGCACATAAAAAACTTAAATGCCTTGAAATTTTCTTCACAATTGCCAAAGGGTGTCGATGCGGTCGTGACCAAAACATATGTAGATGATCTCGTCATTAGTTTTAACAATCTTCAAGAAGCCGAAAAAACTGTTCGTGAAGCTATTGATATCAACGCAGCAGCTAGAGTTCGACTAGGTAAATTTATTTCGAATGACAAAACATTGCAAGCAAGCCTTAATGGTGAACATAATGTGGGATGAGGAATTGCCTCCTCAGTTTGTCAAACAGTGGAAGAACTGGTGGCTGAAATTTCAGGCTGTCAACGCGTTATCAATCCCACGATGTTATTCACCTTTATTAGCCAAAGCCGAAGATAGGGGTATAAAAGTAGGTCGCCTCCCAGTTGGTGCACCCTGGGTAACGCTAAATGACCTACATAGCCTACACGGCTAGTTTCTTGTATTGCCGGTTCTACGAGAAGGGTACCAGTACTTGTGCTGTACCCATCGTGCCGAAACGACCCGGGTCGTTTTCTTATATCGACCCGGCCAAGAGCAATACACTCGGGGTGACCCTGTCTGACATTTAGGCAGGGCTACACCTCGCTACAACAACAACAACTACACATTTTCGTGGATGCCAGTACAAGTGCATACGCCGCAGTCGCATACATACATGGATGTAGCGCTCGTTTGTTCGAAAACAGTATGCGCCCCAATCAAGCCGATGACTGTGCCACGCCTGGAGTTGCAAGCCGCAGTTATCGGAACTCACCTATAAACATTGGTGAAAGAAAATCATGAGTTGCAAATTAGCAATACGGCATGTTGGACGGATGCACAGACGATTATCCTGTGGATACGCTCACATTCCCGATCATATAAGCCATTCGTCAAGCTTAGGCTCGCCGAAATCCTGACATGAACAACAGCCGATCAGTGGCACTGGGTACCAACCGCCTTAAACGTAGCAGACGACGCTACACGCCTCATGTCAACTAACACACATCCGCACAACACCCGCTGGTTTTGTGGACCGGAATTTTTACACCAGGATGAGGAGCACTGGCCTCAAGAAACTACAGTTTCATCAGTCGAAGACGACAGCGATAAATTATTACTCAGCATTTATTCGTTTGTAGACCAGGCCAGAAGTTAGTCAATTTTTTTAAATTCTCGAGTTTTTTTCAAATTAACCAGAATCGTTGGCTGGTACTGCGTTTTATCAACAATATAAGAGATAGAAGATAACATAAAAATGTGCAGATGAACTACGAGCCGACGAGCTAATTGGTGCCGAGAACCGGATATTTCAAATGGTACATAGAGAAATTGACCAACGTGAAATCGATCTACTGCGAAATAAAATCGCCATACCTAAATATATTACGCTATATGCATTGACGCCGTATTTGGAAGACAAAGTTTTGTTACGAGTATATGGCAGAATAGATTCAGCTTGTTGTTTGCCACTATCTGCGCGCCGGCCAATTATTTTGCCAACACGTCATGGGTGAACATCACAAAAGGCAACACCACCAGAATGAATATCCAACAATCCACGAAATTAGACAACGATATTGGATCCCGTCTATTCGCAGCGTATTAAAGTCGGTGAAAAAAGAATGTCTAGTCTGTATTCAAGATAGCGCGAAGCCAACCGCGCCACTTATGGGCCAGTTACCAGCAGATCGACTAACACCGTATGTACGCCCCTTCACCTACAGTGGGGTCGACTACTGTGGACCGTTTAATGTTGCAGTGGGACGACGCAGAGAGAAACGCTGTATCGCTGGTACATTTGGAATTATCAGAAAATTTGTCAACGGATGCCTTCATCATATGTCTTCGCAACTTTGTAAATCGTCGTGGAGTGCCCATGCGTATGCGAAGCGACAATGACACAAATTTCGTCGGTGCACAAAAGGCGATGAAAGAATCCGAAAGAATATTTGACTTCAGCGCAATTGAGCGCGAAATGGCCAAACGAAAAATTGTATAGATTTTCAATTGTCCCACATATCCTGAAAGCGGAGGCTATTGGGAAAGGCTCATTCAATGTACTAAGCGACTATTACATAAGGTGTTGACTGAAGAAGCACCTATGATAGAAACATTCCGCAGCGTCATCATCGAAATAGAAATTATTATCAACAGTCGACCATTGACCGAGTTACCAATTTCGCCAGCAGAGGAAGAACCTCTTACACCAAATCATTTCCTACTGGGTTGCTTAAATTCGACGCAAACGCCACACCCGGAAGAGGAATGTGCCTGTTCTAGAAATCAATGGAAAATTGCGCAAAATTTAAAAGATCGTGCATGGAAGAGATGGACAGTGGAATATTTGCCGAGACTACTATGTCGTTCCAAGGTGAGAGACGACACAAATCCTCTTACGCCTGGAACAGTGGCGACCCATCAGAACTTCGCAATCAATGGCAGAAAGGAAAAGTCATTGAGATATTCAAAGGTAAAGATGGCCGTGCCCGAAGCGCTGACGTACAGACGTCGCATGGTATACTTCGTATACCTATTCGTAGGCTAGCCGCCTTAAACATTTGCATTCCACAGATGATCCGCCAGGAGGTGGAATGTTATCGACAACACTGACAAAAAATAGTGGGGCAACACTTACCACGAATGGTGGGGCCGCACTGCTATAAAGAGGCAACACTGTAACATAAAAGAAATCGACAGCAGCCAACTTCAACATCGGACAGACGACTTTTAGATTCACCACCGGCAAGAACACCAAATTTTAGCAACACCAAAGGCACTTTTTCCCGTCACTTTAATTAATTGTATTTGTATTCTGTATAAGTGCAATGTAAATTACAACAGTTTCGCGTCATTAAACATTTATCTTTAACACTTCTTTCTTCAAACTGGCTCTAGGTCAATAAATTAAACACGTTGTTGTTGTTGTTTTTCCAATATATTTCGATCTCCAACGGAGATCATCTTCTGGGTCTACAATCATAAATAAATAAAATACTTTGTTTTACACAATTTATCACAGGTATATACTTATATATAAACACATTCGCATTTCTGCAAACATACATACATGATTTTAGATGTGAGGTGGAGATCATCTAATCAGTTCGACGTGGTGTTTTGAACTGATTTTCGTGAGTCAAGTAAGTGGCGGTAGATATGTGCGACTGCTCACAATCTTCCTTGTAGTTCAGTCTCTAGTCTCAAGTCTAATATATTTTAGAAAAAAATTGCTTTTTCGTGTTTGGGTAAATACAAATATGATGCTGATGTATATATGATCTAATATGTCAACTGCTATATTTCTGATGTATATACACAGAAAAGAGGCACTGGTAAAATCAACAATCTCGTACTGTTTGGTTGCTTGAACGGTCATTATAGTTGGAGTAACTGCATTCAACTGTTGATTGAACAGTCATATATTTGTCAATTTAAAAAAAAAAACTGTAAGTCCCGCCAACTTGTAGGAAAAAAATCAAAGCAGCGCACTATAATTTGGAAGAGAAGTTCGCAAAAATCTCGTTAGAGGTTATGACAACCTGTTGGTATATAACCGCTTTTTTTTCCGTTGCGGCACAAACTTGAGTTCAAAAGACTTTGACGAAGGCGCAACTCGAAAGGAGCCATTGCAAGTTGAACTCAATAATTAAATTAAAAATACAATAAACTACATAATTAAAAAAAAAAAAAAATAAAAATTTGTGTTGACTTTACCGAGAATCGAACTCAGAATCTTTAGCTCATTTTTGGGTGTGTATGAACTAGTATATCAACTTGTATAAAGCTGATGCAGAGGCTGACTAGTATACCAATTGGTATAGTGCTGATGCAGAAGAAGACATTTGCTTTTATTTTTCTCTTGTAACTGCTTCTTTTTTACCTTGTAATTCACAGATGCGTTTTCGTGTTTGGGTAAATACAATAGTCGCTGCTCTCTAAAGAATAAACTGGTACATATATTGCTGATGTAGAGGCTGACTATGATACTGGTGCATAGACCGACTAGTATACCAACTGGAATGAGTGTTAAATTCGTGGACTAGTATGATTAGTACGTCCTGGCGCATAGACTGAGCAGTATGTCAACTGGTATGATTCTGATGCATATATGAACTCGTATTGCAACTGGTATGATTTGGATGAATATATGAACTGGTATGTCAACTGGTATATCCCTGATGAAGAGGCTGACTACTCAGCCAATTGGTATGGTGCTGATGCAGAGGAGGTAAAATACATTTGTACATAATTCCAATTAAAATTTCTTAAGTGATTTCTATTTAACGTTCCATACTTTTTATTAATTTCCACAATAATTAGTGCACATTAATTTCCATATAATTTCGTGTGTACTTTGCATTGAATAAACGAATTATAAGTATATTGTTTACATTGAAACTAAAGTGTCCATTTATTTCTCACTCGTTGTATTTCCTTTTTCACTTTCTTTCCATACTTATTACGTGCGAGCACATCCCGCCATTGCCATTGTCCAATTTTTTTTTAAAATTCAAGACCACAAAGCCTTTAGTGTATAAACGCAAGTACATTCGGTAAAACAGGAAATTTAATGCGTTGAGTAAGAGGTAGCGTAGTAACTTTGCTCGTAACTTTGAATCCTGCATCAAGGATAATCCTAAAGCCTTTTGGCATTATGTAAAATACAAGAAACTTACTCGAGTATTCCCTCGTCAGTTTTTTAGAAGGGGTTCATACCTCTTCACCGATGGAGTCGAGTAATCTTTTTGCTGAGTTTTTTCACTCCAACTTTGATACAGAGCCGGCTGCTGTTACAGAGTCCTCCTCGTTGGTGAACTCTCCTATCAACTTCGGAGCTCTTACTCTTTCTTTGGACGAAGTTGTTGACGGAATTCGGCACCTTAAGCTGTCTTCTCAGACTGATATTGACGGCTTATCGTCTTATCTATTTAAAAATTGTCTGGATTTCGCCATCCCGCTTCTCTTACTCTTCACTAAATCTCTTGAGTGTGGTGAGTTCATTAATGCGTGGAAGTTAACTTTCATTTCTCGCATTTTTAAAAGTGGAAATAAAAACAATGTTGCCAACGATAGACCAATTGCTAAACTACCCTGCAGTCAAATTCCGAACTACTCAGCAAACATACTAGTGCATTGACTAAACATTTTGTGGCATATGCATACCAGTTCATTTTTGATTAGTTTTAAAACCAGTCAATGCCCAACTACTCAGCAAACAATATAGTTCATTGACTATACATTTTGTGGTGTATTCATACCAGTTCATTTCTGATCACCTTTAAACCAGTCAATGTCGAACTACTCAGCAAACAACATAGTTCATGGACTATATATTTTGTGGTGTATTTATACTAATTCGTTGCTGATTAGCTTCAAACAAGTCAAGGCCAAACTACACAGCAAACAATGTAGTTCATTGACTATACATTTTGTGGTGTATTCATACTAGTTCATTTCTGATCACCTTTAAACCAGGCAATGTGGAACTACTCAGCAAACAACATAGTTCATGGACTATATATTTTGTGGTGTATTTATACTATTTCGTTGCTGATTAGCTTCAAACAAGTCAAGGCCAAACTACTCAGAAAACAATATAGTCAATTGACTATACATTTTGTGGTGTATTCATACTAGTTCATTTCTGTTCACCTTTAAACCAGGCAATGTCGAACTACTCAGCAAACAACATAGTTCATGGACTATATATTTTGTGGTGTATTTATACTATTTCGTTGCTGATTAGCTTCAAACAAGTCAAGGCCAAACTACTCAGCAAACAATATAGTTCATTGACTATACATTTTGTGGTGTATTCATACCAGTTCATTTCTGATCACCTTTAAACCAGTCAATGTCGAACTACTCAGCAAACAACATAGTTCATGGACTATATATTTTGTGGTGTATTTATACTAATTCGTTGCTGATTAGCTTCAAACAAGTCAAGGCCAAACTACTCATTTCTTCAAACAAGTCAAGGCCAAACTACTCAGCAAACAATATAGTTCATTGACTATACATTGTGTGGTGTATTCATACTAGTTCATTTCTGATCACCTTTAAACCAGTCAATGTCGAACTACTCAGCAAACATACTAGTTCATTGACTGCACATTTTGTGGTGTATTCATACTAGTTAATTTCTGATTAGCTTTAAACCAGTCAATGCCAAACTACTCAGCAGCATTATAGTTCTTGGACTATACATTTTGTGGTGTATTCATACTAGTTAATTTCTGACTACCTTCAAACTAATCAGTTCCAAACTACTCAGCCGACACCTAGCTCGTTTACTACACATTTTATGGGTGTTTTTATACTAGTTCATTGGTGATTACCCTTAAACCAATCAATGTAATTTTCTGAATGTGAATTGTATTTTTCTGAATATCAAATGGAAATTCTGAATATGAATTGTTACTTTCTGAATATAAACTGAAAAGGTGTAGTCAGAAAAAGTCTAATCTATTTTAGAAAAAATACTAATAGGAAAAATTCCATTTCATACTACATTATTATTATAAGGCCTTATTATACCGCGACCATTAGTACGATCTATTGTACTACATGGCACTATGCAAACATTTTTTGAAACTTTTAGCTTGCTTCTTTTTTTCTCTTGTAATTCACAGATGTTTTTTCGTGTTTGGCTAAATACAAATATGATGATGTATATGTATATGATCTAGTATGTCAGGAGCCATTGCAAGTTGAATTCAATTATTAAATTAAAAGTACCATAAACTACATAATTTAAAAAATATAGAATAAAAAAAATTGTGTTGACTTTACCGAGAATCGAACTCAGAACCTTTAGCTAATTTTTGGCTGATGCAGAGGCTGACTAGTATACCAATTGGTATGGTGCTGATGCAGATGAGGACAATTGCTTTTCTTTTTCTCTTGTAGCTGCTTCTTTTTACTTGTAATTCACAGATGTTTTTTCGTGTTTGGGTAGATAGAAATAGTCGCTGCTTTCTAAAGAATAAACTGGTATATTTCTGCTGTAGAGACTGACTATGATACTGGTGAATAGACCGACTAGTATACTGGAATTAATGTCAAATTCGTGGACTAGTATGACAAGTGGTACGATCTGAATGGGCATAATGATTAGTATGTCCTGGCGCGTAGAGTAGTAGTAGTATGTCTACTGGTAAGATTCTGATGTATATATGAACTAGTATGTCAACTGGTAATATTCTGATGCATATATGAAGTAGTATGTCAAATGGTATAATTCTGATGCATAAATGAACTAGTCATCCAACTGGTATGATTCTGATGCATATATGAACTACTCTGTCAACTGATATGATTCTGATGGATATATGAACTAGTTTGCCAACTGGTATGATTATGATGCATATATGAACTAGTCTGCCAACTGGTTTGATTCTGATGCATATATGAACTAGTCTGTCAACTGGTTTGATTCTGATGCATATATGAACTAGTCTGCCAACTGGTATGTTTCTGATGCATATATGAACTAGTCTGTCAACTGATATGATTCTGTGCATATAAATATGAACTAGTCTTTCAACTGGTATGATTCTGATGTATATATGAACTAGTCTGCCAACTGGTATGATTCGTATGTATATATGAACTAGTCTTTCAACGTGTACGATCCTGACGTATATAAATAAAATGGTATGATACTGATGTGTATAATAACAAGTATATCAACTGGTATATTCCTGATGCAGAGAAGAACAATTGCCATCTCGTAGGACATCGCCGTGTTACAAGTACAAGGTACAAGTTTTAAGCCGCTTAGAAAGTTCCCTGATTTTTGCGAATTATTTTGCAAAAATGCAGAATACCACAAACTCCCCAACTAAAAAAACAAAATATAGGGATAGATACATACAGTTAAGAAGAGCATAACCGTAATTTTTTTTTAGCGGGGAAAATAACAACAACAAAAGTTATTAAAGGGCAAACTTCATATGAAGCATTTATTAAATTGCAATTAATCGAAAAGTACCAAACCGATTTTCAATATTTTTTAATATCTCGGAAACTGTAATTTTTTGTTTGTTTAAACTTTTTTTTAAACTATATAATATTTTGTTTCTTTATTTTCACCAAAGAAAAACATATTACAATTTCATCGAAATCAAAAATCAGGTCCCGCGCGCACCGGTTGTCTTGAAATGGAATGAGCCTTTCGTATTTTCGCCCATATAAGTTATTTTCAAATTTCTGTAACTAGTTAAAGTGCTATGATAATTGCACGGGTTTTTTGAAGTTAACTTCTTAGGCGGCGATATGAAGTTTTGATTGAGAGTATAATTTGAGAAAATGGATGACGATGAAACGGAAGTTATGGCACGGAAATAGAAATTCTAGCCGGGTTGCCACTTATCTCAATTTTTTTTTAATATTGAGCAAGATATGCAAATAGTGGTATCAAATGAAAGGTTTTTGCGGCCGTATTTCAAATATGTAAATCTCAGGCAGGGTTGCCACCTAACCGCATTTTATATATTTTTCTCTATATTTCGGGAACCTCTCGAGCGATTTGGCTAAAGTTTGACATTATAGATAGTATGATTCATTTTAAGATTATATGCGTGGGTGTTGCCACTTGAGGCAGTTCAGAGGGTTGCCACTTATCTCAATTTTTTTTTTAATGTTGAGCAAGATATGCCAATATGGGTATCAAATGTAAGTTATTTTCGACCGTATTCCAAATACGTAAATCTCAAGCAGGGTTGTCACCTAGTGTTGCCACCTTACCGCATTTTATATATTTTTCTCTATATCTACGGAACCGCTCAACCGATTTGGATAAAGTTGGACATTATAGTTAGTATGATTCATTTTAAGATTATACGCGTGGGAGTGGCACTTGGGGCGGTTCACAGGCTTGCCATCTATTTAAATTTTTTTTTAAATATTGAGCAGAATATGCCAGTATGGGTATCAAATGAAAGGTATTTTCGTCCGTATTCCAAATATGTAAATCTCAAGAAGGGTTGCCACCTAGGGTTGCCACCTAACCGCATTCTATTTATTTTTCTCTATATCTCGGGAACCGCTCGACGGATTTGGATAAAGTGTCGCATTATAGATAGTATGATCATTCTAAGTTTATATGCGTGGGTGTTTCCATTTGAGGCTGTTCACAGCGTGGCCACCTATCTCATTTTTTTTGTAAATATTGAGCAATATGTGCCAATATGGGTATCAAATGAAAGGTATATTCGGTCGCATTTCAAATATGAAAATTTCTAGCAGGGTTTCCAGCTAGGGTTGCCCGTATTTAATTTATTTTTCCTTATATGCATACCAGTTCATTGTTGATTAGTTTTAAAGCCAGTCAATGCCCAACTACTCAGCAAACAATATAGTTCATTGACTATACATTTTGTGGTGTATTCATACCAGTTCATTTCTGATCACCTTTAAACCAGTCAATGTCGAACTACTCAGCAAACAACATAGTTCATGGACTATATATTTTGTGGTGTATTTATACTAATTCGTTGCTGATTAGCTTCAAACAAGTCAAGGCCGAACTACTCAGCAAACAATATAGTTCATTGACTATACATTTTGTGGTGTATTCATACTAATTCATTTCTGATCACCTTTAAACCAGGCAATGTCGAACTACTCAGCAAACAACATAGTTCATGGACTATATATTTTGTGGTGTATTTATACTAATTCGTTGCTGATTAGCTTCAAACAAGTCAAGGCCAAACTACTCAGAAAACAATATAGTCCATTGACTATACATTTTGTGGTGTATTCATACTAGTTCATTTCTGATCACCTTTAAACCAGTCAATGTCGAACTACTCAGCAAACATACTAGTTCATTGACTGCACATTTTGTGGTGTATTCATACTAGTTAATTTCTGATTAGCTTTAAACCAGTCAATGCCAAACTACTCAGCAACATTATAGTTCTTGGACTATACATTTTGTGGTGTATTCATACTAGTTAATTTCTGACCACCTTCAAACTAATCAGTTCCAAACTACTCAGCAGACACCTAGCTCGTTTACTACACATTTTATGGGTGTTTTATAATAGTTCATTGCTGATTACCCTTAAACCAATCAATGTAATTTTCTGAATGTGAATTGTATTTTTCTGAATATCAAATGGAAATTCTGAATATGAATTGTTACTTTCTGAATATAAACTGAAAAGGTGTAGTCAGAAAAAGTCTAATCTATTTTAGAAAAAATACTAATAGGAAAAATTCCATTTCATACTACATTATTATTATAAGGCCTTATTATACCGCGACCATTAGTACGATCTATTGTACTACATGGTACTATGCAAACATTATTTGAAACTTTTAGCTTGCTTCTTTTTTTCTCTTTTAATTCACAGATGTTTTTTCGTGTTTGGGTAAATACAAATATGATGGTGATGTATATGTATATCATCTAGTATGTCAGGAGCCATTGCAAGTTGAATTCAATTATTAAATTAAAAGTACCATAAACTACATAATTTAAATAATATAGAATAAAAAAAATTGTGTTGACTTTACCGAGAATCGAACTCAGAACCTTTAGCTAATTTTTGGCTGATGCAGAGGCTGACTAGTATACCAACTGGTATGGTGCTGATGCAGATGAGGACAATTGCTTTTCTTTTTCTCTTGTAGCTGCTTCTTTTTACCTTGTAATTCACAGATGCTTTTTCGTGTTTGGGTAAATATAAATAGTCGCTGCTTTCTAAAGAATAAACTGGTATATTTCTGCTGTAGAGACTGACTATGATACTGGTGAATAGACCGACTAGTATCATCATCATTTATTGGCGCTTAACCGCCTAAGCGATTTTGGCCGTTGCATATCAAAGCACGCCAGTCATTCCTTTTTAGCGATAACTGACTCAGTTATCGCTAAAAAGGAATGACTGGCGTGCTTTGATAGGCGACGGCCAAAATCGCTTAGGCGGTTAAGCGCCAATAAATGATGATGATGACGCCAATTGGAAACCCCAAGGGAGTTCAAGTCATCCTCCACCTGTTGTTTCCATCTCAGTCGAGGCCTCCCCCTTCCTCTGCTGCCGAATTCAGGCGACGATAGGAAAACCTTCTGTGCTGGAGCTTCTTTGTCCATTCGCACAACATGGCCCAGCCAGCGGAGTCTTTGGGCTTTAATTCGCTGGACTATGGTCAGATCTGCGTAGAGCTCGTACAGCTCATCGTTAAATTTCTTTCGATACTCGCCGTTGGCATCACGGGAAGGACCATAAATCTTCCGGAGAACTTTTCTCTCAAATACTCCAAGGGCCATCTCATCTTCTCTTGACATTGTCCATGAATCTGAGCCATACATCAGGACAGGTACGATGAGAGACTTATAGAGCGTGATCTTTGTTCTTCGAGAGAGGACTTTACTTCTCAATTGCCTACTCAGTCCAAAGTAGCACTTGTTGGCAAGAGTGATTCTCCGCTGGATTTCTAGACTGATATTATTTTCGGCGTTGATACTGGTTCCCAAATAGACGAAGTCCCGACTAGTATACCAACTGGAATTAATGTCAAATTCGTTGACTAGTATGACAAGTGGTACGATCTGAATGGGCATAATGATTAGTATGTCCTGGCGCGTAGAGTAGTCGTAGTATGTCTACTGGTAAGATTCTGATGTATATATGAACTAGTATGTCAACTGGTAAGATTGTGATGCATATATGAACTAGTATGTCAAATGGTATAATTCTGATGCATAAATGAACTAGTCTTCCAACTGGTATGATTCTGATGCATATATGAACTACTCTGTCAACTGATATGATTCTGATGGATATATGAACTAGTTTGCCAACTGGTATGATTATAATGCATATATGAACTAGTCTGCCAACTGGTTTGATTCTGATGCATATATGAAGTACTCTGCCAACTGGTTTGATTCTGATGCATATATGAACTAATCTGTCAACTGGTATGATTCTGATGCATATATGAACTACTCTATCAACTGGTATGATTCTGATGCATATAAGAAGTTGTCTGCCAACTGGTTTGATTCTGATGCATATATGAACTCGTCTGTCAACTGGTATGATTCTGATGCATATATGAACTAGTCTGTCAACTGGTATGATTCTGTGCATATAAGTATGAACTAGTCTTTCAACTGGTATGATTCTGATGCATATATGAACTAGTCTTTCATCTGGTATGATTCGTATGTATATATGAACTAGTCCTTCAACTTGTACGATCCTGACGTATATAAATAAAATGGTATGATACTGATGTGTATAATAACAAGTATATCAACTGGTATATTCCTGATGCAGAGAAGGACAATTGCCATCTTGCGAATTATTTTGCAAAAATGCAGAATACCACAAACTCCCCAACTAAAAAAACAAAATATAGGGATAGATACATATAGTTAAGAAGAGTATAACCGTAATTTTTTTTAGCGGGGAAAATAACAACAACAAAAGTTATTAAAGGGCAAACTTCATATGAAGCATTTATTAAATTGCAATTAATCGAAAAGTACCAAACCGATTTTCAATATTTTTTAATATCTCGGAAACTGTAATTTTTTGTTTGTTCAAACTTTTTTTTAAACTATATAATATTTTGTTTCTTTATTTTCACCAAAGAAAAACATATTACAATTTCATCGAAATCAAAAATCATGTCCCGCGCGCACCGGTTGTCTTGAAATGGAATGAGCCTTTCGTATTTTCGCCCATATAAGTTATTTTCAAATTTCTGTAACTAGTTAAAGCGCTTTGATAATTGCACGGGTTTTTTGAAGTTAACTTCTTAGGCGGCGACATGAAGTTTTGATTGAGAGTATAATTTGAGAAAATGGATGACGATGAAACGGAAGTTATGGCACGGAAATATAAATTCTAGCCGGGTTGCCACTTATCTCAAGGTATTTGCGGCCGTATTCCAAATATGTAAATCTCAGGCAGGGTTGCCACCTAACCGCATTTTATATATTTTTCTCTATATTTCGGGAACCTCTCGAGCGATTTGGCTAAAGTTTGACATTATAGATAGTATGAGTTCAGAGGGTTGCCACTTATCTCAATTTTTTTTAAATGTTGAGCAAGATATGCCAATATGGGTATCAAATGTAAGTTATTTTCGACCGTATTCCAAATACGTAAATCTCAAGCAGGGTTTCACCTAGGGTTGCCACCTTACCGCATTTTATATATTTTTCTCTATATCTCGGGAACCGCTCAACCGATTTCGATAAAGTTTAACATTATAGTTAGTATGATTCCCCTCCCAATCCAGGGTGTTATGCGAAACCGTGCCCATTGGACGTTTGCAGCCGGGAGGCAAATCGTGGCTGTATTTGAACGGAGCCTCTCTGATACCGGGTCGCCTCAGAGAGTAAGCATGGCCTTACCGCGGTACGGGGCTCTGCCGCGGCGGACGACACATTTTCCCCTACTCTTCCCTTGACCCTAAGCTGGCCTTGTCCGGCCATGGGTCGTACGAACAAGATGAACTCAAATAACCCAAATAAAAACGATAAACCTAAAAAACAAACAACGCCAAATTTCACTCCTCAGCAAAGGAGAGCTATGGAGGAACAGGCGAGAAAGCAACAACAACGCCGGAGGACAACCTCCGTTCCACAATCAAGGGGGGGATCGACAGCGATGGCAACTACGAGTCGGTCAACCAACCCTCTATCGACTAAGATTGACTTGATGGGAGCTAGCACCAGTGCGGTTGCCAACGCAACTAAGCGGACAACGGCGGATGCTAAACTCCCATCAACCGCTGATATGAAAACCAGTAGATTTACGTCTGTGGCAGCGGTCTCACGACCTGGCCTCGGAGTTTGGAAGGAGAAGGAAGCTGCAACTGAGATTACGGGAAGGAGAGCGACCGCGACGGCAACTACGGGTCCGCACTCCCAGGAGACATCTCCTCGCCGCTTCACATACCACGAGAAAAGATTGGCTGCAAAGATCCTGAAGAGGTATGAAGGGGTACCGCAGGAATCGCTGTCGCCGAATTCCAGTAAATCGGTAGAGCTAGCGAAAGCTGTGATACCGGATTTCCAAAATTCTTACATGCCCAAGAGGTTAAAAGTTAACCCTTTCAAGCGCCAGAGATCGGACCTGGAGTTAAATCCCCCTCCCAAGCGGCATCAGAATACCCCTGGAGCGGGCAAACTAAGCTTTGCTGAGGTAACCAAGGACAGGATCCTTATAGGCGTCCTTGACCGAGGCAATGACCGTCTGGCCATCCCTAAGGACCGGTGGCGTTACTTGCGAAATGAACTCGGCAACATTCCTCTCAATGTTGCTCCAGAGTTTCCGGGTAGTTCGGCGCGAGTAACGGATGCGGGTTGGCACCAGGGGCAGATTAAATTACTCGCATGCGAGGATGCAAAAACCGTAGCACTGTACAAGGCAGCAGCTGCTAAGCTGGGTGAAGTCTACAAGGGCGCAAAGATAGAGGTCGTCGACTGGAAGGACATTCCAGCTCGTCCAAGGGCAAGGGCGTGGATTCCGGCCATCCCTGACGAACCCGAGAGAATTCTCGGGATGCTACGGCTAATGAATCCGTCCCTGCCAACGCATGACTGGAGTGTCAATCTGGTCGGGGATGCGGTAGGGCCCGACAGACAGGTGGTGTTCACCATGAATAAAGAGTCAATCGAGCCCCTCAAAAGGTGCAATGGCCTAGTACACTACAGCGTAGGCCAGATCGTTATCCACGTATATCGTGGTGATGCTCAGCGCGCTGCCTTCTCGGCTGCTCCGGGGGAACCGGAAAACGAATTACCCGAAGAGGAAGCGGAGGATTCCGATGCGGAAAGCATGTTATCCGCCACGTCCCTTGGCGATAGTGCTGTGAACAACTCGGAGATGGAGGACAGCCTACAGGACGAGGAAGCCCTCGACGTCACGGTGGTAGCAGCCAACGCTGAGCGATTAACATCTAACGCTACAGACAGCAAAACTCCTGCAACGCCACATCGGGCAGTTAATCGGAACAACTCGTCGTTGATAGGCAACCTCCGGGATGGGGCAAACCTCGACAATATGGGGACGGCAGGGAAGTCTGTGCGCTCTCATGTTGGTGGTGCTTCAGATTAATCTGCACAAATCTAAAGTAGCTTCGGCTGCTTTAAGTAGTCGTCTTTCTAAAGGCGACGTGGATGTGGTCCTCATCCAAGAACCCTGGGTCAATAGCTCGAGAATCTGCGGATTGGGGACTAAGGGCTTCAAGCTCATTCGAGCCAGCGAGGAGAGCAAAGTCAGAACGTGTATTTTGGTCAAGTCTGAGTTGAACTCCTTTCTCCTACCTAACTACACCAATGGTGATATTACCGCTATCAGTCTAACGGTCGACAGCACCCGCTTGACGGTGGCGGACGCCGCGGCCTGGTTAAGCAAACGTGTTATCGGAGAAGATATCGCTATTTTCAGCGATAGCCAAGCGGCCATCAAATCCCTTGGCTCCTACACGTTCAACTCTGAACTGACGCTCAGCTGTCGTCGATCTCTTCAGGAGATGGCCCAACAGAACCGCGTAAACCTCATATGGGTCCCGGGACATAGGGACATTGAGGGAAACTGTAAGGCAGACGAGCTTGCCAGGCAGGGCACGACCAAGCAGGTTCTTCAGGATAAAGAGCGCTTAGGTATGCCGTTTGCCACATGCAAACTAATGCTGAAGGAGCACACACTCCGTCAAGCCAACGAAAGATGGCTGCAATCCCCAGGGTGTCGCATATCGAAACAAACCTGGCCAAAATGGGATCTTAAAAGGTCTAGACGCATTTATGCCCTAACTAGGAGGGAAATCTGCATATTGATAGGGGTATTAACCGATCACTGCCTCATTGGTAGGCATGCAGAAAGGCTAGGTGTGCCCTACCGACGATGCTGCAGGAGTTGCAAAGATGATGAGGAGGAGGAAACAGTGGAGCACCTCATCTGCAACTGTCCGGCTTTAAGCGGCGCGAGAACGCGCTTTTTGGGAGTTCCGTTCCTGGATAGCCTAAGCCAGATCGCGGAACTGGACATAAAGGACTTGATGGGCTTCATAAAGTCATCTAAGTGGTTCGAGGAGGAGTAACGGTGTCGGTTTAGGAGTGTCAGTCCCGGGATTCTGCTATGTGGAAAATCCCAACAACTCAGGGATTTTCCATATGGCTGGGTCCCGGGACTGACTTTCCTTTTGTTGGTGGCGCCTTTCAAAACTGGCCTAAGTGTGCCTCTGCGGCAGCCACTTGAACCTAACCTAACCTAGTATGATTCATTTTAAGATTATACGCGTGGGAGTGGCCACTTGGGGCGGTTCACAGGCTTGCCATCTATTTCAATTTTTTTTTAAATATTGAGCAGAATATGCCAGAATGGGTATCAAATGAAAGTTATTTTCGTCCGTATTCCAAATATGTAAATCTCAAGAAGGGTTGCCACCTAGGGTTGCCACCTAACCGCATTCTATTTATTTTTCTCTATATCTCGGGAACCGCTCGACCGATTTGGATAAAGTGTCGCATTATAGATAGTATGATTCATTCTAAGATTATATGCGTGGGTGTTTCCATTTGAGGCTGTTCACAGCGTGGCCACCTATCTCATTTTTTTTGTAAATATTGAGCAATATGTGCCAATATGGGTATCAAATGAAAGGTATTTTCGGTCGCATTTCAAATATGAAAATTTCTAGCAGGGTTTCCAGCTAGGGTTGTCCGTATTTAATTTATTTTTCCTTATATCTCGGGAACCGCTTTGCCGTTTTGTATTAAATTTGGCATTTTAGTAGTATGATTCATTCATTCGATTCAAAGGGTTGCCACCTATCTATTTTTTTTTAATATTGAGCAAGATATGCCTATATGGGTATCAAGTGAAAGGTATTTGCGACCGTGTTCCAAATATTTAAATTTCAAGCAGGCTTACCACCTAGTCTTCCTATCTTTCTTCGTACAACTCTTTTTCCTATCACCTTCCCTTTTGCTCTTCATTGCCCCCTTTCCTTCTACCACGCCCCTCTTCCTCTATATCCCATTCGTACTAGCCCCTGTTAATTTAGGCCTATTTCTACCCATGTACCAAATTTTAAGGAAAACGCACCATATATAAGATATTTTTGAATGGATCGTTTCCCTGGTGCACTTCTCGGAAGTAATATATTGTGAATCTAAACCATTCTCGAATACATCTTATTCATATTTCGTTATTTCTGAACTTAAGAAGTTTTCTTCTTTCACGTGTACTGGCTACACGCGGTTTTTTTGTTGGAAAGTTGTACGCTTCAAGTTCAAGACTATGTAATGGTTGCTTGAAAAAATTCCAAAAATTATACGACATTTACTTTGTTTAGGAGATCCATCAGCAGAGACCCTTAGTATGAAAATAACAAAACAAAATGTTGAGGTATTAGAAGCTAAATATCAGGCCTAGAGTCCATGAGTAATTCGTATTTTTATCTCTTGAGAAATATGTCCGTTTTAGAGCCTCAAAAACGCGATTTTTGAAAACTTACAAATTTTGAGATAATCATTTATGTACAAGGAGTGAGTTTTTTTGGCCAATGGATGGGTTAGTTTCTTCTAAGATATGTATCCTTAATTTCTGAAAAAAATTGAGTGGGTACTTAAAACAGTGTAGCCGCCAGAGCCAGCTAAAATTTACCAAAAAATGTTAAAAATAACGTATTTTTAGTACCAGGTTTTTAATACCAGGTACTCGCTATATGATTTATAATTTACTTAATAGAAACATTTGTAAATTACGTCGTCAAAATTTGTCTGTTCAATTATACCTAGTACAGGTACTTTTCGTATTACAGAACTTACATAAATATATAATGTAAATATTTAATAAGCTGAGCAGATCTATAAATTTTTTAGTGCAAATAAAACAGTGTAATTTTATTCCACCTTACGTCCCGACGTTTCGCCAATTATCCTTGGCTTCTTCAGGGGAGTGACACTATATATTTATTTAAAACAAAAAACAACAAAGAACCAAACAATTAGATAATTAATTTTGTAAAATTAAAACATGGATGGCACATTAATTACTTACATAAAAGTGGAAAAATTATAAACTTAAAAATTGCATAAAGACATCACTATGTAAAACTTGGAACATTTAAAACCGTAAAAACATTTAAAAATTTGGAAATTTCGATACCGCTTGCATGCGGTAAGCTTGTCAACTAAAACTAAATTATAAACATAATAAATATGCAGCCGCGATGTTGTCAGTATCTTCCTTTTTGTTTATAGTCTTTTCTCTTTTTTGTAATATTCTGAGGCTCTCTAAAGTGTACCGTGTTCTTTCTCTTCTTTCGTTGTCTATTATTTTTGTATTAGCAAAGTCAGCTGTGTGATTGTTTTCTATTGCATGCTGTGACAGTGCTGTGCTTTGTTATTATTTTTTGATGTCGGCTTCGTGCTCGGATAGCCTCGTGTTAAGCGAGCGCTTTGTTGTACCTATGTACACTTTGTTGCAGCTTTCTTTATCGTTTCCTTTGCATTGTATTTCATAAACTACATTGCTGCGTTGTTGGGGATCTATAGGGGTTTTTGTTTTTGTAAAGCACGTAGCTAGGGTGCAATTAGATTTATATGCTAGTGTAGTGTTGTGTGTTTTGGTAAAATCATGTGCAAAGTTTTCTGTGAGCCTGGGAACGTAAGTGACACTAAAATATCGCTTTGTTTGGGTGCTTTCTGTGTGAAGTGTTTTTTGGGTGAAATTGTTGGTGTTAATTTTTTGTTGATCGATTATACTAGATATCAGGTGGTCGGGGAAATTATTCTTTTTTAAAGTCCATTTTATTTTTCTTACATTGGCGTCGTGAAAACGTGGATGGCTAATCGTTAATACTTTGTGTATAAAGTTTTTGGCAGTGTTAATTTTGTATTTAAATGGCTGTGAGGAGAAAAAGTTTATTAGGCGCCCAGAAGCAGTAGGTTTCGAGTACCAATCTAATGTTATTATGTCTTCGGATCTGTGTATGCGAGTGTCTAAGAAGGGGATATTGCTGTTTTCTTCTTTTTCTATTGTAAACTTAAGTCTATTGTGATAGCTGTTGAAGGCATTTAATATTATATTCGCATCTTTCCGGGCAATGATAGCAAAAATGTCATCTACATATTTCACTAGAAATTTAATGTGTATGTTATGTTGTTGTTCTAATTGCAAGAAGGTGTGATTAAGTACGTCATCCATAACTATATCGGCGATGGTGGGGGAAAGGGGGTTACCCATGGGCATTCCATACGTTTGGGTATACACGTTGTTGTTGTGGATGAAGTAATTTTTGTCTTTAAGGCAGAATTGTAGAATATTGTTGAATTTGCTTTTCGGTATGTTTGTGTTTTCTTTTATTTCATCCCATTTTTGCATTATTATTTTAGAAGCTAGATTTGTTGGTATGTTAGTGAAGAGGGAGACAACATCGAAAGACACTAACAGCTCATCACTACATATATTTACATAAATCAAACAGATCGGAAGATAATCATATATTCATTTCTTACGGAAAGCCTGCCGAAACCATTTTTATTATACTTATTTCAAAACAACAACAAAGAACAACAAAACTTCATCATGAAAAACTACTACAATCATACGAAATATAAATACGGTGAACATATCTGCACGAATTTGAAGCACTTCAGCAAACAGAAAATTAAACTATCTAAACTAACAGAACAACTAAAATTTTTGTTAGAATGCAAAAAATATGCGTTAATACCAAACCATTTATCTAACCTAATAAAAAATACAATAGTCGACACAATATCGGGTAAAATTAAACAACAAATAGATAAAACCAAACACAATTTCCTTTTAAAAATACTTAACATTGAAATAACACAAACAAATATTAACATTAATATTGTTTTTTCTCCTCACAGCCATTTAAATACAAAACTAACACTGCCAAAAACTTTATACACAAAGTATTAACGATTAGCCATCCACGTTTTCACGACGCCAATGTAAGAAAAATAAAATGGACTTTAAAAAAGAATAATTTTCCCGACCACCTGATATCTAGTTTAATCGATCAGCAAAAAATTAACACCAACAATTTCACCCAAAAAACACTTCACACAGAAACCACCCAAACAAAGCGATATTTTAGTGTCACTTACGTTCCCAGGCTCACAGAAAACTTTGCACATGATTTTACCAAAACACACAACACTACACTAGCATATAAATCTAATTGCACCCTAGCTACGTGCTTTACAAAAACAAAAACCCCTATAGATCCCCAACAACGCAGCAATGTAGTTTATGAAATACAATGCAAAGGAAACGATAAAGAAAGCTGCAACAAAGTGTACATAGGTACAACAAAGCGCTCGCTTAATACGAGGCTATCCGAGCACGAAGCCGACATCAAAAAACAAAAACAAAGCACAGCATTGTCACAGCATGCAATAGAAAACAATCACACAGCTGACTTTGCTAATACAAAAATAATAGACAACGAAAGAAGAGAAAGAACACGGTACACTTTAGAGAGCCTCAGAATATTACAAAAAAGAGAAAAGACTATAAACAAAAAGGAAGATACTGACAACATCGCGGCTGCATATTTATTATGTTTATAATTTAGTTTTAGTTGACAAGCTTACCGCATGCAAGCGGTATCGAAATTTCCAAATTTTTAAATGTTTTTACGGTTTTAAATGTTCCAAGTTTTACATAGTGATGTCTTTATGCAATTTTTAAGTTTATAATTTTTCCACTTTTATGTAAGTAATTAATGTGCCATCCATGTTTTAATTTTACAAAATTAATTATCTAATTGTTTGGTTCTTTGTTGTTTTTTGTTTTAAATAAATATATAGTGTCACTCCCCTGAAGAAGCCAAGGATAATTGGCGAAACGTCGGGAATTAAGGTGGAATAAAATTACACTGTTTTATTTGCACTAAAAAATTTATAGATCTGCTCAGCTTATTAAATATTTACATAAATCAAACAGATCGGAAGATAATCATATAAATTTATAATGCTTGAAGCACCCGTTTATTTCGTTGAAAACCAGCATTTTAATTTTTAAAACAAATTCTTATTCATTCTTAAAAAACTTAAAAGAAAAATCAAATAAACACATATCGTGTTTTTTTCTATTAATATGTAAGTTATCTGATAGGTTATACAACATTTACATTTTGAATTTTGAAGCACTATGAACTTGAAGCCCGTTTGCTTGATTTCGTTAAAAACCTGAATTCTTTAATAAAAAAAAATGTTACACTCTTCAAAAATCTTTAAAAAAAATTCAAGTATACACAAAACATAAGATACATATATACATATGTTTTCTTATTAAATATAAATTTAGTGGCCGTCGTCAAGATTTGTGTTAAGTTATACAACATACCAATTTTTTCCAGTGCAATACCACCAACACACAACCATTTTTGAGCGTAATACACTAATATTCCCAAATATTGCGTCCTCTCTGTTTAAAGTTTAAGGTAGCGGAAGTTATTTACATTTTTTGTCTTCTAGTACACAGTACGTAGAGAAAAAAAACCTTCATAAAAAATTAACAAGTCTATAAAAAATGTAAATAACTCCCGCTCCCTTAAAGTGCCAAAAAAATTTTTGAAGTTAACATCTTAGGCGGCGATATGAAGTTTTGATTGAGAGTAAAATTTGAGAAAAAGGATGACGATGAAATGGAAGTTATGGCACGGAAATAGAATTTGTAGCCGACTTTCAGGCGTATGTTGCAGACTTTCAGGTGTAGGCGTTTTTTTTTATATCTCGGGAACCGCTCATCCGATTTGGCTGAAATTTGGCATTATAGATAGTATGATTCATTCTAAGATTATATGCGTGGGTGTTGCCACTTGGGGCAGTTCACAGGGTTGCCACTTATCTCAACTTTTTTTAATATTGAGCAAGATATGCCAATATTGATATCAAATGAAAGGTATTTTCGACTGTATTCCAAATATGTAAATCTCAAGGAGGGTTGCCACCTAACCGCATTTTATATATTTTTATTGATATCTCGGGAACCGCTTGACCGATGTAGATAAAATTTGGCATTATGGATAGTATGATGCATTCTATGATTATATGCGTGGATGTTGCCACTTGGGGCGGTTCACAAGGTTGCCACCTATCTCAATTTTTCTTTAAATATTGAGCAAGATATGCCAATATTGATATCAAATGAAATCTATTTTCGACCGTATTCCAAATATGAGCGTTTCTTTTTCAAGTGATCCAAGTTTCAACCGTCATGCTACGGATTTTATTCAAATTCGGCTTACACGTAGGGACTATAAATTGATTTGACACGTATTTTTTATTTTGCCAATTTTTCGATATTCTTCGGAGCTATGATCAGTCAAAGTTTGGAATTTTTCTTAAAGTAATGAAAACATGTACCTACTCAATCTGTCATCTCTCGGCTTGTACTAATGCTACAAACTTCAACTTGAGCTCATTTGAAAGCTAATGAATCAGGTTTTGCGTTCCTTAATAAATAATTTTTTGCATTTTGCAATTTTTTTTTTTATTATAACAATTGCATTTTTAACATTGCAACTGCACAGTGTTACCCACAACATTTTTAGTTCTAAATACCTGCATTCGATTGCTTATTAAATTGTCTACAAAATCAATATATTTCAAAAATGGGGTCTTTATACGGACTTTTACTAAAATATATATTGACAAGACTAACTCTATATTTTTGTATGAAAAAAATAAAAAAAATAAAATCAAATAAGTTTTTTTTTGTATTGGGACAATCCATATGAAATCGTCTAATTCAAAAAGCTGGCTAGTCTCAGATTTCGCTTAAACTTTGAGGGAGACTTCTTTAGGGCCCTAAAGGAACATATTTACACACTTTTATTTTTTTATAACCACTCGTTTCGGACTGGTCAAGTTTCAAAGTTTGAAAAACGTCATTTTTAGGCCTACCCTATTTTAGCTGTAAAAATGTTTCCATTAGAGATATCTTTACATTCGATATAGCGTTTAAAGGGAAAAGATAGTAGTTTGTTTAAATATAAATATTAAATCATATAGCGAGTACATGGTATTAAAAACCCGGTACTGAAAATACGTATTTTTTTTATCGATTTTCGTCAACGTTAGCCGGCTCTGGCGTCTTTACTGTTTTAAGTAGCCACTCAATATTTGTCAGAAATTAAGGGTACATATCCTAGAAGAAATTAACCCATCCATCGGCCAAAAAACCCAACTCCTTTTAGATAAATTAGTATCTGGAAATTTGTCAATTTTCAAAAATCATGGTTTTCAGGCTCGAAAACGGACATGTTTATCAAGAGATAAAAATACGAATTTCTCATGGACTTCAGTCCTGATCTTTAGCTTCAAACACCTCAACATTTCGTTTTGTTATTTTCAGACTAAGGGTCTCTGCTGATGGATCTCCTAAACCAATATAAATTTTTTTCAAAGTAAATTTTTGTATCATTTTTGGAACTTTTTTCAAGCACCTATTACATAGTCTTAAAGTTAAAGCGTACAGCTTTCCAACAAAAAAAAACCGCGTGCAATTATCATAACTCTTGATCTAATCTAATCTTGGCTTGCGTCATAATGACGCTTAACCGCCTAGGCGATTTTGGCCTTTTCGTATCAAAGCACGCCAGTCATTCCTTTTTAGCGATAACTGACGCCAATTGGAAACCCCAAGGGAGTTCAAGCCATCCTCCACCTGTTGTTTCCATCTCAGTCGAGGTCTCCCCCTTCCTCTGCTGCCGAATTCGGATGTCGATAGGAAAACTTTCTGTGCTGGTGCTTCTTTGTCCATTCGCATAACATGACCCAGCCAGCGGAGCCTTTGGGCTTTAATCCGCTGAACTATGTTCAGGTCTGCGTAAAGCTCGTACAGCTCATCGTTAAATTTCCTTCGATACTCGCCGTTGGCATCACGGGAAGGACCATAAATCTTCCGGAGAACTTTTCTCTCAAATACTCCAAGGGCCATCTCATCTTCTCTTGACACTGTCCATGATTCCCAGCCGTACATTAGGACTGGTATTATGAGAGACTTATAGAGCGTGATCTTTGTTTGTCGAGAGAGGACTTTACTTCTCAATTGCCTACTTAGTCCAAAGTAACACTTGTTGGCAAGGGTGATTCTCCGTTGGATTTCTAGACTGATATTATTTTCGGTGTTAATGCTGGTTCCCAAATAGACGAAGTCTCTCACCGTTTCAAACTTGTAGCTATCAACGGTGACCTGGCTGCCAAGGCGCAGGTGCGCCGATTCTTTCTTTAATGACAGCAGATACTTCGTCTTGTCCTCGTTCACCGCAAGACCCACTTTTTTCGCTTCCTTATCGAACCCAGAGAAAGCAGCGCTTACGGCGCGGCTGTTAAGGCCAATGATATGAATATCATCGGCATACGCCAGCAATTGCACGCTCTTGTAAAAGATTGTGCCATTGCGGTTTAGCTCTGCTGCTCGAATTATCTTCTCCAGCATCAGGTTAAAGAAATCGCACGAAAGGGAGTCACCCTGTCTGAAGCCTCGTTTGGTTTCAAATGGCTCAGAGAGGTCCTTCCCGATTCTGACGGAGCTGTTGGTATTGCTCAACGTCATTTGGCAAAGCCGTATAAGCTTTGCAGGGAAGTCAAATTCAGACATGGCGGCATACAGGCAACTCCTTTTTGCGCTGTCAAAAACGGCTTTAAAATCGACAAAGAGATGGTGAGTGTCGATTCTTTTATCATGGGTCTTCTCCAGGATTTGGCGTATCGTGAAAATCTGGTCGATGGTAGACTTACCAGGTCTAAAGCCACACTGATAAGGTCCAATCAGTTTGTCTACGATGGGCTTCAGTCTTTCACACAATACGCTAGAAAGAACCTTATATGCGATATTAAGAAGACTGATTCCGCGGTAGTTGGTGGGGTTAGCGGGATCGCCTTTCTTGTGGATTGGGCAGAGCACACTTAAATTCCAATCTGGAAGCATGCACTCATCTGACCATATTCTGCATAAGAGCTGATGCATGCTTTTTACCAGCTCTTCGCCTCCGTGTTTGAACAGCTCGGCGGGTAGTCAGTCTTTCCCAGGCGAACTTGCCCCGGTCTTTAAACCTTCCGTCATACGCCGGATCTTTTCATAGAATTTTCGGGCACCATTCCTGTCAGCCAGCATCTCAAGCTCCTCACACTCACGCCTTTCGGCTTCACGTTTCTTTTTTCTGAAAAGGCGCCTCTCTTCCTTCCTCGCCTCACTATAGCGTTGCCATACACTGCGGGTTGCGCCCGTTCGCAACGTTTCTCGGTATGCAGCCTCCTTTTTGTCCGAGGCAGTGATACATTCCTCATCGTACCAGTTGTTCTTGCGGGCTCGCTGAAACTCTATAGTGGCCTCAGCGGCGGTACGCAATGTGTGAGAGATATGCTTCCATTGCTCGGTTACATCGTTAGGTCGAGGATTGCTCTCTGATAGCAGGTGTGAGAGTCGAGTTGAGAATTTATCAGCTGTCTGTGTCATGCGCAGCTTCTCGACGTCTAGTTCTTTGATCAGGGGACAGCCATGTGGCTTGGTGTATTCGCTTATGCTGGAACCTGGTACTACTGATGACCATATTGCGAGAAGCGGCGAAGTCAATCAACCTAGTGCCGGTGGGGGATGTTTTATCGTGGAGACTGAATTTTCCAACTGTAGGACCAAAGACTCCTTCCTTGCCCACCTTGGCATTAAAGTCGCCGAGCACGATTTTGATATCATGCTGGGGACAGCGATCATAAGTCTGTTCAAGTTTATCGTAGAGGTAGTCCTTCTCTGCGTCGTCCGTCTCCTCAGTCGGCGCATAGGCGCAGATAAATGTTATGTTGAAAAACCTCGCCTTAATGCGGATCGCAGCGAGACGCTCGTCCACAGGGGTGAACGCTAATACTTGGCGGCGAAGTCTCTTCCCCACCACGAATCCTACACCACGCGTTTTGGCGCGTGCCTGGCCACTATAGTATACGTTACAAGGACCGATGGTCGTCTTTCTTTGCCCCGTCCATCGCATTTCCTGCAAGGCGGTGATGTCGGCCTTGGGTCTACGAGGACATCAACCAGTCGGGCAGCGGTACCGTCCCTTGAAAGGGTCCGGATATTCCCGGTACATGGCCTAATATCCAAATCATTATTCCTTATTCGTTTTGCCGGGTCGTCAACATTAAAGGGGGTTCTCATCCGAGGCTTTGGTACATTAGTTTTCATTGGAATTAAGTTTTTTACGTGGCGGGTCCCAAGCCCAGCGCACAACCCGTTTTGGGGTTTTTGGAAAATATTTACACATTTAAATAGCGAGCCGCTTGCTTCAGGACAGACGCCCGCTTGCAGCCGCACCTCATGGTGAACAGACGCTGCGCAAAAGACCTCGGTGAGCCCTTGAACCAAGTATGTCAGAGTGGCCACACCGGGGCTCCCTCTCTTTTAGCCGCGATCCTAGATAGCTCACGTTGCCCAGAGTGTACGAACGAGGACGCAAGAGTCGGGATTGGGCAAGGTCGCCCAGCAGCCACACCCAATTATACTCTATAATTATAACTCTTGAACTAGTTACAAAAATTTGAAAATAACTTATATAAATTTTGTACTATTTCAAGGAACAGATTCATATAATGCCGCAATTAATTTTAAAATATTTTGTAAATAGTTTAGTAGTTATGATAATTGCACGCGATTTTTTTGTTGAAAACTTAGAAGCTTCAGCTTGTAAAAGTTGCTGGAAAAAAGTCTCAAAAATTATACAAAAATTTAGTTTGGAAAAAAAAAAAATTATATTGGTTTAGGAGATCCAACAGCAGAGACCCTTAGTATGAAAATAACAAAAGGAAATGTTGAGGTATTTGAAGCTAAAGATCAGGACTGAAGTCCATGAGAAATTTGTATTTTTATCTCTTGATAAACATGTCCGTTTTCGAGCCTGAAAACCATGATTTTTGAAAATTGACAAATTTCGAGATAATAATTTATCTATAAGGAGTGGGGTTTTTTGGCCGATGGATGGGTTAATTTCTTCTAGAAAATGCACCCTTAATTTCTGGCAAATATTGAGTGGCTACTTAAAACAGTAAAGTCGCCAGAGCCGGCTAAAGTTGACGAAAATCGATAAAAAAAATACGTATTTTCAGTACCGGGTTTTTAATACAGGTACTCGCTATATGATTTAATATATATATTTAAATAAACTACTATCTTTTCCCTTTAAAACGCTATATCAAATGTAAAGATATCTCTAATGGTAACACTGTGCAGTTGCAATGTTAAAAATGCAATTGTTATAATAAAAAAAAAAAATTGCAAAATGCAAAAAATGTATTAAGGAACGCAAAGCCTGATTCATTAGCTCTCAAATGAGCTCAAGTTGAAGTTTGTAGCATTAGTACAAGCCGAGATATGATAGACTGAGTAGGTACATGTTTTCATTAGTTTAAAAAAATTCCAAACTTTGACAGATCATATCTCCGAAGAATATCGAAAAAATGGCTAAACGAAAAATACGTGTTAAATCAATTTATAGTCCCTACGTGTAAACCGAATTTGAACGTGACATGACGGTTGATTTTTTTAAATATTGAGCAATATATGCCAATATGGGTATCAAATGAAAGGTATTTTCGGTCGCATTTCAAATATGACAATTCCTAGCAGGGTTGCCGCCAAACCGTATTTTTTTTTCTCTATATCTCGGGAACCGCTTTGCCGTTTTGTATTCAATTTGGCATTATTAGTTGGATGATTCATTCTAAGACTATATGCATGGCGGTTGCCTCTTGGGGTGGTTCAAAGGGTTGCCACCTATTTGTTTTTTTTTTTTTAATATTGAGCAAGATATGCCTACATGGGTATCAAAAGTATTTGCGACCATGTTCCAAATATTTAATTTTCAAGCACGCTTGCCACCTAGTCTTCCTATCTTTCTTCGTACAACTCTCTTTCCTATCTCCCTCCCTTTTGCTCTTCATTGCCCTATTTCGTTCTACCACGCCCCTCTTACTCTATATCCCATTCGTATTCATCATAATCATTTATTGGCGCTTAACCGCCTAAGCGATTCTGGCCGTTGCCTATCAAAGCACGCCAGTCATTCCTTTTTAGCGATAACTGACGCCAATTGGAAACCCCAAGGGAGTTCAAGTCATCCTCCACCTGTGTTTCCATCTCAGTCGAGGCCTCCCCCTTCCTCTGCTGCCGAATTCAGGTGACGATATGAGCTGGAGTTTCTTTGTCCATCCGCATAACATGACCCAGCCAGCGGAGCCTTTGGGCTTTAATTCGCTGGACTCATCGTTAAATTTCCTTCGATACTCGCCATTGGCATCACGGGAAGAACCATAAATCTTCCGGAGAACTTTTCTCTCAATTGCCTACTCAGTCCAAAGTAGCACTTGTTGGCAAGAGTGATTCTCCGTAGAATTTCTAGACTGATATTATTATCGGTGTTAATACTGGTTCCCAAATAGACGAAGTCCCTCACCGTTTCAAATTTGTAACTATCAACAGTGACATGGCTGCCAAGGCGCAGGTGCGCCGATTCTTTCTTTGATGACAGCAAATACTTCGTCTTGTCCTCGTTGACCGCAAGACCCACTTTTTTCACTTCCTTATCCAGTTCATAGAAGGCAGCGCTTACAGCGCGGTTGTTAAGGCCAATGATATCAATATCATCGGCATACGTCAGCAATTGCACGCTCTTGTAATAGATTGTACCGTTGCGGTTTAGCTCTGCTGCTCGAATTATCTTCTCTAGCATCAGGTTGAAGAAATCGCACACGAAAGGGAGTCGCCCTGTCTGAAGCCTCGTTTGGTTTCAAATGGCTCAGAGAGATCCTCTTCGATTCTGACGGAGCTGTTGGTATTACTCAACGTCAGTAGGCAAAGCCGTATAAGCTTTGCAGGGAAGTCTAATTCATACATGGCGGCATACAGGCAATTCCTTTTTGCGCTGTCAAAAGCGGCTTTGAAATCGACAAAGAGATGGTATGTGTCGATTCTTTTATCATGGGTCTTCTCCAGGATTTAACGTATGGTCTAATCAGTTTGTCTACGATGGGCTTCAGTCTTTCACACAATACGCTAGAAAGAACCTTATATGCGATATTAAGAAGACTTATTCCGCGGTAGTTGGAGCGGTTAGCGGGATCGCCTTTCTTGTGGATTGGGCAGAGCACACTTAAATTCCATTCCGGAGGCATGCACTCATCTGACCATATTCTGCATTAGAGCTTATGCATGCTTTTTACCAGCTCTTCGTCTCCGTGTTTGAACAGCTCGGCGGCTGTCCGTTTTTTCCAGGCGATTTGTTGTTCTTGAGCCTGGATATAGCTATCCTCACGTCATTATAGTCAGGTGGTGGGACAACTTTTCCATCGTCAGGGATTGGGGTATCGGGTTCGACGTCTCCCTCGCAGTTTAGCAGTGAGGAGAAGTGCTCTCTCCATAATTTAAGTACCTACATTCTGTACGTCGGTTACCAGGTCGCCATTATAGTCCTTACAGGAACTTGCCCCGGTCTTAAAACCTTCCGTCATCCGCCGGATCTTTTCATAGAATTTTCGGGCATCATTCCTGTCAGCCAGCTTCTCAAGCTCCTCACACTCACGCCTTTCGGCCTCACTTTTCTTTTTTCTAAAAAGGCGTCTCTCTTCCTTCCTCGCCACAGCTTCTCGACGTCGAACTTTCCTTCCGTTACTGTGCGCACTTTCATCGCTGCACAGAGGCGTGTGCGTATCTTGGCTGCGACAAGATAATGGTCCGAGTCGATATTGGGACCACGCAGGGTACGCACGTCCATAACGGTGGAGCTATGTCTGCTGTCGATCATGACATGATCAATCTGGTTTCTTGTTCTTTGATCTGGGGACAGCCAGGAGGCTTGGTGTATTCGTTTATGCTGGAGCCTAGTACTACTCATGATCATATAGCGATCAGAGGCGAAGTCAATCAACCTAGTGCCGTTGGGTGATGTTATATCGTGGAGACTAAATTTTTCAACTGTAGGACCAAAGTCTCCTTCCTTGCCCACCTTGGCATTAAAGTCGCCCAGCACGATTTTGATATCATGTTGGGGACAGCGATCATAAGTCTGTTCAAGTTTATCGTAGAAGGAGTCCTTCTCTGCGTCGTCCGTCTACGCAGTCGGCGCATAGGCGCAGATAAATGTTATGTTGAAAAACACCGCCTTGATGCGGATCGCTAGTACGCTAGTACTCTCTTTCCCTCTACAAATACTACACCACGCGATTTTCTGCGTGTCTGGCCACTGTAGTATACATCACAAGGTTCGATAGTCGTTTTTCGCTGTCCCGTCCATCGCATTTCCTGTAGGACGGTGATGCCGGCCTTTGCGTTAGCGAGGCCATCAACTAGTCGGGCAGCGGTACCATGCCCTAATATCCTTGTCATTGTCCTTAATTCTTTTTGCCGGGTCGTCAACATTAAACGGGGTTCTCATCCGAGGCTTTTTTCGGGTTTTCACTGGACTAAATTTTTTACGTGGCGGGTCCCAGCGCACAACCCGTCTCCGGGGTTTTGAATAAAAATATTCACATTTATATAGCGAGCCGCTTGCTATAAGACAGACACCCGCTTGCAGCCGCACCACATGGTGAACAGACGCTGCGAAACAAGACCTCGGTAAGCCCTTAAACCGAATATGTCAGAGTGGCCCCACCGTGGCTCCCTCTCTTTCTGCCGCGAGCATAAGTAATTCACGTTGCCCGTTCGTATTGGCCCCTGTTAATTTAGGCCTAATTCTACCCATGTACCAAATTTTAAGGAAAACTCACCATATGTAAGATATTTTCGAATGGATCGTTTCCCTGGTCCACTTCCCGGAAGTAAGATATTGTGAATCTAAAAAATTCTATAATATATCCTATTCGTATTTCGTTATTTCTGAACTTAAGACGTAAACTTCTTTCACGTGTTCTGGCTACACGCGTTTTTTGTTTTGCTAATAGTTACTAATGGAATGCCCAACAACAACATACAAAAGCGCCATCTGGCCACGGTGGAGAAGTTAAAAATTGCGAATAATATTCAAATTAAATCATCAAAAAGGGAGGAATTTCGAAAGGTGTTGATAGCTATAACTTTGAAAATAATTCGAATTTCGAAAAACTGGCCCAAACGTATTTTTTTTTTTGTTATTGTGAACTATACAAAAAAGTTTCAGAAAGATAGTACAACTTCGAAAAATAAGTGGCTCACTTCACAAAATTCAATTCAGTAGTGTTATGAAAAAAACCTGAAGTATTTTAGATATGCATCCCAATCGGAATATGTTTCATTCAAATATGCTCTTAAATATTCATTGAAAACTCTATGATTTCTTTCAATCGTAGCAACTGTTTCATGATGGTAATTCGAAAAATACTTCATTTTTAAATTCTGTCCCTAAATCGGATCTTATTGATTTCATTATACCATAATTTAAAATGAAACAATCCGATTTGGATTGTTCTAAAGGCCCTATTGTATCTATAATTACTATGTCAAACGGTTTGCAAGGTGTAGGTGTAATAAATAGGGTTTCTTTTGTTTTAGGCTTTACTTTGTTTAATAGACATTTGTCACAATTTTTGACGAATTTAGCTATATCTCGACTCATATTTTTCCAATAGTATTTAGTTCGTACCGCAGTGTCCACCTAACAGTGGGTCTTCATGATAAATAGTCATTAAATCTGTTTTTTTGCAGTTTTCTGTTACTGTTTCTACCAGGTCTGTTAATATTTAATTTCATTTTTAATTTAATTTAATTTAATTTATTCAATTTATGCATCAATCCTAACACAGCAAGGGTAAAATCTTATAATTAATAGTGCTAGTCACATCAGTTAACATTTCAGTACGTGCATTTGCAAGAAAAACAGTAATAATAAATTAAGAAATTTTTAAAAATAGATATTACATGGGACTTGGGACAAAACTAAAACACAATACAATATACTCAAGTTACAAATCAAGTTTACGAACTAAGATGTCTCTGTAACTCACGCTTAAATGTGCTCATGTTACCAATCGATACTATATTTTGTGGGAGAGAGTTCCAAAGTCGGGTCGCTTGCACCAAGAATTTCCTTTCAGACGTCATTGTTCTGAACCTGACCGAGAGAAGCTTAGAGTTTCTCATAGATCTTGTGGCAGTTATGCTTTGGTAGAGGTATTCGGGCTCCTTTGTATAGTAAATCTTATGCAAAAGTAAAAGAGATCTGAACTGTAAGAGCTTATCCAATGACATGGAGCAAATGCGTAACGAGAAATGGAGCTCCTAGCCTTGACTCCGAAAACATAACGTGTAATATTATTGAAGAGCACATTAAGTTTGTGCTTGCACGCTGAACCACAATTAGCAAAAATTTCACAACCATACAATAGAGAAGGCATAAGATATGTTTTGACAAGCAATAGTCGAATATGGTGAGGAGTAAAGTACTGTGAACACCAAAGAGCGCGAAGCATACCATAAATTTTACCGACAACTATGTTTATGTGATTATCCCATGTTAATACTTTGTTGAAAACTATTCCCAGATTTTTAGCTGTATCCACATAATTTATGCTAACGCCGCCGATTATGATTTCAGGAAAATCTGCCGTGTCTATCGGCTTTCTAGCTATAACAAGAACTTGAGACTTTTTTGGATTTAGCGAAAGGCCGTTATTCAAAGCCCAGTTGTTAATTTGGCAAAGTGTTTGATTTATTCGCTGAACACTGGCAGATATATCACTAACTTTGCATGATATATAGACCTGCACATCGTCTGCATACAAATGTGAGTTCATATCGTTGATAGCGGCTGGTAAGTCGTTTATATACAGAGAAGGGGGCCAAGGATAGATCCTTGCGGAACTCCCCTCCTCAATTCTGTGCAGACGATGACGTTGTTCTCTGCAGCCACACTGAGTCCTGTTTTCTAGATAGGAAGCTATTAAACTTGTGGATGTTGTGCAAAAAGCAAACAATTTGGTAAGCTTTGAAGTGAGGATAGTATGGTCAACTGAATCAAATGCCTTAGAATGATCAAGTAAGGTTAGAAAAGTTAGCTCATTATTATCAATAGCTTTACGAATATTTTCAATCACGCCAATAAGCGCAGTTATACAATTATGCGATTTTCGAAATCCAGATTGTCGGTTGCATAAAAGGGAATGGTTTGAAACAAATTCGTTTATCTGTTTATAAATTAACAACTCAAAAACTTTTGAGAGAAAAGGTAGTATAGCAATTGGCCTTAGATCACCTCCTCCTTTAGGAATAGGGATAATCTTAGGATTTTTCCAACATTCAGGAAAAACTGACGTAGTTAAATTGTGTTAAAACAATGCGATATATATGGAAGCAGCTTCGGTAGTATGGCCTTTAGAAAAAGAGGATGTATACCATCGGTACCTATAGCATCGGATTTGATTGAGATGAAACACTCCAGTGCATCACATTGATCCACACATGAGAAAGTAAAATTCAATCCCTTAACTAAGGGGCTTGGTATGTCCAGTAGGTCGATTCCCTAACTATTTTATCGCCAAGTGTTAGCGTTAATTCTGTTTAACGCCATTTTTATCGCTTTTCCCTATTCTCTAAGTGTTAACCACACTAAAAGTCGATAAGCTCGATCAGCTGTTTTCGCTAACACTTTTATTGTAGCTAGTTATCGCGGATTAATTTGATGGTGTTTAAAAGTGTTTAAGAGAAAATAATAAATTTAAGTTGAAATAAAAATGTCTTTTGAGTTTGTGGAGCTTTATTTGGTGCGAAATATTGAAAATATGAAAATGCGTTAAAGGCAAGTTAGAGAATCACAGTTTCGTTAAGAGCAAACGCCAAACCCTGGCGAAAACCTAAACGCTTGGCGAGTGGTTAAAAGTTAGGGAATCGGGCTACAGAGGAGAGTTAGACAGTGGGAGGTCCGAAAAGCTTACAAACTTATTGTTGATTGCATCGAGGTCTTCCAGAGCAGGTGTTTGCTTTTCTTTGCCTTTTACAAGACCTATCTTTCTAATCTTATTCCATCTTTCTTTGCAACTGATACCTTTTGAAAAACTTTTTTCAAAAAACTTTGCCTTCGCTTGTCGAATTATTTTGCACACGTTTTCCTCATAGCCAAAAATTTATTATGAAGGAAATCAGTTTTATATCTTTTCCAGAGGTCATAAGTTGCATTTCGTTTATTTATAGCGTTTTTAATTTCGCGATTAATCCATACATTGTCAACATTTTTCCTAATCCTTTTCTTAATTGGAACATGAGTTTCAAATAACCTCACAATGTTCGTTTGTAAAAATTGCATTTGTACATCAGTAGTTGGCAAATTTTGTATATGACACCAGTCAGTTTAAGTTAAGTCATAATCAAGCTTCGCATAATCAATTTTCCGAAAATCCCGGTAAAAAATATACTCCGCGGTATTACTAACAGTAACACAGAAGTCAAAAATTAAAAAGATAAGGTCATGTTTGGAAAAGATAGGCATTGATAATTGCTCGTACAATAAACTCCGCTTTAAGTTATTAGTGAAAAATAGGTCTAAAAGTGTTTCACTGGTATTTGTAAAAAGCGTCGGGCTTAAGACCCTCATACAGTTCCGTGTGAACGTGAGCGTGAATGAGTGGAGACTTTCTATTGCGTACGCAAAGGAAAAGAATTCCAAATCAATTCTTTTGTGCGTTCACGCACATCTGTCAAATGACTTCAACTCTCCAAAAAATGTAAAAAAAAATCACAGTTTGGCGTGGTAATTGCCAAATTTCAACACTCACTTGCGAAGGGTTTGTGTCACTTTGCGTTCGCACACAATTCACTGTGAGATAGTAAAATAAGCATTTCAAAGCATATTTAACACTTTCAATTAAGTTTAAATGCAGTAATATCAAAGATATTTTAGTTGTTTATCCACTTATGGATGATTTTTTTTGGAAAAGTGGAGTAATATCAACATATTACACAAAAGAAAATTGTTCACGCTCACCCACGTTCACGCTCAAAAATAAGTGTATATAGGGCAAAAAGTCCATAGTTGCTCATGACATTAGCTACTGTATCTTCAGTAAGCAGGTTGCAGTTAAAATCACCCGCGATAACAACGTCTTCATACATCAGAGACAGCCTTTCAATGCAGCTCGCTAGAGGCGCGCAATCGACAGTTTTATTCGGTCGATAGACAGCACCAACAAGAAGCTTACGATTGTTAGATACCATTTCGACAAATAGAAATTCAACAGACACATGCTCGATTTTGCCTTCACAAAACACTTCAACGACTCTTTAACAAAAATTGTCACTCCTCCACCGTGCCCCATTCGATCATGCCTGAAGAGTTTGTACCCGTGTACTGCGAAAAGATTGTCACTCATGTGTGGAGTGAACCACGTCTCAGATACACATTCTATATCGACAAGGGACTTCTCAAAGTAAAACCTAAATTCGTCTATTTTTATACCCAGCTGTACTTGTACACAGGGTATTATAACTTTGTTATGATAACGGTTGGTTGTACAGGTATAAAGGAATCGAGATAGATATAGACTTCCATATATCAATATGATCAGGATCGAAAAAAAATTTGATTGAGCCATGTCCGTCCGTCTGTCCGCCCGTCCGTCTGTCCGTTAACACGATAACTTGAGCAAATAATGAGATATCTTCACCAAATTTGGCATGCGTACTTATTTGGGTTCAGAATAGATTGCTATTGAAAATGGGTAAAATCGGACCATAACCACGCCCCTTTTTCGATATCGAAAATTTCGAAAAACGTATAAAATGGGTTAATTCAATATTAGAAGCAGCTACAATGATAAAATTTGCAATATGTATTGATTTAGATGTTCTAAGGCCGATTTTATAAAAATTTTTGAAAAGGGGGCGTGGTACCGCCCACGCATATTTGAAGAAATTTTAAAATTTTGACTCTTAATAACTTCAGAACAGTTTATGCTAGTATAACGAAATTTCGTAGAGGACATACTATTGTTGTGGTAAATTCAGCTATAGAAAATAAACGAAATCGCTTCGCGACCACGCCTACTTTTTCATAAAAGTTATATTGAAAGGAGGTGGAAATATTGAAAAGTCCATATCTAATTAACTGATTTCGCTATAATAATATAATTTGGTACATACATCAACTTTCATATTCTTTACATAATTTTTTCAAAATTTTGGAAAGTGGGCGTGGCACCGCCCACTTATGAGTCAAGCAATTTTTAAATTCGACTGCTAACAACTTCAGAACGGTGTGAGATAGATTTACGAAACTAGGTACCAGGCATGTTATGTTTATGTAGAGTACTACAACAGAAAATAAGAAAAATCGGTGAACGATCACGCCCACTTTATGTGCACAGCTGGGTATGTAATGTTCGGTTTCACCCGAACTTAGACTTCCTTACTTGTTTTGCATAAGCTCTAGGCGTTCATATGACAAACATTCAGACCTTTTCGTCTTTTGCACAGCACATTTAGCATAGCGCAGCGAGCAATACTTTGGTTGTTCTCTATAAAAATAGTATCAGTCATTGGAGTTAAATAAAAAGAATACTAAATAAATGTATGGACTGAAGTAACGTGAGCATACTTAGTAGCAACAGAGATTTCTAAGTTTGGAGAAAAAACATAACAATAAAATAGTGTTCTATAATAAGCTTAAAACTAAATTGGTAAACCGCTACGAAGTCATGGAGTGTGACGAAAGGTAGATACTACGTGTTTATCTAGCTCACTCAGCATTTGCATGTTTGACAGGCATACGGGGTCATCATTAGGTTTATGCTTGATGAAAATTTTGCCACTCAAAGTATATGTAGCTGATATTTTCTTTTGCTTTTTTACACGCAGCGCAGCTTTCAGCAAAGAGTGACTTGCTTTAGTTAAGCACTCATTTATATAAATGGGCACCTCAGAATCGAAACCCGCGTGCATTAAACAAAGTTTTTTGTTGTTACGGTTATGAATAGCAACCGACTTTAAGAATGCTCCTTTTCTTTGGGAGAGGCAAATTTAATAATAATAGGGGGATCGTACTTGCTTGTGTTTCTTTTGCGTGTTTAGAATATGCGCTTTATGGCCGGCCGAATTGAGCTGCATAAAGTTTTGAATAAATTTGGTAAGTTTTCTCCACTTTGCTCAGGTATTCCATGTAGGCACGCATCAGCAGCAACCTCAGCGCGCTCATATCGGTCAAGCTGGTCGCGAAGAGAACATACCTCCACATTTAGTAACTCACTGGCAGTCACTTTTGTGGTGAGATTTTGCACTTCGTTCCGTAGCATTTCGATCTCATTGGAATCGTGCTCTATTTTGTCTACTCTTTGTTCGAGAGTTCGTACATTTTGCTTGATGGTAGATAGCTCTGACGTCAACTCACTAATCAATTTAAGTAATCGCTCACTTGACTCCTTCGTTGACTCTTTCACTGCAGCCAAAATTTTCACCTCCAGTTGTGAAACCCATGTATCGTTAGGTAAGCCCTCATTTAGATGTTGATGTGTCGCTGAACCCGTATCAACAGTGGTGGGTGTCAGGCGACCTGAACCAGCGCGAGTAAGCATTGTTGTTATATCTCAGTCAGTACTCTTATAACACAATGAAAGTAAGAGAAAGAACCGTAGCACAGCAGTAGCAGCGCAGTTTAGGTGTAGAAAAGAAGAATGCAAGACTGGCAAAAAGCGGGAGTGATGGAGTGATTTGCGTTTACATAAATTTTAATAAGTTCTGCACAAACAAACTTTTGTTCAAAGAAATTATCCGCGTAACACAATTGTAAAGCTTTAAGAATTTTAATTTAAGTAAATCGATATTTAATTGGTCTGAAATAACCTCAGAAAACTAAAATTTTAGCAGAGCAGGAAAATATACGTCTGACTTCGTACGCGGTTGGTTTAATCTTTTTATGATTTGTAATTTTTTTTAAATTTTGTTTCCTCTATCTTTGAACATTTTAAATGCGAAATGGTTGAAAAATATATCATTTTTTAAAAATTCTACTTCCTTAATGTTTCGAATGTCGGCTGTCATAAGTTTTGTGTTTTGAGTCGTGAAATGTTTTTTGAAAAATCGTACAAAAATCTGTCATAAACCTGTACTGAGGTTGTTTCTTTACTTTCATCTGTTTGTATTTTGTCGAGGCTTTGCACTTCCGCCTGTTTCGACTTCGACCTTGTTATCACCCAACAAACTCTACCTTTTTCCTACTTAGACGGTTGAGGGGTGCTGCCAGCAATGCGAATTGAGGTATAAATCGCCTATAATAGTTTTCGAAAGCAACAAAGCGCCGATGGGCATCTTTGCCATTTGGCCTTGTATATTTTTTAATCGCTATTATTTTAGAATCGTCTGGCAGCAAACATTTCAACGTACATTTGTGGCCTAGGAAAATTACTTCCGAACGCAGGAAATTAGATTTGATGGGATTCAGCTTTAAATTTAATTTTCTACATGTTTCAAACACTTTTTCTAAATTATTAAAACTGGTATATCCCGTGGTCGAAATTCGACCAACTTAAATAGTTGAACTTATTCAAACATCTGATCGTCTTTTTGTCAATAGCTGCCTTTAAGCCCGTGGCCGAAACTCGACCAACTCAAATATATGTATACTAGAGCGGGTCGATTTTTTTTGCATCAGGGGCCCATGGCGATTGTGGTTAATTGGATAATTTCAAGCATTTTTGCCGAAGAAACTATAGGTCTATCATGAATTTCGAGCTAGTGGATTTTTCAAACGTATTTTTTTTTTTCTTAAAAAAGTGATTCACTTGTTAAAAAGCTGTGTTGAAAATTAAAGAAATTCATTATATATATGCATTTGGGGGTTTTTTGAGTCGATAAACCCATTTCCGACATTCATTTTTTATTTTGACGTCCGCCAGAGGGCGTTTCCGTCCTTTTATTTTTGTATTTTTTTTTATTTTTTTGTTTTAAGTATTTCACTCGTTGAAAAGCTGTATTGAAAACTAAAAAAAAATCATTCTATATATGCATCTGGGGGTTTTTGGGGTCGATAAATCCATTTCTGACATTAGTTTTTTCTTTTTACGTCCGCCAGAGGGCGCGTACGTCCTTTTTGGATTATATCTTTATTTTTACGTGGTTCACTTGTAGAAAAGCTGTATTGAAAACAATAAAAAAAAACATTCTATATGTGCATCTGGGGGTTTTTAGGGTTGATAAATCCATTTCTGGTATTGATTTTTTATTTTGACGTCCGCCAGAGGGCGCTTCCGTCCAATTTTTGAATTTTAACACCTTTTTCCGAAAATCAACAACAATGTTCCGAAAATCTATGAAATTCGACTTTCCCATAATGCAATTTCTTTTTTTTAAGTAGACTAATTTTTAAATTGAAAAAAATACGTTTGGGCCAGTTTTTCGAAATTCGAATTATTACCAAATTTCATGCAAATTCCTCAATTTTTACTCAAGTTATGTTAATTTGTATGATTTTCGAAATGTTCGATATCGAAAAAGGGGGCGTGGTTATCATCCGATTTCGCCCATTTTCAATAGCAACCTACCTTGGCCAAAAGGTAACCTGTATACAAAATTTCATGCAAATATCTAAATTTTTACTCAAGTTATCGTGTACACAGACGGACGGACGGACGGACGGACATGTCTTAATGGACTCCTCTTTTCAACCTAAGAACTTTCATATATGGAACTCTATATCTATCTCGATTATTTTGTGCCGTTACGTACTACCGTTATGTGAACAAAATTAATTTACCCTTGTACTAGTACTAGTACACTGGGTATAAAAAATATCACGCATACATAAACTCTACGTATAACTTTGATTTTAAAAAAGCACCGTTAACCTAATAGCAAACCAAAACAAAAACTAAGCAAACAAATATTTTTTTTTGCACAAAACCAAACTATTCTTTGTAACTTCCACCATGCACTTTTTTATTATTAATAACTGTTTTAATACATACCTTTTAGTTTTCTTAAAAACTTTTTCCCTTTATTTATTGGTTGATTTTTTATTTTGTTTATAATCAATTTCAATTGACGCGAAAACTATAGCAAACACAGTATAGAAATGAAAAGTAGCGGGATCACGTGTGTCATTTGTAATACAATGTAAATAAACAGTACCCAGCAAACCATCGGAGTTATAATTATCAATCTTGATAAAAAACCAAATATTTGTATCAAATATTGTGAATTCTGCTTAAAAAATAATAATTTGAAAATAAGTTTAATAAAATACAACTGGTTTTTTACGCAAAATTCAAAATACTTGATAAAAAAATTTGTATCTTGACAATTTAACAAGAATATAGAATCGACGTGTTAGTCTACTTAAAAAAAAAGAAATTGCATTATGGGAAAGTCGAATTTCATAGATTTTCGGAACATTGTTGTTGATTTTCGGAAAAAGGTGTTAAAATTCAAAAATTGGACGGAAGCGCCCTCTGGCGGACGTCAAAATAAAAAATCAATACCAGAAATGGATTTACCAACCCTAAAAACCTCCAGATGCACGTATAGAATGTTTTTTTTATTGTTTTCAATACAGCTTTTCTATAAAAAATAAAGATAAAATCCAAAAAGGACGTAAGCGCCCTCTGGCGGACGTAAAAAGAAAAAACTAATGTCAGAAATAGATTTATCGACCCCAAAAACCCCCAGATGCATATATAGAATGTTTTTTTTTAGTTTTCAATACAGCTTTTCAACGAGTGAATTACTTAAAACAAAAAAATACAAAAATGAAAGGACGGAAACTCCCTCTGGCGGACGTCAAAATAAAAAATGAATGTCGGAAATGGGTTTATCGACTCAAAAAACCCCCAAATGCATATATAGAATGAATTTTTTTAGTTTTCAACACAGCTTTTTAACAAGTGAATCACTTTTATAAGAAAAAAAAAATACGTTTGAAAAATCCGCTAGCTCGAAAGTCATGTTAGACCTATAGTTTCTTCGGCAAAAATGCTTGAAATTATCCAATTAACCATAATCGCCATGGGCCCCTGTGAGTTTTTTTGGGTCCATACAAATCAACCCGCTCTAATGTATACCTTAAAAACTCACCTATAGTCAAAATGAGACTATCATAGAATTTTAAAAATATTGGCTGTTATCTATATATAATAAAACTGTAGAAAAGTCGTGTCTGTACATTGAAAATTTCTTTGAAAAAATGACTGGGGATGACTTGAGGAATGTTATAGAGTCAATCTCAACCATTTTTAGAATTATTGTCTGTCTGTTTGTCTGTTTGAACGTAAGGATCTCGGAAACTAAGAAACGGATTTTAATGAGACTTTTTCTGGTGGACAGCTTGAAGCTTAGAAGGAGCCCTAAACTTTATTTTATCAAAATCGCCCAATAAACAAAAATGATATAGTCATTTCAAGTGAGGAACCTATGCGATTTTTTTTTGTAAATAGATTTCTATGAAGAAAAATTCACTTTGTTTGTCAAAAAAATAACAAAGCGTGCCTCTCACAAATTTTTCTTTAGCATTTTTTTCAATTTCAGCTAAATCAGAAATCAAACGCATAGGTGCAGTGGCGTACCAAAAAATTTGGGAAATAAAATTTTTAAATCTATTCATCCATTCACTTATCTCTAATAAAACTCTAGAAAAGTTGTGTCTGCGCATTGAAAATTCCCTTGAAAAAATTACTGGGGGTGACTTAGGGAATGTTACAGGGTCCATGTGAACCATTTCTAGAATTATGGTCTGTCTGTTTGTCCGTTTGAAAGTAAGGATCTCGGAAACTGAGAAACGGATTTTAATTAGACATTCCCTGGTGGACAGCTTGGAGCCCTAAACTTTATTTTATCTAATCGCCCAATAAACAAAACATTTTAAGTGAGGTACCTATGCCATTTTTTTTTTGTAAATAGATTTATATGAAGAAAAATTCACTTTGTTTGTCAAAAAAAAAAAAACAAAGTGCGCCTCTCACCTGGAATAAAACTCTAGAAAAGTTGTATCTGCACATTGGAAATTCCTTGGCTAAAATTACTGAAAGTGACGAAGGGAATGTTATAGAATTCATCTGAACTATTGTTATATTTTTTGTCTTCATTTTTATCAATGAGAGTGGGTATCAAAGTAGGAGCAGATGAGGTACTGAGGTTAAGGAAGTATTTCGGAAAAACTCTACTGGAATTGCCAACAGAGATAGGGGCTTAACCCAAACATATGTGACAGAAAGGAATATGACATAGGAAAGAAAGCCAAGGAAAAGAGGTTGATGAAGAGGAATTGGACCCGAGAATAAGGTTGGCAAAAGCGAAAAAATTCTTTCATTAGAAATTAGTACCACCCTAAAATACAAATCCACCCGGACAACGTCGGGTTCCCTGCTAGTTATATAATAAAAATATTAAATTATAGCAGCCTTTTTCAAAATTATTTATGGCAAATGCCATTCAAATAGGTATTCGGTTTTCAAGATTTTATGTTGCACTTGAATAGCCGAATGATGAAATTGTGCTTAACAAATATTTATGCGATCGTTTTGAGCAGGCCAAAAGCAAAAGAATATTAGGTTGAAAATTAAATAAATTGTAATAGTTAAGATTAAAGGTTTTTATATAACTAAAAAACATAATTTAAGAAAAAAAGAATATTCCGCAACCGGGTCTTGCACCTGTGCACACCGTATTCCATACGTTCATCGCCGCGCCATTACCTTATGCACAAAGCAGCTATCAAATTCTGCAATTAGGCTTTATGAGAATCAGGATTTTCAAAATCTTATCTTACTAATATTATAAATGTGAATGTAGCGATGTTTGGATGTCAAGACGTTTACTTCTGTTCCTCAATAACGTGAAAATTGCAAGACGGATTTTGTTGAAGATTGGTAGGCAGACAGCTAATAGTCTGGAAGGAGGTATAGGCTATTTATTTGTTTAATTTTGGAGGGTCCGGCCATGCTAGGGACCGTAACTTTTCGATTTTTTTATCTTTCCATATAATTCTGAGTACACTTGACATAAACTTATGATATTTCGCATACAGGTGTAGAAACTTCGTAAAATATGGGTATCAAACGAAACAGGAAGGTCCAAGATCTCATTTAGACTTCGATAAATTTATCGATAACTGAGTTATCAGGTGAAATGCGATTGCCCAGAAACCTAAAATTTGCTATACAATATGGGTGTCAAACGGAAGGGGATGACCCCACGTTTCATTTGGACTTCGATATATTTCGATAAATTTATCGATAACTGAGTTATCAGTCGAAATGCGATTGCCCAGAAACCTAAAATGTACCCTACAATATGGGTATCAAACGAAAGGGAATGGTCCCAGGTTTCATTTGGACCTCGATATATATCGATAAATTTATCGATAACTGAGTTATCGGTGAAAATGTAATTACCCAAAAACCTCAAAATTGCCCTTCAATGTGGGTATCAAACGAAAGGGCATGGCCCCAGGTTTCATTTGGACTTCGATATATTTCGATAAACTTATAGATAACTGAGTTATCGGTAAAAATGTGATTGGCCAAAAACCTCAAAATTGCCCTTCAATATGGGTATCAAAGGAAAGGGAATGTCCCCAGGATTCATTTGGACTTCGATATATTTCGATAAATTTATCGATAACTGAGTAATCGGTGAAAATGTGATTGGCCACAACCCCTAAAATTGGCCTACAAAATGGGTATCAAAAGAAAGGGCGTGACCCAGGAATTCATTTTGACTTCGATATATTTAGATAAATTGATCGATAACTTAGTTATGGGTGAAAATGTGATTGCCCACAACCCCTAAAATTGCCCTACAATATGGGTATCAAACGAAAGGGGAAAAGGTCAAAATTCTAAAATTAAAATTCTGAAGTCAAAATTCCGGAATCAAAATTCTGGGTCGACAAAATTCTGGAAATCGGAATTCCGTACTTCCTTCGCCTTTTTTGGCTGTATTTCAAAATTCTGGTTTTTCATAATTCCGGAATTTTCGTTTTCCAGAATTAATTCTGGAAATTTTTTCCCCTACTAATAGCTACCTCATCATCGTTGGAACAACGTCAAATGCACCGTCTATAATCCAGCAGTCGCTCTCATTTAACAACTGCAGCGAAGATTTTGTTCCAAAAATAAGAATGCATTCGCCATAACTTTAATAACTTTCTCACTTAAAATAAATATGTAGTTGACCTGCCAAAACATAAAGTGATAATAAAGGAATGCCTATTTGTTCAACACAAGTTGGCTCTTTAAAACATTTTAAACTGTTCCGTTGTCTTCTGATTTTTAACTTAAGGGTATTTCTTGATGGCAGATAATGTCCAATATGTTTTTCTGTCATAGATACCGAACGCTGAATTATTTGGCTAGGATGCAGAAAACTCGAGCGAACTATATTTTTAACCAGATTATTTTTTTCTGCAAGTGCGCATTTTTTTTGTTAACAACACGCATTTTTAATCATTAATTACAGAATTTTGAATTTCAGAATTTTGGTTTCCAGAATTTTGTAATTTAGAATTTCGTTATCCAGAATTTTTGATACCAGAATATTGACTTCCATAATTTTGATTTCCGGTTTTTCGACTTCCGGAATTATGAACGCAGAATTTCCAAAAAAGCAGAATTTTGAACCCAACCCAAACGAAAGGGCATGACCCCATGGACTTTGATATATATCGATAAATTTATCGATAACTGAGTTATCGGTGAAAATGTGATTGCCCAAAAACTTTAAAATTGCCCTAAAATATGCGTATCAAACGAAAGGGCATGGCCCCAGGTTTCATTTGGACTTCGATATATTTCGATAAACTTATCGATAACTGAGTTATCGGTAAAAATGTGATTGCCCAAAAGCCTCAAAATTGCCCTACAATATGGGTATCAAACGAAAGGGCATGTCCCCAGGATTCATTTGGACTTCGATAAATTTTAGAGAAATTTATCGATAACTGAGTTATCGGTGAAAATGTGCCCTACAATATGGGTATCAAACGAAGGGGCATGACCCCAGGATTCATTTGGACTTCGACATATTTCGATAAATTTATCGATAACTGAGTTATCGGCGAAAATGAGATAGCCCAAAAACCTTAAAATTAACCCACAATATGGGTATCAAACGAAAGGGCATGACCCCAGGTTTTATTTGGACTTCGATAAATTGACCGATAACTGAGTTATCGGTAAAAATGTGATTGCCCAAAAACCCCAAAATTGCCCTACAAAATGGGTGTCAAACTAAAGAACATGGCCCCAGGTTTCATTTGGACTTCGATAAAATTCGATAAATTTATCGATAACTGAGTTATCGGTGAAAATGTGATTGCCCACAAACCCTAAAATTCCCCTACAATATGCGTATCAAAAGGAAAGGTAATGGCCCCAGGTTTCATTTGGACTTCGATAAATTTATCGATAACTGAGTTATCGGTGAAAATGTGATTGCCCAAAAACGTTAACATTGCCCTACAATATGGGTATTAAACGAAAGGGGATGGCCCCAGGTTTCAATTGGACTTCGATAAATTTATCAACAACTGAGTTATCGGTGAAAATGTGATTGTCCAAAAAACTTAAAATTGCCCGACAATATGGAAATCAAACGAAAGTTATGGCCCAGGTTTCATTTGGATTTCGATATATTTATCGATAACTGAGTTATCGGTAAAAAAGTGATCGCCCAAAAACCTAAAATTATTTAATCAATCTACCCTTCCCCATTGATGCGAATTTTTGTAAATTTTAAATACTCTTGGTAAATGCTTCAGTATTCAATAATCTTACTAATATTATAAACTAGTATATACCCGCGGCCTTGCCCGCCCCTGCGAAGTACTCTTTCAACATTTTAGATAAAAATTCGGTCGTCGAAGTTCACTAAGTTAGGTAGATTGGTCAAATAAAAAACTGTTGGAAGATCAATTATTTGTCTATGTTCCTAGAGTTTTGAAAAAATAGTATGTATTGAAAAACGGGTTTCAAAAATTTTATTTAATATAAATATCCTTGAAATCGATTGAAAGTGAGGTTTCTAAAGTTAAATATTGCTTTGGCTTTAAGTATGGATATATATGTCTCAGAAAGGATTTATCGTTAGTTCATCTAAACTTCAAACTTTGATATTTATAAAATACTGGTATATACCCGCGGCCTTGCCCGCCCCTGCGAATTACATTTTACATTCAATATTTTAGATAAGAATTCAGTCGTCGAAGTTCACCAAGTATGGTAGATTAATCAAATAAAAAACTGTTGGAAGGTCAATTATTTGTCTATGTTCCTAGAGTTTTGAAAAAAAAAAAATGTATGTATTGAAAAACAGGTTTCGAAAAATTTAATTAAATATATGTACATATCCTTGAAATCGATCAAAAGTGAGGTTTCTTAAGTAAATATTGCTTTGGCTTTAAGTATTGATATTAATGTCTCAGAAAGCATTTATCGAATAGTTTATCTAAACTTCAAACTTTGATATTTTATAATACTAGTATATACCCGCGGCCTTGCCCGCCCCTACGAAGAACCCTTTCAACATTTTAGATAAGAATTCAGTCGTCGAAGTTCACCAAGTATGGTAGATTAATCGATAAATTTATCGATAACTGAGTTATCGGTGAAAATGTGATTGGACACAACCCCTAAAATTCCCCTACAATATGGGTATCAAACGAAAGGGCATGACCCCAGGATTCATTTGGACTTCGATATAGTTCGTTAAATTTATCGATAACTGAGTTATCGGTGAAAATGTGATTGCGCAAAAACTTTAAAATTGCAAGGGGTTGGCCCCAGGTTTCATTTGGACTTCGATAAATTGATTGATAAGGGAGTTATCTGTAAAAATGTGATTGCCCAAAAACCCCAAAATTGCCCTACAATATGGGTATCAAACGAAAGGGCATGTCCCCAGGATTCATTTTGACTTCGATATATTGCGATAAATTTATCGATAACTGAGTTATCTGTGAAAATGTGATTGCTCACAACCCCTAAAATTGCCCTACAATATGGGTATCAAACGAAAGGGCATGACCCCAGAATTCATTTGGACTTCGACATATTTCGATAAATTTATCGATAACTGAATTATCGGTGAAAATGTTTGCCCAAAAACTTTAAAATTGCCCTACAATATGGGTATCAAACGAAAGGGCATGTCACTAGGATTCATTTGGGCTTCGATATTTATTTATTTATATAAAGTCGACCTTGACAAAAAGCGGTCGACATAAATGATATATACAAAGCAGAAAAGTTAAAAAGTACATATAAATTTACAGAATGTGTTGAACATAATAATATAATCTTAATTCAATACATACATATATTTATATGAATAACAAGTTAATTAACAAAATTAGGACTATACTAAAGGGGGAAATCACCGGTTTCCCCTGTTGGGCTGTCGGAATGCAGTTGATTCCGATCAGCACGCTGTCGGAATGCATAGAGACTCCGATCAGTATGCTGTCGGAATGCATACGATTCCGATCAACGCCTAAAATGGCAGGACGTGACGCCAATCCAAAGATTACTAACGTTGTTGGAAAGCAATCGATTCCAATCAACTCAGTAAGTAAAAGACCAAAGAAAGTATTACATTGGAATCTGCGCAAAAGTGGCAGGATGTGTATCAAATCGAAATATTTACGTTGTTGGAATGCATTCGATTCCAATCAACTGCCAGACCAAAGTTGGAAAGCATTCGTTTCCAATCTTTCATTACTCGATAAAATGTGTGTGCATATTTTCGAGAGCGGTGTCAATCTGTTTCAGGCTAAAAAATCAAGTATTGCATTACGTAAAGTAGCAAAGTAACATTCCGTACTAATACAGCTGTGTAAGTCATTGTAGTATGTGCACCGAATGCGAAGGGGATCATTTTTAGCAAAGTTTTGGCGAAAAATGGGTAAGTGAAATGGAACATAATGTCGGAATGGAAGAAGGTCGGAAGAATCCACCTCGCCAATCATCAGTTTGTGGAGTAATATTCTTCGATTTTCCAGAGACGGTAACCGAATGAGAAGAAGCCTACTTCTGTAGGGAGGGAGGGAGGTGACGATTAGGGTCCCAACTAAGCCCGCGAAGCGCAAAGATCAAAAATTGCTTTTGAACTGACTCAATTCGGTTTATATGAATTTGATATACAGGGCACCACACACATGAGCAATATTCAAGAATTGGACGAACCAAAGATGTATAAAGAACCTTAGTAAGATACGGTCATCAAACTCTTTAGCCCACCTTTTGACGAATCCAAGTACACCCATCGCCTTATTAGCGATAGTCGAGATATGCATTTTAAAAATCAATTTACGATCAAAAAGAACCCCTAGATCGTTTAGAGTAGAGATACGCTCCAAAGGAGTACTATTTAGCAAATAAGGTTTTAAGACTGGCTTCACACGGTGGAATGTCATTTGTTTACATTTAGCGAAATTTAAATCAAGTAAATTTCTTGAACACCATAATTGAAAAGAGTCCAAATCAGCCTGAAGGAGACTCAAGGAGGCCGTGCCAGTCTGACAATACGAAAAGCAGAGCGATTGCATTGTGGAGTCGTGCCGCCTCCGGTGTAGACGTTATGCTTTCACAGAAGGTCCTAAAGCTCTCTCTCTTTGCTTTCCTAATGTCTTTATTGTATGCAGTTAGATTTGCCGTATAGTTCTCCCAGCTTCCCGTGTGCCTCGCAACATTAAAAAGCCTCCGCACGTTTTTCCTTTTAGCTGAGAGTTCCTTAGTCCACCAAGTGGTCTTCCTGCCCTGGTTCTTGGATATACGACAACTAGAGTCAAAGGCATCATTGATTAGTTCGTTGAAACAGTTGACTCTGTCTTCTAGCTCCATACATCTAGTTCCTCTATGACTCCTGCTTAACCTAGGCAGATTCTCTCTAGCTATAGTTCTAAACATTTCCCAATCTGTTCTTCTTGAGTTCCTCCTAGGTGGTACTTCCCTACGGGTGGCCCCTAAAACGAAACGGATAATGCGATGGTCCGACATGGAAGGCTCCGAGGAAACCTCCCATCTAGACACAAGTTATCAGCCAAATCGTTGTCCAGGGTGATGTCTAGGACTTCCTCTCTTGCCCTAGTTATAAATGTTGGTGTACTCCCAACATTATGTATACTAAGGTCGCTACTAATCATAAACTCAAGAAGGCACTCACCTCTTACGTTGGTGTCTGTGCTACCCCATTCTGTGTTGTGGGCATTTGCATCGGCTCCTATGATCAGTGGCAGCTGGGCCTGCCTGCAGTATTCAACCAGCCGCCGCACTTCGTCTGGTGGAACCCTGTCGCCCTCTCCTGAGAAATATGCTGCCGCAAAGACGATATTTTTGGACTCTCCGCGTATGTCCATTTTCGTCTGAACTGCCACCAAATCTTGACTCATAAATTCTGTAATGCAGAAATAGTTAATATACTTGTTCAGCACTACACACGCTCTTGGTCTTTTCTGAGAAAGGTCCCAAATTACCTTGTTGTTAATCTCTTTTAGTCCTCTGACCTGACCCTTGTACACCCACGGCTCCTGTATGAGTGCAATGCCCAAATCCTCCGAGGCAAACCTGCTTGCAATCACCGCGGCCGCGGCTTTTGCATGATGCAGATTAATTTGGGCAACATTTGTGGTGTGGCGGGTCAGGGTTACAGCTCCATCGGCTTGTCCTCATCGGACAACCGTAGATCCTCATTTATTTCCTCCCTCAAGCCTAGCCTAGCTAGGTTCAGCCCCTCTAGGAGCTCCTGTGTGGACGGTCCGGTGAACTGCCCGGATGTTAAGTCGGCATCTGCCGTGTTGATGGCGTCTTTTCCGCTGGTACGGAGCTCCTGTGTAGCCAATCCGGTGACCTGCCCGGGTGCTGAGTCGGCCTCTGCCGTGTTGGTGGCGTTTGTGTCGTTGGTGGTGGCTAATTCTGCCACTGCTTCGCTACTGCCCGCTGTTACTTCCGTGTTTGCCTGCGCCATGCCTGGAGCTCTATGCTTGCAGGGCTTGACCGGTATAACGCTGTACCTGAAGTTCAGTCTGAAGGTGGCCGCTTTAATGCCTTGGAAGGATGCGTCATCTACCGCAAGCATTAGCTGCAGTCCTCCGTCCTCCACTCCGCTGCTTATCAAACGCCACAATCCCACGTTTAGGTAGGTGTTTTGTGACTGCAGAAGTGCTAGTGCAAAGGGCTGGTCTGCGGTTCTAGGGAGATACATACTGATGGTATGTGTCGGCGGAATCTCATCGCCTCTCCTGGTAATCAACGCCGGACCTGTCCAACCTTGGAGGGTAGGAATGGTTTTGGCCAGCCAAACCCGGTCTTAAGTACACCCCCCGGAAGGCCAGCGAGTGACCGCACCCCTTGGCGACCTCTACCATGATGACGTATTGTAGCACAGTCAGATCGTCTTGACTTAGACCATCCGCTGGGTATTGTCGAGGCAGCACAGCCATTCGAATGCCTCTTACAGCATCCGAGTACCTTTGTTACCTCGTTGTGCCCTTCGTAGCCGTTGGCCCAGGCGCCGACTGTGTTGTTTTTGCTGCTGCCGAAGTGGAAGGTGTAGGGTGGGCTCTCTGCCTCTTCGACTGCTGGATTTCTTCCTGCTCGTTTCTGCGCTTCTCGACAGGAGACATTTCGTCGCGCCTGAATCTCGTGGGCCGGTTTCGCCGTCGACGAGGATGCGTGTTCCTGCTTCTTTGTGCTTCGCGATGGTTTGGTGGGTGCCGCCTTTGCTCCTCGCGATGATTTGATGCGCGCTGATTGCTTCCAGGTTGCCCGCTGTTATGTAGCGATCGCACATCAAGTCTTTATTCGGTGGGGTGATGCGAAGCATGACCGTTTGTATTTTGATCTCCGCGTTCTTTGGGTTTTGGTGGTGGTTGTGCGCTATGATGTGGCGAGTGCTTGCTCTTGCTTGATTCGTCGCGGGCGTGTGAAGCGTGCTCTCGCTTTCACTATGGTGTGGTGCAAGTTCGCTGCTTCTAGAGACGCTTATCTCGCGATTGGAGGGAGGTGTTGGTGGTACCTCCTTGCTAGCTTCCATGTGCAGGAACGCCTTTGCACGGGCGATTTCTGGTGTCCTGCCCTGCTGGAGATATTTGAGATACGATCTCACACCAGCTCCGCTCAACCCCTTTCTCAATGCATCATCTGCACACCTGGTTCTCCGAGCTCGGGTAATTGGACGGGTCTAGCTTTCTCCTGTGCCCGTTGTTGTTGTGGCTTTCGCCCGTTGGTCCTCGTCCTTTCGCCCTCACTTGTACTGTCGGCAGTGGATGATCTTGGTCGGCGGAACGCTTTTCTTCTGCCATCTACACCTCTTGCGTTTGTGCGCTTGGTTGCCTGGTCCTGACCTCTCGGATCTGTCTTCTCCCTGCGCATTTCTGTACTGCTTCGGCGATGCCTATCTTGGCGCGGTGAGCTTTGGCGACTCCTTTCCTTGTGTGGCGACCTGTTAAAGCTTTGGCTGTGCCTTTCCTTGTGCGGTGAGCTTTTAGAGCTTTGGCGCAGCCTCTCTTGGTGTGGTGAAATTTTCGAGCTTCCATGCTGCCCATTTCTATTTCCGCGCTCGTTTGTGTTTGAATTTGCTTTGGCGCTGTGATCTCTGCTGGTGGTGTGGTTTTCCAGTAGATCCTGTCTTGATTGACGCTTATCCGCTCTACTATTATTCCGACTTCCAGACCTGCTGCGTGTGTCATCTCCACTGTGGTTCTTGGCGTCCCGGTTTGCCACCTGCCGGATTGGGGTAATACCGCCAGCAGTGACTAGCCCTGTGGTTTGCATTGCGACCGGTATTCTCTCTTCTCAGATTTCCACTTCCGGAGGGTTGGTTGTCGTCGTCTTTGGCATGCTCTTTGTTACGAATTGCCGCCTGTGGGATTTCAGCAAAACCGCCAGCGGTGACTAGCCCGCTGTGATTTTCTTTACGACTGGCTGCCTCTCTTCTCAGTTTGGCGCTCCCGGAGGGTTGATCGTCGTCGTCTCTGGCATGTTCCTCAAAAAGGGACAGCTCTAGGGCAGTGAGGTCTAGGCGGTTGAGAGAGTACGTTCTCACACTGCTCTTTTCCAACTTCTGTCTCTTGCTGCCGCTACTGCCCTTAGCGATTCTCTTCTTCTCTTCGGAATCTTTGTTGTTGTTGGGTTTGTTGTTGCTATTGTTGTTTTTATTGTTGTTGTTTGGCATCATCTTGTTCGTACGACCACTTGCTCGGCGAGGCAAGCATTGTGGTCTATGTATATAGATGGGGAACTCTGTTGGTCAGCCGCGGCAGAGCCCCTTGACGCGGTAAGGCCATAATTACTCCCTAAGGTGGCCCGGTATCAGGGAGGCGTCGTTCTAATACAGCCGGTGTTGTAAACCTCCTGGCTGCAAACCATCCAATGGGCACGGTGTCGCTTAACACCCTGGATTAGGAGGTGACAGCTCTTTGTTGCCGAACGCATGCGACTCAAACTGGCTGGGTTGACATGGCCTAGACCACGCCAGCCCAGTCAGCCTGTATCGGATGCGTTGGCTTAAGCCCCTACACCAGCGGCAAGGTGTCTGTCAAACTTTGATAGTTATATAATACTAGTATATACCCGCGGCCTTGCCCGCCCCTGCGAAGTACCCTTTCAACATTTTAGATAAGAATTCAGTCGTCGAAGTTCACCAAGTATGGTAGATTAATCGATAAATTTATCGATAACTGAGTTTACGGTGAAATTGCCCTACAATATGGGTATCAAACGAAAGGGCATTTCACCAGGATTCATTTGGGCTTCGACATATTTCGATAAATTTATCGATAACTGAGTTATCGGTGAAAATGTGATTGCCCACAACCCCTAAAATTGCCCTACAATATGAGTATCAAACGAAAGGGGAAAAGGTCAAAATTCTAAAATTAAAATTCTGAAGTCAAAATTCCGGAATCAAAATTCTGGGTCGACAAAATTCTGGAAATCGGAATTCCGCACTTCCTTCGCCTTTTTTGGCTGTATTTCAAAATTCTGGTTTTTCATAATTCCGGAATTTACGTTTTCCAGAATTAATTCTGGAAATTTTTTCCCCTACTAATAGCTACCTCATCATCGTTGGAACAACGTCAAATGCACCGTCTATAATCCAGCAGTCGCTCTCATTTAACAACTGCAGCGAAGATTTTGTTCCAAAAATAAGAATGCATTCGCCATAACTTTAATAACTTTCTCACTTAAAATAAATAGTTGACCTTCCAAAACATCAAGTGATAATAAAGGAATGCCTATTTCTTCAACACAAGTTGGCTCTTTAAAACATTTTAAACTGATCCGTTGTCTTCTAATTTTTAACTTAAGGGTATTTCTTGATGGCAGATAATGTCCAATATGTTTTTCTGTCATAGATACCGAACGCTGAATTATTTGGCTAGGATGCAGAAAACTCGAGCGAACTATATTTTTAAGCAGATTATTTTTTTCTGCAAGTGCGCACTTTTTTTGTTATCAACACACATTTTTAATCATTAATTACAGAATTTTGAATTTCAGAATTTTGGTTTCCAGAATTTTGTAATTTAGAATTTCGTTATCCAGAATTTTGGATTCCAGAATATTGACTTCCATAATTTTTATTTCCCGTGTTTCGACTTCCTTAATTATGAACGCAGAATTTCCAAAAAAGCAGAATTTTGACCCCAACTCAAACGAAAGTGCATGACCCCAGGTTTCAATTGGACTTCGATATATTTAGATAAATTTATCAATAACTGAGTTATCGGTGAAAATGTGATGGTCCGAAAACCTTAACCTTCCTATACCCGCGCCAATTTTTGTAGCACATATACCCGCGCACGGTCTCTTAGACCGAAAGTTTGAACTAGATGAAATACTAGTTTTTTGAGAAAAACCTTGAAAAATACGACTTTTATTTAAACTCGTTGATATTATAAAAGAAATAAAACCATTCATTAAATTAACATTCAGTAGTTTTATTGATTTTCAGTCGTTAACATATTAACCTTCAAAATCGATTGTTTTTTCTTACATGCTACAAAAACAAAACAAAAACATATTTTTTTCTTCAAATAAACGAAAACTAATTTTAGAAACTTAAAAACACTTCTTGTGCAATACATAAAACACAGGTTTATTTAATTATCAGTCTTTAAATAAAAATTATGGCTTATCAAATTTCATTTAAAAACAGCCTTCAAAAACGTTAGTGTTGCTACATAAACTAAACCTAATTTTTTTTTTCCTTTATAAAAAACAACAAATAACTTTCTTATCCGAAAAATACTTTTTTTTGCAATAATAAACAAGAAGATAACTTATTCATTATCCTTATAGTAACAGTTAGAACATACCATAATGGCATGTTCCAAACAAAAATACTGTTTGCATGTGGCACATATTCAGAACTCGAAATTTCTTCCTCCAAAAGTAGTCTGATTTGCTCTTGATTCATTTTGATAACACAGTACAACAGCCATTTTGCAACAGAGTAACCATAGTACTTTTCTGAAAGGAGGCGTTGCGTAGATCATTTTTGCCGAACAAACTTATAGTCCAGCACGTCACAGTCCTTTTTTATTTGCATCTAAAGGTTAAGGGGGTCATATTGGGTCTTTGTACCATAACTACATAAACTTGAAGAGCTACAGCTTCGGTGTCTAGGGGAAGGTTGTTGGCAATAAAAAGACTAACATTTTCCTCCTAGACATTGTCCCGCTACGATTCATGGTTATGCCATTTTTTCTTGGAAGTTTGTAAAATTTCTGAAAAAATGTCTCCCATGAGTCTACTGCTAACAATATCTTTACGATACCTTCGGGAAAAATATTCCTCATGAAAAATTAGGGTGGGTACCTAAATAACGAAATATCCGTCGAGGACTCCTTTAACCAGAAACTAGCAAAAACTAGAGTTCTTCCAAGAAAAAACTAAAATACATACAAATTTTTTTACTTAATAATAAGAAAATATTTTCCGAATTCAAAAGCATGCCTTGACATTCTTGTTTGTGTTTTGATTTTAGTAAAAACTTCCTTCCGTGTGAAATTGCGAGTTGCGATATCGTGTGTGTTCGGATTTCAGATAAAGCGCATTCAGTTCCGAAATAAAAGTTTGAAATTCAGTGCAGTTCTAACTAAATTAATAAAATGGAAGAATTTCAGTGCAAAAATAAAGACTCGTTTTGTTTTGTTTGTGGACATTTCATTAATAAGAAAAGTAGAAGGAATATATCTCGTATTCTGGAAGAGCCGTATTTCTTATATTTTGGTATAAGATATACTTATAAGCCTTGGATTCCAAACATTATATGTACCACATGTGAAAGTTCGTTGCTATCGTGGTTTAAGTCAGGTTCACGAGCTTTAACGATTGCTTCACCAATGACATGGATGGATCCAATGGAGCACCTAAAGGAGACGTGTTATTTTTGCAAAAATTTTAAATTTGGAAGGAATAAAAAGCAGTATTCGAAAACGTTATATCAGCCCACTCCTAATGTAATTTTACCGGAAATGAGAGAAAAAGGCATTCCACCACCAGCATCACCGCATAAAATTCTTGTCACAACTAGTTTAGGACAAGCTATAAGTGATATTCAAACCTTTGTAGTTACTTCGGATGAAGATTATACTCCATCTGTTATTTCTAATAACTGCCCTAATTTGGTAGATAGAGCATATTTTGAAGATTTGGTTCGTGATTTAGAACTGACTTTGACGAAATCGGAAGTTTTGTGCTCTCGGTTGAAGGAAAGAAATTTGGTAACTGAAGATGTAAAAGTAACATCTTCTCGTAAAAGACATAATGACATTGAACTTTACTTCAAAAAAACAGAGGAGCTAGTGTACTGTGAAAACAGCGAGGCAATAATGAATTATTTGGGAATTCCTATAGATAATACCTCATGGCGCCTTTTTATTGATAGTTCTATGCGAAGTTTGAAGGCCGTTTTACTCCACAATGGCAACGAGTATCCTGCAATACCCATAGCGTACTCTACAAAAAAAGAAGAAACTTATTCGAATTTATCGCATATTTTGGACAAAATACAATACTCAAAATATATGTGGGAAGTATGTGCTGATTTTAAAGTAATAGCGGTTTTAACAGGAATGCAGTCAGGGTATACAAAATATATGTGCTTTCTATGCAAATGGGACACTCGTGCAACAGAAACACATTACCATGTAAAGCATTTTCAGCCGCGTGAAGAGTCTATAGTGGGCCAATTCAATCAAGTACATGCGCCTCTTGTGCCAAAAGAAAAAATTATCCTTCCACCGCTTCACATAAAATTGGGAATAGTTAAAAACTTTATAAAAAGCTTAAATACGCAAGAGCTAGCCTTCAATCGTATATTACAGTTATTCCCTAGGCTATCTAAAGCTAAAATAAAGGAAGGTAAATTTTTTGTAATAAAGATAGTTATGCAATTATACATATAATATCTCTATATTTATTCAGGGATGCTAGTCGGACCAGATATTCGAAAGCTGATGAATGATTCCGTGTTTTATGAACTTTTGTCAGATATGCAAAAGACGGCATTTGACTTAATGGTTTTAGTTATTATGGAGTTTTTGGGAAACCATAAAGCGGATAATTACGAAGAAAACGTGGAAAACATGCTTGCAGCTTTTTATAATATTAATGTGAAAATGTCATTAAAGTTGCATTTCTTGCATTCGCATCTTCAGTTTTTTAAAGAAAATCTCGGGGCCGTATCAGATTATATAATACTAGTATATACCCGCGGCCTTGCCCGCCCCTGCGAAGTACCCTTTCAACATTTTAGATAAGAATTCAGTCGTCGAAGTTCACCAAGTATGGTAGATTAATCGATAAATTTATCGATAACTGAGTTTACGGTGAAATTGTGATTGGCCAAATTGCCCTTCAATATGGGTATCAAACGAAAGGGCATTTCACCAGGATTCATTTGGGCTTCGACATATTTCGATAAATTTATCGATAACTGAGTTATCGGTGAAAATGTGATTGCCCACAACCCCTAAAATTGCCCTACAATATGAGTATCAAACGAAAGGGGAAAAGGTCAAAATTCTAAAATTAAAATTCTGAAGTCAAAATTCCGGAATCAAAATTCTGGGTCGACAAAATTCTGGAAATCGGAATTCCGCACTTCCTTCGCCTTTTTTGGCTGTATTTCAAAATTCTGGTTTTTCATAATTCCGGAATTTACGTTTTCCAGAATTAATTCTGGAAATTTTTTCCCCTACTAGAGCAAGACAAGCTGCGGCTGAATGTAGTCCTGAGTGTGAGTGAGTGAAACAGTAATGTCTGTGTATGAAGTTGAAGTTCTACTTTCCGAGTGTATTGGTCGAATGAATACACTCGGCTAAAGAATTAGTCAGTATCCAATTGATAGTGAACGATCACACAACACTCAGGAATTCATTATTATATGGCCAGTGCAGCACGACACTATTGGCATACAAAATGGAGGTTGCAAACACAATTACAGAAATGGAAGCTACTCCGGCACAATTGGATATAGAAACTATCCTTCCACATCTTGGAGCTGCTCCGGCGGTGGAGGTTGCTCCGATTGCTATTCCGGCAGCCCAAAATACTATTCCAGCAGCACAGAATGCTCCGGCCACGGAGGTAAACCCGACATCAGAAGTGGGCTCGGCCCAAACTCCTACATTTTCTAATGAACAATGGCGTTTTTTCCTTGAAATGCAAAATCGGAATTTGGCTGAGATTGTGAAACAAATACAGACATCGACTCGTGTGGAAACACAAAATACTGCTGTTGCATTACCAAAATTTAACCTTGATGGAATGGGTGTCGACGCATCGCAGTGGTGTATGACTGCTATTATAAAATTATCAGAAAAGCCTCTTGAAGGAAGTGGCTTAGTCATGGCATTGAGCAACTGCATGGAAGGTAGCGCGTCGTAGTAGTTAACACAAATTTCATATCCTGGCATGAAATGGGAACAGTTTAAGGAACTGTTCATAAAACGATACGAAAGCGAAGAGACGCCAGCACCCATGTTTTTGAATTTGCTGAATAGTCGTCCGTTGGTCGGCGAATGCCATGCAGTTTTCGCCAGTCGTTTGGTGACGTCATTAACCACGAAGTGGCGTAGTATGAACATTGAAGAGATAGCTGTCTCAACAGTACTTGCACATATGGAAAATTTTGATACTCGCTTACAGCGACTAATTTTCACAACAAATGTTAGAACGAGAAGCAAGCTACAATTAGAGTTGAAGGCATATACGTTCGACAAGAAACGTAGTGCTGGTGTTTCTGAATGTACTGGGCCTAACACGAAGAAAGCGAAGGTGTCTGCTGTGCTTTGTCATTTTTGTAAGAAACCCGGACATAAAATAGCTGAATGCAGAGCAAAGATGCGACAAAGTGCGGATACGAAGCAACAGAAGGAGAAGTCTAGCGTGTCATGTTATCGGTGTGGTCAACCTGGACATTTTGCTAACCAGTGTTCTAAAAATACGACTGCAGCAAAACAGGGGGTGATTCAACAAAAGAGCGTAAATCAGTGCTGTAAGGAAGAACCAAAAGCGAGCATGGTACAACGAGGTGAGGTCTATCCAATTTGTTTTGACTCTGGAGCCGAATGCTCATTAGTTAAAAAAAGTATTGGCCAAAAATTATCTGGCAAGCGTATTAACAATGTTGTAATATTACGGGGAATCGGTGATGGGGGAATATACAGTACATTAAAAATTTTAGCCGATGTTACTATTAATGAAAATGCTATTGAAATACTATTTCACGTAGTGCAAGATAATCACTTAAAGAATGATATTGTCATTGGTCGTGAAATCCTTACACAAGGTTTTAATGTTATCTTGCCTTTCGATAAATTTGAGTTTGTAAAATCAAAATCTGTTGATATTTGTGTTGTGTCTGAACCCAGAGGCAATCTAAAAGATATCGACACTGAATTAACCGGTAAAGACAAAGATGAATTAATTAAATTAGTTGAACAATATGAGACAGCGTTTATAAATGGAACTCCTTGTACAAGAGTTAGTACAGGGAGATGAAAATTCGGTTAATAGATTCTAATAAAACAGTACAAAGCACCCATATATGCTCAGCCCTAATGAGAAAGAAATAGTTCGGGCTAAGTTAAACGAATTAATGCAATGTAATATTATTCGACCTAGTTCATCTCCCTTTGCTAGCCCTATTTTACTTGTGAAAAAGAAAAATGGATCAGATCGACTCTGCGTTGATTAAAGGGAACTTAACTCAAACACAGTGTCTGATAAATACCCTTTATTAGTGATCAAATTGCAAGACCTTGTGGTGCTAATTATTTCACTTGCTTGGACATGGCTAGCGGTTACCACCAGATCCCAATCCATCCAGATTCTGTCGAATATACTGCATTTGTCACTCCGGAGGGGCAATATGAGTTCTTGACAATGCCTTTTGGTTTAAAAAATGCACCGTCTGTGTTCCAGCGTGCAGTTATGAATGCGCTCGGTGATCTGGCTCATTCATATGTAATTGTTTACATGGATGACATTATGGTAACGTCACCGACAAAAGAGCTGGGTATGGAAAGGCTTAAAATTGTTTTAGATGTTTTAACTGGGGCTGGATTCTCTTTCAATGTAAGTAAATGTAGCTTCCTAAAAACTGCGGTACAGTATTTAGGGTATGAAATAAGAGCAGGTGAACTTATACCAAATCCAGGTAAAATTCTTGCCTTAAGCTTCCTGCCGCCGCCGCAATCCATTACAGGTGTGAGACAGTTCATTGGGTTAGCTTCTTATTTTCGCAAATTCGTACCTGGTTTTTCTCAGATAAAGGAACCATTATACTCCCTTACGTCACAAAAAAGTTTTTTTGAGTGGAATGCAGATCTGGAAAAGGTTCGAAAGGAAATTATTGCCATTCTCACAAACGAGCCAGTTCTTGTAATTTTCGACCCACAATATCCCATAGAACTACACACGGATGCGAGTTCTTGCGGGTATGGTGCTATGCTCTTGCATAGAATTAACAACATTCCTCACGTAATCGAATATTTTAGCAAAACGACTACCTCCGCTGAGTCTAGGTACCACTCTTATGAGTTGGAGACGTTGGCGGTTGTTCAGGCCGTTAAACATTATCGCCATTATTTGCTTGGCCGTAAGTTTGTAGTTTACACTGACTGCAATTCTCTCAAGGAATCGCGTACTAAAATAGATCTGACTCCAAGAGTACATCGCTGGTGGGCGTACTTACAATCGTTCGATTTTGATATTCAGTACCGCGAAGGTAAACACATGGCTCATGTTGACTTTTTGTCAAGAAATCCTATTAAAGCCAACTCTGAGTTAATGTTAAGCAAAATTCCTGAGAAGCGAGTAAATTTGGCGGAAATTGCATGTGAATGGCTTCACGCTGAACAGCAATTAGATGCAGACATAGTAGGTATTGTAAATAAATTAAATTCGAATGAGCTTATGGAAGATTTGTCCAAAACCTATGAGTTGAGGAAGGGAATCTTATTTCGCAAGGTTCAAAGGAATAATAGAACCCTTTGCTTACTCGTTGTTCCGCGCGCTTTTAAATGGTCAGTTATAAATCAGGTGCATGAATCAATAATGCACTTAGGGTGGAAAAAAACACTTGACAAAGTCTATCAATACTACTGGTTTGATAACATGAATAAATACGTTCGTAAATTCGTTGATAATTGTATAACGTGCAAAACTGTCAAGGGTTCTTCGGGGAAAAAGCAAGCAGAGCTCCATCCAATTCCTAAAATAAATGTGCCTTGGCACACAGTACATGTTGACATAACAGGAAAGTTAAGTGGGAAAAGTGACCTCAAAGAATATGTAATCGTGCAAATCGATGCATTCACTAATTACGTTTATCTGTTTCACACTTTAAAGTTAGATACTGAGAGTTGTATGAAAGCTTTTAGGTCCTCTATTTCTTTGTTTGGGGTTCCTAACCGTATCATTGCTGACCAGGGTCGATGCTTTACTAGTTCGAAATTCTCAGAATTTTGTTCATCACAAAATATAAAACTTCATTTAATGGCTACCGGGGCGAGTCGCGCTAACGGGCAAGTTGAGCATGTGATGAGCACGTTGAAGAACTTGTTGACAGCAGTAGAATCCAGTAACCGATCTTGGCAAGACGCTCTTGGCGAGGTTCAGCTCGCTTTAAACTGTACCACAAACCGTTCTACTGCAGCAAGTCCCTTGGAATTGTTGATTGGTAAGGAGGCTCGTCCTCTCGGTTTAATACCACCATGTGACACTGAGGTTGAAGTCGATATAGCAAAGGTTAGAAATAAGGCTTCTGAGAATATGGAAAATATTGCTGCGTACGATAAAATCAGATTCGATAAGGGTAAAGCAACGGTTGTGAGGTATAAGGTTGGTGACTATGTGCTATTGAAAAACGAGGAGAGACATCAAACCAAATTAGATGCAAAGTTTAGAGGTCCATTTTTGGTGATTGAGGTTCTGGACGGGGACCGCTACATATTGAAGTCTATGCAAAATAAACGAACTTAGAAGTACTGTCAGGAGGACATTAGAAAAATGCCAAACGGTGAAATTCCCAATGAATTGGACATTGACAATGAGCACGCAGTTAAGAGTCCAGGTGGGACTGTTGGTAAGGCGCCAAGTAATGGCAAAAAGTTATCTGTCCAGGTGGGACAATGAGTTACCCGTCCAAGTGAGACGATGAGTTAGCCGTCCAGGTCGGACGATGAGTTATCAGCCAGATGAGGCGATGTGTTGATTACAACCAATCTAAAATGAAACTTTTGCTGAGTGGTGTTTGTCAGGGACAGAGTTTGAGTTGATAGTGTCCTGGACAAACTTGTAATAGTTATATGAATTGACAAGAAATTAAACAATAAGTGTACCGAAATATGTTTAATACAAAAATAAATTGTAGACCTAAAATATTTAACGACAATGGAGTAAAATGTTTTTAAATAAAGTTACAATAATGAAAACGCCTTGTGAAAGATTTAACTGATGCACGAGGTCGTGCACAAGTCAGAATGGCCGTGTCGTATATGTCATAAATTTCTCCCAGGGTAGGTTGATATAGAATGCACAACTCCATATGAATTGGAACACAGCATATGTCCAAGCTGTTGTCTCAATTGCGAATCCTCATTTGTGTTCACCAACTTGCTATCCTACCTCCTCTAATGGTGTCGCCTAATTTATTGAGTTGTGTGAGAGCACACTATACCAGTTCACGAACAGAAAACTGTAAGAGCGAGAAAAGCTGCGGCTGAATGTAGTCCTGAGTGTGAGTGAGTGTCAAAGAGTGAGTGAAACAGTAATGTCTGTGTATGAGGTTCAAGTTCTACTTTCCGAGTGTATTGGTCGAATGAATACACTCGGCTAAAGAATTAGTCAGTATCCAATTGATAGTGAACGATCACACAACACTCAGGAATTCATTATTATATGGCCAGTGCAGCACGACACCATTGGCATACAAAATGGAGGTTGCAAACACAATTACAGAAATGGAAGCTACTCCGGCACAATTGGATATAGAAACTATCCTTCCACATCTTGGAGCTGCTCCGGCGGTGGAGGTTGCTCCGATTGCTATTCCGGCAGCCCAAAATACTATTCCAGCAGCACAGAATGCTCCGGCCATGGAGGTAAGCCCGACATGTACATGTCCTTGAAATCGATCAAAAGTGAGGTTTCTTAAGTAAATATTGCTTTGGTTTTAAGTATTGATATTAATGTCTCAGAAAGCATTTATCGAATAGTTTATCTAAATTTCAAACTTTGATTTTTATATAATACTAGTATATACCCGCGGCCTTGCCCGCCCCAGCGAAGTACCCTTTCAACATTTTAGATAAGAATTCAGTCGTCGAAGTTCACCAAGTATGGTAAATTATTCAAATAAAAAACTGTTGGAAGATCAATTATTTGTCTATGTTTCTAGAGTTTTGAAAAAATAGTATGTATTGAAAAACGGGTTTCGAAACTTTTAAATAAATATATGTACATATCCTTTAAAACGATCAAAAGTGAGGTTTCTTAAGTAAATATTGCTTTGGCTTTAAGTATTGATATTAATGTCTCAGAAAGCATTTATCGAATAGTTTATCTAAACTTCAAACTTTGATATTTTATAATACTAGTATATACCCGCGGCCTTGCCCGCCCCTGCGAAGTACCCTTTCAACATTTTAGATAAGAATTCAGTCGTCGAAGTTCACCAAGTATGGCAGATTAATCAAATAAAAAACTGTTGGAAGATCAATTATTTGTCTATGTTCCTAGAGTTTTGAAAAAAACAGTATGTATTGAAAAACGGTTTTCGAAAATTTTAATTTAATATATTTGCATATCCTTTAAATCGATCAAAAGTGAGGTTTCTTAAGTAAATCAGAATTTTGGTTTCCAGAATTTTGTAATTTGGAATTTCGTTATCCAGAATTTTGGATTCCAGAATATTGACTTCCATAAATTTCATTTTCCGTGTTTCGACTTCCGGAATTATGAACGCAGAATTTCCAAATAAGCAGAATTTTGACCCCAGCTCAAACGAAAGGGCAGGACCCCAGGTTTCAATTGGACTTCGATATATTTAGATAAATTTATCAATAACTGAGTTATCGGTGAAAATGTGATTGTGCAAAAACCTTAAAATTGCCCGACAATATGGATATCAAACGAAAGTGATGGCCCAGGTTTCAATTGGATTTCGATATATTTATCGATAACTGAGTTATCGGTAAAAAAGTGATCGCCCAAAAACCTAAAATTATTTAATCAATCTACCCTTCCCCATTGATGGGAATTTTGAAAATTTTAAATACTCTTTGTAAATGCTTCAGTATTCAATAATCTTACTAATATTATAAACTAGTATATACCCGCGGCCTTGCCCGCCCCTGCGAAGTACTCTTTCAACATTTTAGATAAAAATTCGGTCGTCGAAGTTCACCAAGTTAGGTAGATTGGTGAAATAAAAAACTGTTGGAAGATCAATTATTTGTCTATGTTCCTAGAGTTTTGAAAAAATAGTATGTATTGAAAAACGGTTTTCAAAAATTTTATTTAATATAAATATCCTTGAAATCGATTGAAAGTGAGGTTTCTAAAGTTAGATATTGATTTGGCTTTAAGTATGGATATATATGTCTCAGAAAGCATTTATCGAATAGTTCATCTAAACTTCAAACTTTGATATTTATATAATACTGGTATATACCCGCGGCCTTGCCCGCCCCTGCGAAGTACCCTTTCAACATTTTAGATAAAAATTCGGTCGTCGAAGTTCACAAAGTTAGGTAGATTGGTAAAAAAAAAACTGTTGGAAGATCAATTATTTGTCTATGTTCCTAGAGTTTTGAAAAAATAGTATGTATTGAAGAACGGTTTTCAAAAATTTTATTTAATATACATATCCTTGAAATCGATTGAAAGTGAAGTTTCTAAAGTTAAATATTGCTTTGGCTTTAAATATGGATATAAATGTGTAGCATGACAGCTAAGCAAACCAAAATGTTCACACAATAAATAAGTTCAATATACTTTTGGCAATAACTAGGCCAAAGTATTCAAATGAATTTAGCTTGCGCTGCACTTCTCCAATAACATAAAGTCGATTGAACCCATATTATTATTGCACAAGGAGTGTAAAGGGGTGTGGTTGCTGAGTGACCGCGCTCAATCCCGACTCTTGCGTCCTCGTTCGTGCACTCTGGGCAACGTTGAGCTACCTAGGCTCGCGGCAGAAAGAGAGGGAGCCCCGGTGGGGCCACTCTGACATACTTGGTTTAAGGACTCACCGGGGTCTTTTTCGCAGCGTCTGTACACCATGAGGTGCGGCTGTAAGCGAGCGTCTGTCTTGAAGCAAGCGGCTCGCTATATAACCCTTTCAGACCTAGGGTTTATTTTCTTAATTATTTCGCATTAAGCGTCAGAATCAAAATAATTTTTGTAAATATGAGCCAAAATACACTACCAGAAAAATTCCCAAATGACCTTTTTTGAAAACAGGACAACGCACAATTGTGGTATCTAGGTCATAGATTGTAAAATACCTCCATTAAAATAGCCCATAGTTATAGTTTCGATATTTAATTGAACTCAAAAATATTAAGATACTTCAGTCTTTTATAAAAATAATTTCACTTTAAATTTTTTGAATATACAGTGATATAAAATAATAAAAGAAAAATAACAATATTTTAGTCAGTTACGTGTATGGTACTTCTCAAAGCGGTCCTTATTTTTTGCCAAACAAAGAGTAACCTTACACTTTTGGCATCGGCCTCTTGATCGACTTCCACAATTATTGCGGCATACCCTTGCCGGATCATCCGAAACTGAAGGCCAGTGATCGTAGCGATCATACCGTATGTCATCAGGTGCATCATGGGCTCGATATTTGGTTCCGTAAAAATCTTCAGGCAGTTGAAACGGTTCAACTTGATCAGGAGCTTCAAAATAAGCTGCAAGTACACTACCAAGTTCCATTTTAAATGTTAAGAACGACTTGACTTTTGACTTTGGTACGCCAGAAAGCTTACAGTCTCCTCTGTATCCATCCATGAGTTATAGATTGCCAGATCAAGAAAGTGAAAAAATACCTTGACAGTCCATTTCTTTGTTTTCATTTTAATCCTGTAATATTCCAGCATTTGATCACACAAATAAACTCCTCCCATAAACAAATTATAATTTTCAATTACGGAAGGTATTTCAACTGGCAAACGGCGTTTTAAATTTCTATTCCACCTCTCAACTTCACCCACAGGGTCCTTTCCACATTTACTTGAAGCAACAATAACGCTCTTTGTGTCCTTCCACTTCACAAGAGCTACATTATTACTATTTGTAAACTGACATATATCGCCACGACTCATATCTTTGTCCAGAGGGAATTTAACACATTTGGGTATTCTGTTCGCCATAATTGTACCTGTTGCGGGATAATCCATTTGGTACAGCGCTTCTACGAGAGGTATTGTAGTAAAAAGCTGTCAAAATAGATCTGGCTGCCTTTTGGTAAGTTTTTATTAACCTCATGACTATAGATGGCCCATGCCCAAGACCACAGTCTTTAAATGTCCCGGCTCCTTGAAAAATTTCAAAATCCACTACAATACCTGTAGAAGTTGCGCATACAAGATTTTTTAATCCAATGGGCCGCGCCTTCGATCGAATTACTTGTCTAGCAGGACATCGCCCAGTAAATGGTATCATCTGCTCGTCAATCGAGTAGCTTGTGATATCAGTTGCCAGTTCATTGCAAAGCTTCCTAACCATGTCTATGATTGATTGAATTCTCCAAAATTTATTGGTCGAATCTGGAACGGAAAAGTGTATGTCTGATCGAAGTTGGAGAAATTTGTCTCGAGACATAGAGTTATATATAGCGGGAATCTTGCATTCGTTTGACCAGTACATCCTTATTGCAGGATAGCCAAGGCAACCCATTATAATTGCACATCCGTAAAATCTTTTTATGTCGGCTGATACGTAACGCGCCTCCAGACCTCGATTAGCCAATACGTACTTTTTTGTAAAATTGACAGTATTCTCATAGTGCCATTCTGGAAAATAGTTGTTAAAATACTCTAAGGGCGTCTTCAGGGTTACGTTGTTTTGGCATCCATAAGTAACAGGGAGCTGCGTGCTAGGGAAAGGCGAATTTTTCCAAATCTCCCGCTTTGGTTCTATTAATCGATGACGGCTGTTGGACATGTGGACTTGCAATACTTAACTGTTGAGCTTGTGTATCCCCCTCATCATTATCCGTACTTTCGTCGCTTTCTTGCTCTCCAGTGTTGACGTTAAACGGTGTCCAAGTTTCATCTATATTATCATCATCATCACTAAAGTCTATATCAGATTGATCCAGAATATCTGGAACTGCTTCAATGTCATCGCTGTTTCCCAAATCGAAAAATTTTCCTAGAAAAAATGTAGATAACACATTTGTGAGCAAGCAACGCAACAGCATTTTGTGCCTGAATAGCACAATTGTGATATCTGTTATTCACTGCCTTCCAATTAATAGTAACTTTTAGAAAAAATTGTTTAGATGAACACAATCACAATATAAATACTATTATTAAACTTCAAACACTTTTATAATTTAAGGTTTACATGTTGAAAACGAAAAAAACACTTACCACGTGGACGCATGTCTAAGCTTGCTAAAGGTCACTTTGAAAATGAAACATTTTATCCGCTATTTAACATTCGATTATTTTTTTGTTTTTGCAGTTCTATTGAAAAACAGTTGTCACAATCACTGCTTGCCGGCAAACACGTGAATCAAAAATTTTTAATGTAATTTTCGGTATTTAAAGCCAGATATCACAATTGATATAGCTAGGTCTGAAAGGGATAAATGTGCAAAACTTTTCCCTCCCAATCCAGGGTGTTATGCGATACCGTGCCCATTGGACGTTTGCAGCCGGGAGGCAAATCGTGGCTGTAGTCGAACGGAGCCTCACTGATACCGGGCCGCCTCAGGGAGTAACTATGGTCTTACCGCGGTATGGGGCTCTGCCGCGGCGGACGACACACTTCCCCTTACACTACCCTTGACCCTAAGCTGGCCTTGTCCGGCGAGGGGTCGTACGAACAAGGTGAAGAACACACAAAATACAAAGCAATTAACGACTTCGTTTACTCCGCAGGAGAGAAGAACTATGCTGGAGCAAGCGAAAACACAACGCCGGAGGACAAACTCCGCCTCAAAGTTAACTGGGAGGCCGACAGTGATGGAAACTACGGGTCAGTCATCCCCCAAACTGCTATCAAGTAAGAGTGACTTGATGGGAGCAAGCAGCAGTGCGGCTGCCTACGCAGTCAAGCAAAAAAAGGCGGAAGCTACACTTCCATCAAGCGCTGGTACGAAACCCAATCTCTTCACATCTGGGGCAATGGTCTCACGACCTGGTTTCAGAGTTTCGAAAGAGAAGGACGACGCCGCAAAGGGAGAGACCGCGATGGCAACTACGAGTCTGAATCCCCCCCAAGAGGCATCTCCCCGACGCTTTGCGTACTGGGATAAAAGAAAGGCCGCAAGGATCCTTTAAAAATATGAGGGAGCATCGCAGGAGAAGCTGACTCCGGAAGAAAGGAAGATGGTGGAGGAAGCGAAAGCTCTGATACCAAATTTCCAGAGGCCCTATGTGCCTAAGAGGGTGAACGGTAATCCCTTCAAACGCCAGAGATCGGACGGAGAGGTAAACCCCCATCCGAAGCGGCATCAGGTCAACCCCGTAGTGGGAAAACTCAGCTTTGCTGAAGTAACCAAGGACAGAATCCTTATAGGTTTCATTGACCGAGGTAACGACCGTTGGTCCATCCCCAAAGAACGGTGGCTGTATGTCCGGAATGAAATGGGCAGGGCCCTCCTCGACTTAATGCGTGAGTCTCCGGGTAGTCCGCCGCGAGGTACTGACGCGGGCTGGCACCAAGGTCAGATCAAAATATTCGCGTGCGAGGATGCAAGAACTGTCGCACTGTATAAGGCAGCAGTTGCAAGACTGGGTGAAGTCTACCCAGGGGCAAGACTAGATGTCGTCGACTGGAAGGACATTCCTGCTCGGCCAAGGGCAAGGGCATGGATTCCTGCCGTCCCTGCAGAACCCGAGAATATTCTTGAGATGCTGCAGGTCTGGAATCCGTCTCTCCCGACGCAGGATTGGGGCGTCAATCTGGTCGATGATGTGGTTGGGCCCAATAGACAGGTGGTTATCACTCTGAATAAGGAGGCGCTCGAGCCCCTTAAACGGTGCAACGGACGAGTGCATTACGGCTTGGGTCAGATCGTGATCCACGTATACCGTGGCGATGCACAGCGCGCTGCTATTCCGGACGCTCCGGAGGACTCGGAGATCGAGGCATCGGAAGGGGAAGCAGAGGAGTCCGACGCGGAAAGTATGTTATCCGCCACGTCAAATTGCGATGGTGCTGCGAACAACTCGGCGATAGAAGAAAGCCTGCTTGACGAAGAAGGCCTCGACGTCACGATCGTGGCTAAACCTGAGCACACTAACGTTGATGCTGCTTCAGACAGCAGGGTTCCCGCCACGCCAAATCGTGCAGGTGCTCTGAACAAATCCTCGTTGAGAGACAGCCCCCGGAACAGGCCAGACCTCGACGACACGCCGGCGGCAGGGAAGTCTGAGCTCTCTCATGTTGGTGGTGCTTCAGATAAATCTGCACAAATCTAAAGCAGCCTCGGCTGTTTTAAGCAGTCGTCTTTCTAAAAGCGACGTAGACGTGGTCCTTATCCAAGAGCCCTGGTTCAATAGCTCTAGGATCTGTGGATTGGGGACTAAGGGTTACAAGCTCATCCAAGCCAATGATGAGGGCAAGGTCAGAACCTGTATTTTGGTAAAGTCTGAGCTAAACACCTTTCTATTACCCAACTACTCAAATGGTGACGTTACAGCTGCCAGCTTAACAGTCGGCAGCACCAGCCTAACGATGGCGTCGGTCTATATGCCCTATGACGCCGAAGAACCTCCTCCACAAAAGGAGGTGAAAGATCTGGTGGATAATTTCTGTACGGGCCATCTTATTATTGGAGCTGACGCTAATGCTCATCACGGCAAGTGGGGAAGCTCCGATATTAACGCTAGGGGCGAGTCTCTGTTTGACTACCTACTAACAACTAACCTGGTAACTAAAGCTCGTAGGGAGGTTATAGACCTCACTGTTTGTAGCGAAGGCGCTTATGAGTGGGTCAGAAAATGGCGTGTTCTTGATAAGCATTCATTTTCTGACCATCGGTACATAGAAATTGTGTTAGACTTTATTGTTGAGCAGCCAGTTATGAAACGAAATCCACGCAACACTAACTGGCAGCTACATAACCAAATATTAGCTAGGGACCTACCAGTATTACCTCCACAAGCCCCCTCATCAGTGGGAGAACTGGATGATCTGGTAACGACCTTTACAACGGCGCTCTTAAATGCCCTAGAGCAGGCTTGTCCAGTACCAAAACCACGCGGCAAACATAGACCCCACTGGTGGTCTTACGACCTGGATTCGTTCCGTATATCATGCAGGAAGCAATTTAACAAGGCCAAGAGCATCGGTACGGAGCCTGAATGGCTCGAATATAAAGCTAAACTGAGGGCCTATAAAAAGGCTCTAAGGCAAGCGAAGAGAACTTCGTGGAGAAATTTCTGCACCGGGGTCGAAAAAGTCGATGATACAGCGAGACTTAGACGAGTGCTATCAAAAACTCAAACAGCCATTAGCTACGGAAGCCTGACGGATCTTGGACCAGCACGGAAGGGGAAACCCTGGAGCTGCTCCTGAACACACACTTTCCGGGGAACTTGTATGATGCACCTGTAGCATCTGCAACAAACCTGGCGGTAAACATACCCATTACGGAGGAAAGGGTAAGGTGGGCAATCAAAAGCTTTGAGCCGTTCAAGGCAGCTGGGCCAGACGGGATTTTCCCCGCACAACTCATAAACACGCTGGAAATATCAGCTAAATGGCTGGTAGTTCTCTATTCAGCCTGCCTGGCTCTTAATTACATTCCGTGCTCCTGGAGAAGCGCCACGGTACTCTTTATTCCAAAGGCTGGGAAGGCCTCACACTATGAGCCTAAAGACTACAGACCGATCAGTCTCTCGTCTTTTGCACTTAAAACCTTCGAGAGGATAATTAGCGATTATCTCTCCTCTACTATTGATAGCAACCTTATTTCTAGCTATCAACATGCATACACCAAAGGTAAATCATGAAAATCATTGCTTGAAAAGGAGTACTGTCTCGTGGCCTTTCTGGACATCGAAGGGGCTTTCAACAATATAAGGCCGGAGGCTATTAACACTGCTTTAACAAACCTGGGCATAAATAGGTCTCTTATTGGACTAATTGATCAACTACTAAAGGGAAGGAAAATAGTTTCTTCACTGGGAACAGTTGATCTTTCACGCTATGTCACAAGAGGAACGCCTCAGGGTGGTGTTCTCTCCCCGCTCCTATGGAACCTCACCGCAAACTCGCTGCTACGAGACACAAGGTGGGGGGGGGGGGGCGGGAAGATAGTGGCATATGCAGACGATTTAGCTATTGCATATAGGGGCAAAATCCCACAAACCCTGTGTGACTTGATGCAAGTAGCACTGCGAGAAGTTTCTTCATGGTCCTCTCGCTGCGGACTTAGCATCAACACGGGAAAGGTGGAGCTTGTCCTTTATACCAGGCGGTACAAGATACCACCGTTGAACGTACCAGAACTAGATGGCGTGCGCCTGAACTTAGCTGACAAAGCCAAATTCCTAGGCACAGTTCTAGATAGAAAGCTTAACTGGAAGGAGAATGTCATACAGCGCCAGAGGAAAGCGTGCATTGCACTTTACACGTGTAAAAGAGCCATTGGCAAAAAATGGGGGCTCAGCCCCAAAATTTGCAGATGGATCTACACTGCGATAATCCAGCCAATTATGCTGTATGGAGTCGTGGTATGGTGGCCTGCGCTAAGAAAGCCAACAAACCTAAATCTGTTAGGGAAAGTCCACAGATCGAGCATGATCTGTATAAGCGGGGCGTTAAGAACAACGCCCAATGAAGCTCTCCAGGCCATTCTTGGCTTTTTGCCACTCGATCTGGAAGGGTACCGGGCAGCAGCAGCATCGGCTGTGCGTCTAAGGGTAACGTCCGTCTGGGGCGCAAGCACTATTGGCCACTCCTGTATTCTAAGATCTTACAGCTTTCTCCCTCTGAGCACAGATCGGTGTGCGACCACAACAGTTGGATATTGTTGTTTTAGAATAAACATTCCCAGCAGGGAAGACTGGGAGAACATAGATCGGTGTCCCGCTACTAATGGCGGCACTTTTATATACACCGACGGCTCGAAGTTAGACGGCAGAGTCGGAGGAGGGGTTTACTCAAGGGATTTGGACCTAGAACTCTCCTTTAGACTACCTGATCACTGCAGCGTCTTCCAGGCTGAAGTTTCAGCAATCATGGACGCCGTGACTTGGATAGGTGAACGCACCATCGGATAGGATATCTGTATTTTCAGCGACATCCAAGCGGCCATCAAATCCCTTGGCTCTTACTCGTTCAACTCTGAACTGACGCTCAGCTGTCGTCGATCTCTTCAAGAGATGGCCCAACAGAACCGCGTGAACCTCACATGGGTCCCGGGACACAGGGACATTGAGGGAAACTGTAGGGCAGACGAACTTGCCAGGCAGGGCACGACCAAGCAGATTCTTCAAGATAAAGAGCGCATAGGTATGCCGTTTGCCACGTGCGAGCTAATGCTGAAGGAGCATACACTCCGCGAAGCCAACGAAAGATGGCTACAAGCCCCAGGGTGCCGGATATCCAAGCAAACCTGGCCAAAATGCGATCTTAAAAGATCTAGACACATATACGCCCTAAAAAGGAAGGAAATCTCCATATTAATAGGTGTTTTAACCGGGCACTGCCTTATTGGTAGGCACGCAGCAAGGCTAGGCGTTCCCTACCGACGATGCTGCAGGAGTTGCAAAGATGATGAGGAAGAGGAAACGGTGGAGCACCTCATCTGCAACTGCCCGGCCTTAAGCGGAGCGAGAAGGCGCTCTCTGGGAGTTCCCTTCCTGGTTAGCTTAAGCCAGGTCGCGGAGCTAGACATAAAGGACTTGATGGCCTTCATCAAGTTATCAAAATGGTTCGAGGAGGGGTAGCGGTGTCGGTTAGGAGTGTCAGTCCCGGGTTTCGGCTATATGGAGAGTCCCGACAGCACTGGGATTTTCCATATGGCCGGGCCCCGGGACTGACTTTCCTAGTGTTTGGTGGTATTACAACGGGCCTTTTATTACTGGCCTAGGTGTGCCTTTGCGGCAGCCACTTCTACCTACCTACCATTATTGCACAATAACGTAGATGACTAACGACTTAAAAATGTAAGTTTGTAAAGTAGATTACTCATAAGGTAGATTGTAAACATATAAAAGACGGCGATGAGCCGAAATAAATTCATTCTTGGTCTAAGACATAAACTTATAGTTTCACTCTTTCCATGAATCGAATAGTGCATTCTAATGCTCGGACAGATACGGCTGAAGAGCTCAGATAATACTTTCTATACCCCCAAGCATCACATGGCGATCCTGCCAGCTTAAGGCTAGATCCTGTCAGCTTAAAGCTAGATCCTGCCATCCCAGTTTTAAAACCAGATCCTGCCATTCCAATTTTAAAACTAGATCCTACAAGCTCAAGACTAGTTCCTGAAAGTTCAAAATTAGACTTTGCCAACGTTACTCAAATCGAGATCCTACCAAGTAGAAGAATACATCCCGAAAGGATCAGAAAATATCAAAAACTATCCCAAATACACCCCCACTAAAAACGTAGTAGGTCCGAAACCAATAACATTAGAGGAATACAGGCAAAGGCAAAACCGCCAAAAAGCAAACCTTAAGGAATTTCGAGAGAGCATAAGCGGTGAAATTAAACAAAAAAAACGGGGAGGCAAAAAACGAAAATATCAAAAAGAGTGCGCTGAACTACGACGCATAATCACCATCAGTCGCGGCGAACAAAGGAAGGTTTTAATAAATAAGCTGAAAGACATGCGCAAAAATGGGTGGAACCCAGCAAAGACAACAACACAAAACCACCAAAAGGATAATTAAGAAATTTAAAATTTAAGACAGCTATAAGTACAAAAAAAAAAAAAAACAGAACTAACAATCAGGGAAAACTGTTTTTCTAATTCATATTTTTTTTTTGCAACCGTAAAATATAAAAATGACTTAGTGGAAAATTGCACTAAATGGTATCTTGATAGGAATAGCAGGATACGAAGTAGGTAAAGAAAATTCGGCAGAAAAGAGTTATGAAAACAGGGTAGTTAAATACGAACCACATCAAATTATAGAAAACAAAGAAGAGCTCCCTGATAAATGGCTGACTATTTTCGCATGCGTTGCTGCATGTTTAATTGTGGCAACTGCAATTTTAATAAAAAATTATATAAAGAATAAATTGAGACAATTGAACAATGTGCAACAACGCATCTAAACAAAAATTGTATATGCCAAGAAATGAATAATTGGCAAGAAATCCACGATACATTAACTGAAGAAAAAACAAAAGCTAATAAGTCATATAAATGTATAAATAAAAGTACCCCCATAACAACAGAAACATTAGTAAAGCATTTGAACATAATTTTGGAAGCCTTAAATAGTATAAGACAGGTTATTAAGGTAGGAACTCTTATACTTACCGAAGAACACCAAAAAGAAGCTTACCAATTTTTTTACGCCGTACGAGATAGATTGGTATCTTCTCTAGCTAGGCACAATATAGAAATAACAATACCAACCACAGTAAAGGAAGAACTCCAGGTTGATTTTACTTTACTTTTATCAGAACGTGGTTGGAGCCGAACTCCATCACCTTCTTTGAATCAGACTCCACCAGTGGACAAAAACAAGGAACTATAAACCCCAATCATCCCAATTATAAACGTCACAATGCCACAATACGTAGTTGAATTTATTAAATCTGCTTCATCAGTGCTACCAGAGTTTGATGGTAAGCCGGAGAATTTACACAGCTTCTTAGACGCCCTTGATCTACTTGATCAAATCAAAGATACTCACGAAGCCGTTGCAGTAACAATGATAAAGACCAAACTAAAAGAAACGGCAAGAAATTTTATAAGTAATGAAAACACGATTGATCAAATAAAAACAAAGCTGAAAAGCGCGATAAAAGGTGAATCGGTAGAGGTTTTAACCGCCAAACTCCTAAACGTTCAACAACGTAGTAAAACGGCTAACCAATACACAACAGAAATAGAAAAAATTACCAAAACATTAGAAGGAGCTTATATCTCGGATGGACTTAACCCAGACTTGGCAACGAGATATTCAACACAAGCAGCAGTCAAAGCTATGTGCAAAAACTGCTCTAATGGCCAGGTCAAAATGATAATGCAAGCGGGAACGTTCACAACAATGAACGATGCAATCTCTAAGTTCACCAACAGCTGTACCGAAATAATGGGCAGCTCAAACACGATTTTGAATATACACCAACAGAGTCAGTACCGGAGTAATTTCCGCGGTGGTTACCGAAGTAACAATTATGGGAACTACCAAAGTAGGAGATTTAGACCACAACCGAGATACAACAATAACTCGAGGTCCAACAACAATAATAATAACCGAAGAGGATCACAAGCCCAAAACGGCAATAGATCCTACAACCAGACCCGTAACGTGCGCAGCTGCACCCAGACGGAAAACCAGGAAACTCCACTTCAAAATTAATAGAAAGAAAAATACGCGTACTAAACCTAAATGTAAACAGCTATATATCTACAAGGACATCCCTAAATAATTCGATTTCAAAATTTTTAATTGATACGGGAGCAGACATTTCCATTATAAAAATGCATCAAATTAGCAAAACTCACAAAATTAATAAAGAACAAATTACAGATTTAAAGGGCATCGGTCAGGGAATAACCAGCACATTAGGCACAATTAAAGCGCATTTATTCCATGTTGTAGAAGACGACTTTCCAATCCCATGCGACGGAATAATAGGACTAGATTTCATAAAGAAATACAATTGTATCTTAGATTATAGCAAAACAGAAGATAAATTAATCCTAAGGCCATATTATTTTCCCCAAACAATAACAATGCACCTAACAAATTGTCTGTCTGTCAACACACTTACTATCCCTGCTAGATCTGAAGTCATTAGACAAGTTAAAGTAAATACCGATAACAAAATCATCTTCATACCACACCAGCAATTATCTGAAGGCATTTTCATAGCATACACTATCACAGATAAAGATCAAACTTTTGTTAGAATTATCAACACAACACATAAAAACACAACTATTCAAAATTACAAGATTAATACCGAAAATTTAGACGATTACACACTAATTAAAACAAACAGACACAATAAAAATTTTAACGATACAGAAAAAGTGAAAAGATTAAACCAAAAACTTTCCAAAATTTGTCAATTCTCAGTTAACAACATTATGCACAGAATTCATAGACATATTTGCACTAGAAACAGAACCAATTTCTTCTAATAACTTTTACAAACAAAAATTATACATGAAGGGGGACACTCCTGTTTACATAAAAAATTATAGATCACCTCAAACGCAAAAAGGAGAAATAAGCAAACAAGTAAATAAGCTAATCGAAGATGACATAATAGAACCCTCCATATCGGAATATAATAGCCCAATCTTATTAGTCCCCAAAAAATCACTCCCAGGAAAAACAGAAAAAAGATGGAGATTAGTGGTAGACTACAGACAGGTAAATAAAAAGCTAGCAGCAGACAAATTCCCACTTCCAAGGATTGACGATATTTTAGATCAAGAGCAAAATATTTTTCATGCCTAGACCTTATGTCAGGTTTTCATCAAATCGAATTATCCAGGGATATAACCTCATTTACAACCGAAAATGGCACATATAGATTCAAAAGACCACCTTACGGATTAAAAGTAGCACCGAATTCATTCCAAAGAATTATGACGCTAGCATTCGCAGGCCTAAAGCCATCTCAAGCATTCCTCTACATGGATGATTTAGTTGTATTACGTTGTTCTGAAAATCACATGCTAAAAAATTTAAAAGACGTATTCTCCACTTGCAGAAAATTCAACCTAAAATTACATCCAGAAAAATGCCTATTTTTCAGCCAAGAAGTAACATATTTAGGACATAAATGCACAAACAAGGGAATATTACCCGACCCGAGCAAATTTGAAACAGTCCAAAATTACCCAACACCAAAAACAGCCGATGAAGTTAAAAGATTCGTAGCTTTCTGTAACTATTACAGAAGATTTGTACCGAATTTTGGAAAACATTCAAGAAAATTAACTAGGCTTTGCAAAAAGAATGTTTCCTTCGAATGGACAGAAGAATGTCAAAAAGCTTTTGTCTACTTAAAGGAAGCATTAATTAGCCCAAAACTTTTGCAATACCCAGATTTCGATAAAAAATTCTGCATAACAACAGACGCTAGTGGGTACGCTTGTGGGGCAGTCCTTAGCCAAGCACACGATGGCAAACAGTTACCAATTGCTTACGCTTCTAGGTCCTTCACAAAAGGTGAAACCAACAAAGCCACAATAGAAAAAGAATTGGCCGCAATACATTGGGCCATAACCTTCTTCAGACCATTTGTTTATGGCAGAAAATTTCTAGTTAAAACCGACCATCGTCCTTTAACATACCTATTCTCGATGAAGAGCCCTTCATCTAAGCTGACACGAGTAAGACTCGATTTAGAAGAGAACGATTTTGAAGTGGAGTATATAGCCGGAAAAGAAAATCATATTGCGGATGCATATCCCGCATAACCATTACAAACTTAAAAGATATGTCAATTAAAGCAAGTAAAATATTAAAAATAACAACAAGATCAGCAGCAAAACAGACCAGCAGTAATGCTGAAAATAAAGAAAGTGACAAAGAGAACCCCAAAATTTACGAAGCGCTAAATAAATTTGAAGTTAAAAGACATTTCGAGCTCGTTTTCACTCCTCCGAAATTATATTTCAAAAAAGGAAGGAAAATTTGTAGCACTTTGGATACAAGCAACCTAATTGTTGAGGATAAGATTGACTTAGGACAATTCTTTACCAGGCTCGAACGAGAAGCCGGCAATTTAGGACTTGTACAAATACAGTTGTCCTTAGGGGACAAATTGTTTAAAAGAAATTATACTGCAGTAGGCAAATTTATAGAAAAGGGTAACAAAGTTCTCAAAAAGCTAACAATCGCTCTAACCCCAGAGGTTATATATGTGACAAATCCCGGGAAAATTATCATGACGATCCTAATTGTGGTGGCCACCCAGGAATAAATCGCATGACAGATAAAGTCAAGCAGAAGTATAGCTGGCTGAATATGAAAAACGATATAAGAAAATACATAAAAAACTGTATCCACTGCAAGAAAAATAAGACCAATAAGCATATAAAAGAACCAATGACAATAACGGAGTCACCTCCGAAGGCATTTGACATTGTACAAATCGATACAGTCGGACCATTACCGAAATCGATAAACGGAAACGAATATGCAGTTACCATCATATGTGATCTAGTTAACCAAATACTTGGTAGCGATCCCCGTTCCAAGCAAACACGCAGCAACAGTCGCTAAAGCCGTGTTCGAGAACGTCATTTTGATTTATGGACGCATGAATACAATAATGACAGACATGGGCACAGAATACAAAAACGACTTATTCAAAGAACTGTGTAAATTATTAAAAATTGAACATTAGACTTCAACACCGTATCATCACCAAACTTTGGGTATTGTAGAACGCAGTCACCGGACATCCAATGAATATATACGTTCCTACATATCCAGTGACAAAGATGACTGGGATGAATACCTCAGGTATTTCACGTATTGTTACAATACGACGCCATCAACGACACATAAATATTGTCCATTTGAATTAATATTTGGGAAAAACCCACCGAATTATGCATTTTTAAAAGAAAATAAAATCAGCCCATTATACAACCATGAAGCTTATGATAAAGAAGTAAAATATAGACTTCAAATAGCACAGCAAAGAGCTAGGAAATTAGTCCAAGAGGCTAAAGAAAAACAAAAAACAAATTATGATAAAAGTAGCTATAGTAAAGAAATGAACATAGGAGATATAGTATTAGTTAGAGAAGAGGCCTCCCATAAGTTAGATAATAGATATAACGGATACTACAAAGTTAAAAATATCGATGAGAACAACAATTTCACTTTAATACCGCATAGCATAGGAAGTAGCATTAAAAACAAAAAAGAAATTATAATTCATAAGAATAGACTTAAAGCAATATAACTCCACTACATAGTAATAACAAAAAAAAAAAAAAAAAAAAATACAAAATATCATGTTCAAAATACAAAAAAAGTCATTGCAATAAAGACACATGTAAAACAACCCTGCAGCGAAACCTCAAACTAGTCAGAAAAATGCTAGTATACAACTAGAATTTTCTGGCAGAACTCATACTAGCCAGGAAATATCCACTTCGTACTAGTATACAACTAGAATTTTCAGGTAGAACTCATACTAGTCAGGAAATATCCATTTCATACCAGTATACAACTAGAATTTCCTGGTAGAACTCATACTAGTCAGGAAATATCCACTTCATACTAGTATACAACTAGAATTTTCTGGTAGAACTCATACTAGTCAGGAAATATACATTCCATACTAGTATATAACTAGATTTTTCTGGATGAAATTATACCAGTTGAAAAATACAAAATTCATTCGTTTCGTTTTCTCTTATAATTCATAGATGCTTTTTCGTGATAGGGTAAATACAAATAGCCGCTGCTTTCTTAAGAATAAACATGAAAATAAAGTCGAGGGATAAAATAAAGGGTAAGCCAGGAAAATTCTGGTTGAAATCATACTAGTCCAGGTTGAATGCTTTTTGGACTGGTATGGGACTAGTATGTTTTATACTAGACCTTTTTTGGACTAGTATGTAGTTCATTTTATGGAAATTATACTAGTCCAGGTTGAACTAGTATTTTACAACTAGTATGAAACTGGTATTTCCTGAATAGTAGATAACTGGTATATTCTGGTCGAAATCTGACAATTGACATCTCGTAGGACATCAACAAGTAAAAAATACCAGTTGCTTATATGGAAAAAAGACAGAACACTGACTAGTTGGGCCCGGTGCACCAACTAGTTGTAAAGTAGTTTTCAACTAGTTGCTTTCGCTGCAGGGAAATGTAAACAAAATAAAAGAAAGAAAATCTTTTCCGATGACATAACATTAACCATAAGCTAAGTGGGTCAAACATTTTATTACCTGACAATAGAATACTCATACATTCACCAAAATGCATGAGCATTCTTTTAAAGAGAGGAGGTGTAGCATGACAGCTAAGCAAAACAAAATGTTCACGCAATAACTAGGCCAAAGTATTCAAATGAATTTAGCTTGCGCTGCACTTCTCCAATAACATAAAGTCGATTGAACCCATATTATTATTGCACATTAACGTAGATGACTAACGACTTAAAAATGTAAGTTTGTAAAGTAGATTACTCATAAGGTAGATTGTAAACATATAAAAGACGGCGATGAGCCGAAATAAATTCATTCTTGGTCTAAGACATAAACTTATAGTTTCACTCTTTCCATGAATCGAATCGTGCATTCTAATGCTCGGACAGATACGGCTGAAGAGCTCAGATAATACTTTCTCTACCCCCAAGCATTACAAATGTCTCAGAAAGCATTTATCGAATAGTTCATCTAAACTTCAACTTTGATATTTATATAATACTAGTATATACCCGCGGCCTTGCCCGTCCCTGCGAAGTACCCTTTCAACATTTTAGATAAGAATTCAGTCGTCGAAGTGCGCCAAGTATGGTAGAATAATCAAATAAAAAACTGTCGGAAGATCAATTATTTGTCTATGTTCCTAGAGTTTTGGAAAAACAGTATGTATTGAAAAACGTTTTTCGAAAATTTTAATTAACCCATTTTCGGCCGCTACAAGAAATAGCCATAATTTTTTATTTTCCTTTTAAGACAGCGTTTATTGGGCCCTAATCAAGAAAAAAAATAAATTTAAAAAAATTCCTTCTGTCCGTTTCCTTAATATGGAGTGGTCGAAAAATCGACGGCTGGCCGTTAATGGTATAGCATATTTAAAAAAAATCTCTGCAGCGAAAACAAATTTGCTTCAACGAATTTTAACTCTTTTATTTAAACTCTTTTATTTCTAAGAACATTTTAGTTACCCACTTTACAAACCACCAGGTTCGTTGTTACGTGGGAGTCAAACAGAGACGCGGCCCTAGCGTTATAATCGGAGCTTCACCACTGGACGTGATGAGCATTAGCGTCAGCTTCAATAATAAGATGACCCGTGCAGAAATTTTCCACCAGTTCTTTCACCTCCTTTTGTGGAGGAGATTCTTCGGCGTCGTAGGGCATGTAGACCGACGCCATCATTAGGCTGGTGCTGCCGCCCGTTAAGTTGGCAGCTGTAACGTCACCATTTGAATAGTTGGGTAAGAGAAATGTGTTCAGCTCAGACTTGACCAAAAACCAGTTTTTGACCTTGCCTCCTCATTAGATTGGATAAGCTTGTACCCATTGACCAGATTGACACCAGTCCTGCGTAGGGAGGGACGGATTTATGACCCGCAGTATTGTGAGAATTCTCTCAGGTTCCGCAGGGATAGCAGGAATCCACGCTCTTGCCCTTGGCCGAGCCGGGATGTCCTTCCAGTCGACAACCTCGATTCCTGCCCCTTGGTAGATCTCACCCAGTCTTGCAGCTGCTGCCTTGTACAGTGCAACAGTTTTTGCATCCTCGCAAGCGAATACCTTGATTCGGCCCTGATGCTATCCCGCATCAGTAGCTCGCGTCGTACAACCCGGAGACCCCAAAATAACGTCAAGAAGAGCAGACAGATTCTGCTTGCATTGCTGTTAACAATAAAGCATGTACTGCCTGAAACTAATACATATATCCAACTTACCAGCTTCTGGCCAGCGGTCGATTTTTCGACCACCAAAGTTTACGTGCTTTTTATTTATTATTTATTAATACCTCAGAAAGCATTTAACGAATAGTTTATTATTATTTATATTTGATATTTATATAATATTATTGAATACTGAAGCATTTACCAATGGTATTTAAAATTTTCATAATTCTTATCAATGGGGAAAGGTAGATTGATTAAATAATTGGAGGTTTTTGGGCGATCACGTTTTGGTCGATAATTCAGTTATCAATAAATATATCGAAATACATATATCGAAGTCCAAAAGAAACATGTGGCCTTTCCCTCAGTTATCGACAAATTTATCGAAATATGTCGAAGTCCAAATTGTAGAGCAATTTTAAAGTTTTTGGGCAATCACATTGTCACCGATAACTCAGTTATCGATAAATTTATCGAATTATATCGAAGCCCAAATGAAACCTGGGGTCATGCCCTTTCGTTTGATACCCATATTGTAGGGCAATTTTATCGTTTTGGGGCAATCACATTTTCACCGATAAATCAGTTATCGATAAGTTTATCGAAATACATATATCGAAGTCCAAAAGCAACCTGCGACCTTTCCCTTTCGTTTGATACCCATATTGTAGAGCAATTTTAAAGTTTTTGGGCAATCACATTTTCACCGATAACTCAGTTATCGGTAAATGTATCGAAATATATCGAAGTCCAAATGAAACCTGGGGCCATGCCCTTTCGTTTGATACCCATATTCTAGGGCAATTAAATTTGTAACTCAAAGTTACTATTCAGGCACTTGAAACATAAGTTGTTTTTACTACTGGTAAACATAGCCAAATATACGTACATATGTGATTAGCAACGACTTACATATCGTCGGAAAAAGTACAAAACTGCACATTCCACATTTCTGTCAAAAATGAGATTTGCCTACCAGGGCTTCTGGGTACCCGGGTCCATTCATTAGTAACAAAGAAGTAGGGGTTTGTCAAAGAATGTAAAAAAAAACGACATTTGAATTTGACCCACCACATAGTTGCTCGTACAAAAGTTAATTAGTTTTCAGTGTCTCCTGTAAAATTTGTGCGGCTACGTATGTGCGGTTTTGCAGAATTGCGATGTGCGGTTTTGTACTTTTTCCGACGATATGTAAGAACAAAAAAAAAATTTACATTAAACTTGTAAATAAAATATATATAAATTTGGTACAATTTTTTTGTACCACAGGTACAAATAGCATATTTGATACATTAATAACGACTTATGTATATAAATGAGAATTCTTAAGCGATAGTGGCGAAAACTACGTACTTAGTTATATTTTTTTTAAATTAAATTTTTTCCATTTGGTCTCCGACAATTCAGGTATGCATAGTAATAATAAAAATTTCATTGTACCTATATAAAAATAAAAAGGAATGCCATTGGACTTAGAGAAAAATTTCTTTTTCTGAAGTTTGAAGTGTGATCTTAAAGAAATTATTGCATTAATAGTGTCATCTCTTAACCTTGACCTGAATTGTTGCATATAAAAATACAAGATAACTTAAATGTATTTAAAAATTTATTTTCGATGAACCCGGGATTTAGGTCCAGTAATCCCGGGATTTTCGGGACATAAAAAAACAACGGGATCCTGGGATTGGAATCCCTAGTCCAGACACTTTGTACCATTGTGTATCAATACCAAGTGTAAACTCTTCTGCATAGACGTCCAAATTCCAAAATGAGTTTAACACCTGTTTGAGATAGTGGTTAATAACAAGTGTGATATCATAGACATAATGCTGGTTTTCATTAGGTCAAAATGACTGACCTCAAAAACTGACTCAACTGTCACCATAGAAATTTGGTGGCATATGTGTTTTCATTACGTCTCTAAAACTGACATGAAGTCGATAAAGCGGTGCGTGTCAATGAGCATCGCCAAATTTTCGTGTCAGTCGATTGCATCCCTGTTTTCATCACTGATGTCAATCGCGAAGTAAATTTGTTTGACAACTGATCAGCTGATACCTACATTGTGGCAAACAAAAAATTAATTAAAAACTCGCAAAATAATAATTGGTTTACGCGCTAAATAATATCCGCAAAAATATATGGGTAATTGTCTACTTTAGCTGTCAACTAATAATAAAATATTTTGCTTCTCTGAAGTAATTTATTAGCAGCTAAAGTAGACAATTCCCAAAGAAACAAATTGCAATAGCTTCTGCGACGCTGTGCTTTGTGACAACGTTGTGGGCATGGACGCGGAAGAGGGGCCAGTTAAGAAAGCATAAGCAATGGGTTGGGCCGAGTCTACGAAGAAGAGAAAAGTGTGGGTTCTACGATACACTTCCATCGTTTCCTCCATTTTTATTATCAAAAAACATAAAAAAGCATTGTAAAAATTAATAAATCACAGTTTTACAAATTTTACAAAACTTCTTATTTGTGATGCTTATATCAGCTGTTCGTACGACGAATGACACCAATTTGCCAACATGTTGGCAAATCTATTTTGAGTGTCAATCGTTGCCAACTGCGCTGTTATACTGAAATTTGACCGTTTTCACATGCGTGTCATTTTATATGATAATTAGTCGTCAAAACTGACTGCAAATGCAATTGACACCATATGCCAGCCCGTTTTCATTAGTATGCCACCATTTGATGTCATATTTTGACCTAATAAAAACCAGCCAATAGTCGTGAAAACTTCAAAGTGAGTTTAGTCACCTGTTTTTAATTTCCTTTTTTGTCTCACTTCTTTCCATCTTCCCATCTCTTTCTACCATTAGGTAAAAGATAGGAGACCGCCATGTTGATGTGTGCAGGATGTTAAACAACGCCATTGCTTTTCTGTTATTCGGTGCTGGCGACATTTTAATAAGTATGTGCAGGATGTAAACAAACCGACATTTTAATGTGTGTTGTCAAAAGAAGAAGAGTTCACACTTGGTATTGATACACAATGTTTGTACCTATCCTTTTATCCCTCTGTCGTCAAAACTTTGTCAAAGTGATCCTTTGCGTGTTTGGTGCTCGTACTATAATGACTTGTACAAATGTATTAGTATCGAATGTTCGTTTGCTGCCTTAAATAATGCAATACTTTTAAGTCTAACCTGATATTTTTAAATTTACTTTTTATTTTTTAATGTCATATTTAATTATATTTGTTATGATTGATGTTTCCGACAGGGTGACTAACTGAATTATTTTGGAACGATTTTCCGTCATCCCTTGTCAAATTTGGTTTTGAGACAAAGCGGTTTCGGCAATGCGCCATCATCAGTGTCGATTTTCGTTCTGAGTTGAGATAATCGCACATGGCATACCATTTTGGAAACTTCAAAGCTTCAACCTTAAAAGTATGTAAAAATATTTTCAAAAAAGTTTCAAAACTTAAAAGAAAATTCACTTTGAAAAAAATATCATTTTCCCCATACAAAATGCATGGGAAAGGGCGGATAAAAATAGCCACCCCTAAGGGTTAAGTTAGAGCGCTAATTTTTTGCAAGGCTTATTTTCTCATCAATACCTAAAGTTTCAGGGGGTAAGACCGAAAAATAACCAAATTTTTTTTATTTGAATCACCCTAATGGGTATCAAACGAAAGGGGATGGCCCCAGTTTTCATTTGGACTTCAATATATTTCGATAAATTTATCGATGAAAACGAGATGGCTCAAACGCCTTAAAATTGGCCTCAGGTTTCATTTGGACTTCGATATATGTATTTCGATATATTTATCGATAACTGAGTTATCGGTCAAAACGTGATCGCCCAAAAACATTTTCACCGATATCTCAGTTATCGATAAATTTATCGAAATATATCGAGGTCCAAATGAAATCTAGGGCCATTCCCTTTTGTTTGATACCCATATTGCAGGGTGATTTTAAGGGTTTTGTTTCAATAACATTTTTACCGATAACTACGCTATCGATAAATTTATCGAAATATATCGAAGTCGCATTTCGACTGATAACTCAGTTATCGATAAATTTATCGAAATATGTCGAAGTCTAAATGAGACTTGGGACCTTCCAGTTTTGTTTGATATCCATATTGAACGTAGTTTTCACACCAGTATCCGAAATATCAGAAGTTTAGGTCAAGTGTACAGTGTACACAGATTTATATGGAAAAACAAAAAAATCGAAAAGTAACGGTCCCTAGCATGGCCGGACCCCCAAAATTAAAAAAAATAGCTTATACCTCCTTCCAGACTATTAGCAAGTCTGCCTATTAAATTTCAACAAAATCCGTCTTGCCATTCTCACGTTATTGAGGAACAGAAGTAGACATCTAAACATCCAAATATCCAAACATCCAAACATCGCTACATTCACATCTATAATATTAGTAAGATTATTGAATACTGAAGCATTTACCAAGGGTATTTAAAATTTTCATAATTCTTATTAATGGGGAAAGGTAGATTGATTAAATAATTGGAGGTTTTTGGGCGATCACGTTTTAGTCGATAACTCAGTTATCGATAAATATATCGAAATACATATATCGAAGTCCCATATTGTAGAGCAATTTTAAAGTTTTTGAGCAATCACATTTTCACCGATAACTCAGTTATCGATAAATTTATCGAATAATATCGAAGCCCAAATGAAACCTGGGGTCATGCCCTTTCGTTTGATACCCATATTGTAGGGCAATTTTATCGTTTTGGGGCAATCACATTTTCACCGATAACTCAGTTATCGATAAATTTATCGAAATACATATATCGAAGTCCAAAAGAAACCTGCGACCTTTCCCTTTCGTGGTTACCCATATTGTAGAGCAATTTTAAAGTTTTTGGGCAATCACATTTTCACCGATAACTCAGTTATCGGTAAATGTATCGAAATATATCGAAGTCCAAATGAAACCTGGGGCCATGCTATTTCGTTTGATACCCATATTCTAGGGCAATTTTAAAGTTTTAGGGCAATCACATTTTCACCTATTTATTCGATAAATTTATCGAAATGTATTGAAGTCCAAATGAAACCTGGGGTCATCCCCTTTCGTTTGATACCCATATTGTAGGGCAATTTTATCGTTTTTGGGCAATCACATTTTCACCGATAACTCAGTTATCGATAAATTTATCGAAATATATCGAGGTCCAAATGAAATCTAGGGCATTCCCTTTTGTTTGATACCCATATTGCAGGGTGATTTTAAGGGTTTTGTTTCAATAACATTTTTACCGATAACTACGCTATCGATAAATTTATCGAAATATATCGAAGTCGCATTTCGACTGATAACTCAGTTATCGATAAATTTATCGAAATATGTCGAAGTCTAAATGAGACTTGGGACCTTCCAGTTTTGTTTGATATCCATATTGAACGTAGTTTTCACACCAGTATCCGAAATATCATAAGTTTAGGTCAAGTGTACAGTGTACACAGATTTATATGGAAAAACAAAAAAATCGAAAAGTAACGGTCCCTAGCATGGCCGGACCCCCAAAATTAAAAAAAAATAGCTTATACCTCCTTCCAGACTATTAGCAAGTCTGCCTATTAAATTTCAACAAAATCCGTCTTGCCATTCTCACGTTATTGAGGAACAGAAGTAGACATCTAAACATCCAAATATCCAAACATCCAAACATCGCTACATTCACATCTATAATATTAGTAAGATTATTGAATACTGAAGCATTTACCAAGGGTATTTAAAATTTTCATAATTCTTATTAATGGGGAAAGGTAGATTGATTAAATAATTGGAGGTTTTTGGGCGATCACGTTTTAGTCGATAACTCAGTTATCGATAAATATATCGAAATAAATATATCGAAGTCCCATATTGTAGAGCAATTTTAAAGTTTTTGAGCAATCAAATTTTCACCGATAACTCAGTTATCGATAAATTTATCGAATTATATCGAAGCCCAAATGAAACCTGGGGTCATGCCCTTTCGTTTGATACCCATATTGTAGGGCAATTTTATCGTTTTGGGGCAATCACATTTTCACCGATAACACAGTTATCGATAAATTTATCGAAATACATATATCGAAGTCCAAAAGAAACCTGCGACCTTTCCCTTTCGTGGTTACCCATATTGTAGAGCAATTTTAAAGTTTTTGGGCAATCACATTTTCACCGATAACTCAGTTATCGGTAAATGTATCGAAATATATCGAAGTCCAAATGAAACCTGGGGCCATGCTATTTCGTTTGATACCCATATTCTAGGGCAATTTTAAAGTTTTAGGGCAATCACATTTTCACCTATTTATTCGATAAATTTATCGAAATGTATTGAAGTCCAAATGAAACCTGGGGTCATCCCCTTTCGTTTGATACCCATATTGTAGGGCAATTTTATCGTTTTTGGGCAATCACATTTTCACCGATAACTCAGTTATCGATAAATTTATCGAAATATATCGAGGTCCAAATGAAATCTAGGGCCATTCCCTTTTGTTTGATACCCATATTGCAGGGTGATTTTAAGGTTTTTGTTCAATAACATTTTTACCGATAACTCAGCTATCGATAAATTTATCGAAATATATCGAAGTCGCATTTCGACTGATAACTCAGTTATCGATAAATTTATCGAAATATGTCGAAGTCGAAATGAGACCTGGGACCTTCCAGTTTTGTTTGATGCCCATATTGTACGAAGTTTTCACACACAGAGCAAAAAGTCACATAAAATGCCCTCTAAATCAGAAGGATTTCTCTATGATATTTTTCCAATAAGATGCCCGTCTTATTATGAATGGGTGTCTCTTTTTAATAAAACTGAGAAGATAATCACATAATATTAAGAAGATTTTCTTCTTAATATTTCAAATTAAAAAAAAAAATGAACGCTCAGCTCAACCCAGATGTCTAGTCAGTCTAGTCTAATCTACACTACCATGCCATCGTATACTTAACTTGCCAACCAATTACACCTTTGTTCTTTTTGCCTCACCACATGTCCACTGGCCTTATTGCCTTCACCGCGAATCGAACTAAGAATTATTAACTGCTGAACGGAGATCTCTACCATGATGCTATCGTGTGTTTGTGTTTGGTAGCGTCGAATTACACATTCGAAGAAGGCATACCTGAATTTGAAATAATAAGGGATCTTCTAAAAATATATAGTTTTCCTTTTCAATAAATTCAATATGAATCTAGAGAAAATAAGAGGATGTTCTCATTAATTTACTTTAAACAGGTTTTCTCATAAAAACAAGCAGATTTCTTGTAACTTTTGACAAAAGCACATAAAAAATTCATAAATAAGAAGCTAACTCCTTGTTTTTAGCCGATTTCCTTTTCAATAAATTTGAGAAGAAATTCAAGCTAAAATTTAGAAGATTTCCTAGCACAAATTTCTTCAAATTTGTCCCCACTCGATCTCCCCGGCCAAAAAGCTTTTTTAGACGTCGATCTCTTTGATTATAGGTGAACTTTTTGGCTCTGTGCACCTGTATCCGAAATATCATAAGTTTGGTCAAGTGTTAGGGAATCCAATTTCCGGGATTTCTAGCCTCTCGGGATTTGAAATTTCAATCCCGGGATTGTCCCGAATTTTTTTTTTGCTAAAAATGGCACCCCATATCTATGTAATAAAGTAGACTAAATTATATTAATTCATTTAAGTATGTATGTATGTATTTATTAAGGCAGTCATTTTTATAACGAACGAAAAGTTACATTAAATTTGTAACTCAACGTTACTATTCAGGCACTTGAAACATAAGTTGTTTGTACTACTGGTAAACATAGCCAAATATACGTACATATATGATTAAGAACGACTTACATATCGTCGGAAAAAGTACAAAACTGCAAAACTTCTGGGTACCCGGATCCATTCATTAGTAGCAAAGAAATAGGGGTTTGTGCAAAAGAATGTCAAAAAAAGAAGACATTTGAATTTGACCCACCACATAGTGGCTCGTACAAAAGTTAATTAGTTTTCAGTGTCTCCTGTAAAATTTGTGCGGCTACGTATGTGCGGTTTTGCAGAATTGCGATGTGCGGTTTTGTACTTTTTCCGACGATATGTAAGAACAAAAAAAAAATTTACATTAAACTTGTAAATAAAATATAAATAAATTTGGTACAATTTTTTTGTACCACAGGTACAAATAGCATATTTGATACATTAATAACGACTTATGTATATAAATGACTAAAAATTCTTAAGCGATAGTGGCGAAAACTACGTATTATAACTTTGGTCCGATGTTTGTAAGTATGAGAAGAAGAAGAGATAGACCCACTAATAAGTATACTGTTATGATCAGGACGATGAGTTGATTCGATTTAGCCATGTCCGTCCCTCCGTCCGTCCGTGTGTTTGTACGCAAACTAATCCCTCAATTTTAGAGATATCTCAATGAAATTTGGTATGGAGGCGTTATTTTATATGAGAATAATCATTCGTCGGAACCGGCAAGATCGGACCAAAACTACTCATAGCTCCCATACAATCGATTGTTCCAATAAACGGATTTCGGGCTATAACTTCTGTAATTAAAGAGCAAGTAACGTGAAATTTTGTAAGTATTGCCTTTTTGTGAAATATCGATGTTGAAAATCATTGAGATGGGATAAATATTTCATATAGCTCCCATACAATCGATTGTTCCGATAAACGGATTTTGGGCTATAACTCCTGTAATTATAAAGCTAGGAACGTGAAATTTTGTAAGTATTGCTATTTTTATATGAGAAATATCGATGTTGAAAATCGTTGATATGAGATAAATATTTCACATAGCCCCCATACAATCGATTGTTCCGATAAACGGATTTTGGGCTATAACTCCTGTAATTATATAGGTAGGGTCGTAAAATTTCGTAACTAATTCTCTGTTAGAATGTGAAATGTCGATGTTAAAAATCAATGAGATTGGGCCAATAAAACACATCGCCCCATACAATCGATAGTTCCGATAATTTCGGTATGAGCTAAAGTTAAATTCACACAGGCTGTACTGGGGATCGAACATTGAAAATCGTGACGCTTATTCATGAAAGGTATATAGCCTTCGGCACAGCCGAAGACAGCTTTCGTTTCACGTGTTGCCGGTTCTGCGAGAACGGTATTTGTACCTGTACAATACCCTTCGTACCGAAACGACCCGGGTTGTTTTTTTTATAATGACTCGGCCAAGAGCAATACATTTCGAAGTGACCCTGTCTAACGCGTCACGATTCCCTCACCTATTGTCATCCCCGGAACAGCCCCTTGCAGCACGGCTGCTCCTTATTCTCTTGATCCGGGCTGGCATTGAGCCAAATCCTGGCCCAAGAGAATGGTTCTGCTGCGTTTGTCGGAAGAAAATATATACAAGACGATCACACTCAGTACAGTGTGCATCATGCAAAGGTTGGTTGCACAAATCTAGTTGCTCCGGACTAGATCCAAAAACACATCGGCCCATTAGTTTCTATAAAAATTTTGTGGCGCCCTGCTGTTCACGTCCTAGGACGTCCCGAGGCTAGCGACGCTCATATGTTGCTTTATCGCCCTCTAATAATAATCAAGTCTCCACGACCTGCAATAATTATATTGCCCAGCAGAATATATGTGTTCCCGGCTGTAGCTTACTTCCTAGTGCATCAACAGCACAAGCACCCACTCATGGCTACTTTCTTCGTAGCACATCAGTTGATGCTTGTAGCACTACTGAGCTTCAGCCCCCGTCTCTAAACTCTTTAATAACTTCTTCCGGCACTAGCACGAATGAAAGTCAAGCCCATCAACTTCTGGTCCCTCACTCTTCGTGCACTGTATGTCGGCACAGGATATATGCGTCTGGGGCATCGGTCAAGTGCAACTCCTGCCTAGGCCTGTGTCACCTACGCATATGTTCTGGGCTCGCAAACAGAAATCTCTGGACTGATGTGTTTGTCGCGCCTTGCTGTCGAGTTGTGCAGCCCTCAACGCCGACGGATGTACACTCATCTAATAGTGAACGAATTCCGCCGGCTTCAGGACTGCAACGGAGATCAATATCGCGACATAACCTACCACCATCTAGGCGAACACATCAGTCTTTAACTCCCAGAGTGGCCATTGCCTCTCCTTCGCAATTTAAATTGTTGCAATTTAACTGCAACGGCTTGACCGGCAAGATAGCGGAGATAACCACATTTATGCAGCTACATAAAATCAAAATTGCTGCAATCCAGGAGACAAAACTTGGCCCCCACTCGAATCTCCGAGCGAGTGGAGGCTACCACGTACTCCGGCATGATCGTACGGACGGCGGAGGTGGTATCGCGCAGTGGCGTGCCTTCCATATAAGCCGAAAAGCCCGGCTTGCCTAGCTTATCCTCTATGAGCTACAATATGTTTCAAAAATGTATCATAACAATTTCTTTAAGGTTTACATTTGGTTTCACTAACTGCCAATAGCATAAACATATAAATAAAGCTCTTCCTGCCATCTGTCGGCTGATAGCAAAACAATTAACATAAAATTTTTTCAGCGCATATGATGGCATCTCTTACTTGCTTACTTAAAATAGCCTTTAACCGCCTAGGCGATGATTGCCATCTCGCTTTTACTTATTGGCTTTTACCTGGCTTTCAAATCCCTTACTAAAATGTCTTTTTGAAGCTACAGTTTTTTTGAATTTAGAAGAAATTTTGTATGCAACTACGAAGCCAGCTTCGTGCTGTTGTTACTATAAGCTTTAAAGCCAAACTGGATATGTATATACATATCTACAATGTTAATGTGCAAAGAGCTCTACTCAAAAATTATTGGCGCATATTTTAAAGTAGAAAAAAAGAATTCAATAGTGGTGATTGCTGTAATATTTTTTTTTTTTGCTAGGCATTATAAATATAAAAAATATTTTTTAGGTTTCTTAGGTCCACTTGCACGACGCCGAGTTATCTTTTTAGCTCAGAGTTAATTTGACATTAACTCTGAGTTAAAAATATAAATTTTCGTTGTGCAAGTGAGCCTTGGCTTCTGCGATGTATGTAAATGGGAAATAGTGCAAGTAAACCTTTTCCCTTGGATTGGAAAAGCTTAAAAAATCTGCAAAACAATAACTTGCCTATTGAAGAAACCTAAATGTTTAAGTTTTTCCCCGTGTGCAAAAGTCGATAAATATCTATCCTGAACTCTTCTTCTTCATCTGAAATGTTCTTTGGCAGCAGTATGTGCTTTTGTTGGGGTTATAAGGACTGGGGCTTGCCTTGATTGAAACACGTAGGCCCGCCACTGGTATCGCGTTCCTTGTACACCATACGGTGCAGTATAGGGAATTTGATATCAACACTGACCAAAGTGACTTACCTTTAGAGTGTCAATCAATATATACATTCCTCCCGTCACCTGCTGCCCCAGAAGTTATCGTCCTGACCTTAGGGCGTTTCTTTGTGGCGATAACCGTATCATCATGGGCGATTTTAATGCCCATCATGATATGTGGCATTCACACCTTTCTGTGGACGGCAGAGGACGGGAATTAGCCGAGCAAATTGATAACTCCTCTTTCTGTACTGTGAACGGAGACTCCTCAACTAGGATGGCTGTCAACTGCAGTAGCTCCCCGGACCTAACTATTGTTAGCCCGGGGTTAATTAACAGCATCAACTGGCAACCTATGGTGGCCCTGTCATCCGACCACCTGCCTATCATCCTGTCTGTCGATCGTGCCACGGATTTTATCACGTCGGAGAAAAGAACATACGTGAATTTCAAAAAGGCCAATTGGGTCGGCTTTTTGGAATTCACGGAGAGCTCCTTTGGTGATCTTCCCATTCCCACTGACGTACACGTTGGCGAGCGTAACATACGTGAGGTCATTAAAAAGGCTACAGCCCGTTTTATACCAGCTGGTAGGATAAAAGTTATTAGGCCTAACTTCCCAGCTGAGGCCGCAGTCTTGGCCAACGAACGTGACCTCATACGCAACATCGATCCATCTGACCCACAGATCGGTGATCTCAACGTGGAAATCAGACGGCTGGTTAACGAACACAAACAAACCAAATGGGAGGAGCACCTCAGGTCTTGTAACCTCTCTACCGGTGTTGGGAAATTATGGTGCACCGTCAAGTCCTTGTCGAATCCTTCGGGTCCACCAAAAAATGTCGACATTACCTTTGGTGACAAGACAATAAATGACCCCAGGAAATGTGCACAGGCTTTTTGTCGACAATATGTCCCACACCCTGCGCAAGACAGGGCTAGACGTGGAATCTTCAGGCGTGCGCATAAACACAAAAACTATGCCCCCGTTCCCATCACCGCTACAGAGGTTCAAGAGGCCATCCGGAAGGCCAAAAACTCTAAAGCCATCGGCCCTGATGGCATAGCCATGGTGCATCTAAAACACATCGGCCTAGCGGGAGTCAAATATTTAACGGCCGTCTTCAATTTGTCTCTGATCACAGCTGTCATACCCGACAAATGGAAGCAGGCAACTGTGATCCCACTACTAAAGCCTGGCAAGCCAGCTAACGTTGGGGAGTCATATCGCCCGATATCACTCCTCTCGCCAGTAGTAAAGACACTTGAGGCGGTCCTACTCCCGCTCTACACATCACACTTGATGTTAGCCGAGCACCAACATGGCTTCAGGAAAGGTAGGAGCACAACTTCTGCTCTAAATGTCATAAACACTTAGATAACTAACGGTCTTAATCAAAATAGGCCTAATGACAGGACGGTTCTAGTTGCACAGTACACAGTAAATCATGGGCAACTTGTAGCTGATTTGGAAGACTCGTCACTCCCCCCCTGTCTAAAGCGTTGGACCGCCAATTATCTCAGTGGTCGTCGGTCGTCTGTTGTATTTAGAAACAAAAAATCTAAAGCCAGGAAGATAAAACAAGGGGTACCACAGGGTGGTGTCCTCTCCCCGTTATTGTTTAACTTCTATATTTCGAAGCTTCCTCCTCCACCAGAAGAAGTTACGATTGTTTCTTACGCAGACGATTGCACGATATTGGCAACTAGTACTTCCGTTGATGAGCTGTGCTCCAAAATAAATGGTTATCTCCCCTCTCTAGTCGAGTTCTTCACTGCCCGAACCTTGACATTGTCGCCAACAAAGTCTTCGGCGACCTTATTCACGACGTGGACGGCGCAGGTTGGCATGGAATTAGAAATCTATGTAGGTGATCATAAAATACCTACTGTCGCTCACCCAAAAATTTTAGGAGTGACTTTTGACACCATGCACACTTTCGCTGCCCATTCAGCTGCAATTGTCTCAAAATTACAGAGCCGCAACAAAATCCTCAAGTCACTAGCCGGCAGTACTTGGGGTAAAGACAAAGAAACGTTGTTGGTAACGTACAAGGCAATTGGTCGGCCGATCCTGAACTATGCGTCGCCGATATGGTCGCCGGGGCTTGCAGACGTTCACTGGAATCAGCTTCAGGCCTGTCAAAACACCGCGCTCAGAACCGCTACGGGGTGCGTCCTTATGTCACCTATATCTCATATACATAATGAGGTGGAAATGCTTCCAGTTAGGGAGCATAATGAAATGCTAAACAAGCAGTACCTACTGAATTGCTGTAAACCCGGGATGCTGTGTAGACAACTGCTTGAACTCATTCCGCCTCCTAGGACCATAAGGTCGCATCTACGTAAACATTTTGATGAGATCCGTCACTATATAACAACGCCGTTTGATCTACAGGTGCACAAACAGGCTTTGGGGCATATCCATACAACGTCTGTTGGCCATTACTCTGCGCTCTGTCCGCTAAACAAGGTCTTACATGCCGCAACACCTGGCATTTCTGAAGAGGAGCGTCATCTTCCTCGAGAGACAAGGGTCACTCTGGCTAAATTACGCTCTGGATATTGTAGTAGGTTAAACTCCTACATATCTAGACTGAACCCTGATGTGCCGAATGTATGTCCGGCATGCGGCTCGTCCCCCCACAATACCAATCACTTATTTTCTTGCTCATTTGAGCCCACTCTTCTAACACCCATCTCTCTTTGGTCCAATCCTATTGAAACTGCTAGTTTCCTTGGACTCCCGTTAGAAGATATTGATGACAATTAGGTTAAGGAAAAATACGCGTTGGGCAGGACTACACATCGTTACAACAACAACAACAACAGCTTTCCTTACTTGGTTTTAAATAAAATTTTTTCCATTTGGTCTCCGACAATTCTGGTATGCATAGTAATAATAAATTGTACCTATATAAAAATAAAAAGGAATGCCATTGGACTTAGAGAAAAATTTCTTTTTCTGAAGTTTGAAGTGTGATCTTAAAGAAATTATTGCATTACTAGTGTCATCTCTTAACCTAGACCTGAATTTGTTGCATATAAAAATACAAGATAATTTAAATGTATTTAAAAATTTATTTTCGGTGAACCCGGGATTTAGGTCCAGTAGTCCCGTTATTTTCGGGACTTAAAAAACAACGGGATCCCGGGATTGGAATCCCTAGTCCAGACACTTTGTACCTTTCCTTTTATCCCTCTGTCGTCAAAACTTTGTCAAAAGCGATCCTTTGCGTGTTTGGTGCTCGTACTATAATGACTTGTACAAATGTATTAGTATCGAATGTTCGTTTGCTGCCTTAAATAATGCAATACTTTTAAGTCTAACCTGATATTTTAAAATTTACTTTTTATTATTTAATGTCATATTTAATTGTTAATTTATTATTTTATTTTTGTAATTATTTTTTAAGTTACTTTACTTTACTTCGTATATGAGTATCAAAAGAAAGGGAATGGCCCCAGGTTTCATTTGGACCTCAATATATTTCGATAAATTAATCGATAACTGAGTCACCGGTGAAAATCTGATTGCCCGAAAAACCTTAAAATTTTCCTACAATATGGGTAACAAAAGAAAGGGCATGACACCAGGTTTCATTTGGACTTCGATATATTTCGATAAATTTGTCGATAACTAAGTTATCGGTGAAAATGTGATTGCCAAAAAACCTTAATATTTCCTCACAATATGGGTATCAAACGAAAGGGGATGGCCCCAGTTTTATTTGGACTTCAATATATTTCGATAAATTTATCGATAACTGAGTTGTCGGTGAAAACGAGATGGCTCAAAAGCCTTAAAATTGGCCAACAATATGGGTATCGAACGAAAAGGGATGGCCCCAGGTTTCATTTGGACTTCGATATATTTATAGATACCTGAGTTATCGGTCAAAACGTGGTCTCCCAAAAACCTCAAATTATTTACTCAATCTACCTTTCCCCATTGATGGGAATTTTGAAAATTTTAAATACCCTTGGTAAATGCTTCAGTATTCAATAATCTTACTAATATTATGGCTCATTCCATTTCAAGACAACCGGTGCCGCGCGGGACATGATTTTTGATTTCGATGAAATTTTAATATGTTGTTCTTTGGTCAAAATAAAAAAACACGTGTCTTTTTTTTCCTGAAAAAAATTTTTTTTCGGATTTATTGGCCGTTGAAATCGTTAAAATGCAATGAACACTTTTTTCGCCCATTTTTTCAATTCGCAATAACTTTGTCAAAAATTAACCTATTCTCCTAATTTTTTTTTAAATGTTCGTTATTACAATTACTTTTATATAAATTTATAAAAAATATTATATAGTTTAAAAATTTATTTTTTTTCAGTATTTAGTAAAAATTTATGACTTTTTTCAAAAATTAATATCTCAAAAAAGGTTATTTTTTTGTTTTGAAATTTGTTCCATATTGAGTCAACAGTTCATATTTCAACTTGACTTAACGCCTATTAGCCAAAATTCGTTGTTTTCGAGGTATGACATTTTTGAATATTAACCATTTTTCCCCCCACATATTGATGCAATGCACATTATCTTTGTCAAAAATTAACCGATTCTCACGATTTTTTCTTTGAAATGTTCGTTTTTACTTTTACTTGAATAGAAATTCATAAACAATAGCATATAGTTAAAAAAAAGAAAATTTTTTTTAGTATTTAGTAAAAATTTATGACTTTTTTCAAAAATTAATATCTCGGAAACTGAAGTATCAAAATTCAAAAAAATAACTTTTTTGAGATATTAATTTTTGAAAAAAGTCATAAATTTTTACTAAATACTTAAAAAAAATAAATTTTTAAACTATATAATATTTTTTACAAATTTATATAAAAGTAATAGTAATAACGAACACTTTAAAAAAAAAATTAGGAGAATCGGTTAATTTTTAACAAAGTTATTGCGAGTTGAAAAAATGGGCGAAAAAAATGTTCATTGCATTTTAACGATTTAAAAAAAATTTTTTTTCAGGAAAAAAAAAGACACGTATTTTTTTATTTTGACCAAAGAACAACATATTAAAATTTCATCGAAATCAAAAATCATGTCCTGCGCGGACCGGTTATCCTGAAATGGATTGAGCCTATACATGTGAATGTAGCGATGTTTGGATGTTTGGATATTGGGATGTTTGGGTGCCCAGACGTTTACTTCTGTTCCTCATTAACGTGAGAATGGCAAGACGGATTTTGTTGAAATTTAACAGGCAGACAGCTAATAGTCTGGAAGGACGTATAGGCTATTTTTTATATATATAGTTTTGGGGGTCCGGCCATGCTAGGAACCTTTACTTTTCGATTTTTTTGTTTTTCCATACTAATCTGTGTACACTTGACCTAAACTTATGATTTTTCGGATACAGGTGTGAAAACTTCGTACAATATGGGTATCAAACAAAACTGGAAGGTCCCAGGTCTCATTTAGACTTCGACATATTTCGATAAATTGATCGATAACTGAGTTATCAGTCAAAATGCGACTTCGATATATTTCGATAAATTTATCGATAGCTGAGTTATCGGTAAAAATGTTATTGAACAAAATCCCTAAAATCACCCTGCAATATGGGTAGCAAACAAAAGGTAATGGCCCTAGATTTCATTTGGACCTCGATATATTTCGATAAATTTATCGATAACTGAGTTATCGGTGAAAATGTGATTGCCCAAAAACGATAAAATTGCCCTACAATATGGGTATCAAACGAAAGGGCATGACCCCAGGTTTCATTTGGACTTCGATATATGTGTATTAAACGAAAGGGCATGGCCCCAGGTTTCATTTGAACTTCGATATATTTCGATAAATTTACCGATTACTGAGTTATCAATAAAAAAGTGATTGACCAAAAACCTTAAAATTGCCCTACAATATGCATATCAAACGAAAGGGCAAGGTCCAAGGTTTAATTTGGACTTCGATATATTTCGATAAATTTGTCGATAACTGAGTTATCGGTGAAAATGTGATTGCCCAAAAACCTTAAAAGTGCCCTACAATCAGTGCTGCCCGAATTTTTCAGCAATCCGGCTAGATCGAAAAAAAATGGCTAAAAACGGCTAAAAAAAATTATTTCGGCGAAAAAATTATAATTGTGGCCGGAAAAATGGCTAAAATTTTGTAATCAATTTTTCACTCGTTTTATTCGATTTTTTTCATCAAAACGTATAGTATAAATATTTTATAATATAAAGCAACGTTTTCTCATCTAGCCTTAAATATTAAAGTTTACGCTAAACAAAAATTTTGTATGAAAAATTAAGATAAATTTTAAAGTTTACTGCAGAAAACGGCTCCAATTTCATAACAATAAGAAAGTTTCGTATACAGATGCTTTGCATCCGAAAATTCAGTGCTATAATAAACATAAATAAAGCTTACATTTATATTTGTTATATCCAGGCGCTGTACACCTGAAAATTCACTATAAATATCGCCCTAGCATTTTTCTAAAGTAAGATGTCCCGGCAGACGTTGTGTCTCCATCCCGATCCCTATCGCTGTCTACTGTCTACATATGGGGTAAAATTCCTCAAGCGGACCACCTAAGAATTCGATTAGAATGATATTTGGTGAAAGTGATCATGTAAGAAAAAAATATCACCAAACTTCGCGTAAAAATATTGGAAGGTTACCGAGATATACGGGTTTGAATTCGCAATTTTTTGTGTGTAAGCCTCTTTTCTTTAAATTATAAGACATGTTTGACATGCTGAGAAGGAACATGGAAACCGTTTTCTAAAGTATTTTTTCCGTTCTTTTCAAATATAACTTTAAAAAAAAAATTTATTAAAAAAAATGTAGTAAAAATTTTATTAAAAAAATTTAGTAAAATTCGCGTCTGCACTAGTAACAAAATTAAACTTTAGCTAAGTCATTTCCATTTTCCAGCCAAAGTGGTTATTATGAAAAAATTTTGGATCCACCCCGAAAATATTTTCTGGATACGCGCCCGGCTATTACATAGATGTGACTTATATAAAAGATACAACGAGCAAAATTTTAAGCAGAGCTCACTGCTGTAAAAATAATTGACTTAATGAAAAGTCGCAATAAAATAAGGCACCAGGTATCGAATATACTTGAAATAACATATAGTTTCATGACATAAAATGAAAAAAAAAAAATAATAATAATAATGTGAGAAAAATGTAGGTATATACATTTTACAATATTTCTATATCACAATTTTCTATATCTTGATCTGAGCTATCATAAATATTAGATGTGTTGAACCAAGTTTATTTAAAAAAAAATTGTTTACTACATTGGCAAGAAAGCTAAAAACGGCTAAAAAAAATAAGAAAACGGCTAAAAACGGCTAGCGGCAGAATTTTGATTCCGGAATTTTGGCTTCAGAATTTTAATTTTAGAATTTTGACCGTTTCCCCTTTGTTTGATACCCATATTGTAGGGCAATTTTAGGGGTTGTGGGCAATCACATTTGCAGCGATAACTCAGTTATCGATAAATTTATCGAAATATATCGAATTCCAAATGAATCCTGGGGACATGCCCTTTTGTTTGATACCCATATTGTGGGGCAATTTTAAGGTTTCTTGGTAATCACATTTTCACCGAAACTCAGTTTCAAGTTTCAAGTTTATTTCATTATTATTTTGCACATGTGAGACTAATGTCTCCTAAAGTACATCAACTTATGGTAATCTAACATCTAATGAATTTTAATAATCGCCTTAAATTTAAGAAATAAATACATATTAATGATAAGTAAGTAAATAAATATATATATATATGTTTTTAAGGTGAGTACTTTGATGCCCCTGCGGGTTAGGGGTTTAGAATATGCCCGAGGTAGGCATACCGGTCGTAAGAGGCGACTAATATGCACATAGGTAATTGACGTGCTACTTGATGGTTGATCTACGGATATGATGCCTCTCACCTCTCATTACCCATCTTCTCCTTCCTCATGGATGGAGGGATGCCATGACCTAGAAGGTTCCACTGGTCATACCAAATCGCTACCACGACAGTCGGGCAGTACCGCAAGGGAGTACCGCAGCGTACCGGGGTTATATCCGGCCAAGGACTGTCAACTTCGGCATCACTCCCCAAAACCTTCGGGGAGTGTTTTGTTGTTAACAACAACAACAACAACATGACACCCTTGTTTTTCCTTAAAAAATCGGTTCCAATCCCCTCATATAACCTATGTATAAAATCCTTTTTGATATAACTGTTGTATTTTAAAAGTTATATTAGTTTTAATGAGACATGGTCATTGTGGTGACTCGAAAAATTATATATATAAAAATTGAATATGTGACGTGGTCATTTTGATAACTATATATATCACATATAGTGTCATGAAAATGACCATCTTACATATTTTTTCTAAAAATATATATATAGTGTCATAAAAATGACCATCTCACATATGTTTTTCCATAAATATTATTATGTGACATGATCATTTTGATAACTATATATATATAATAAATGTCACAAATATGACCATTTGTTTTCTGTCGTTTATATTTAAGGTTTTTTTGCAATTTTTACCAACTTTAGCCTCAGTAGAATAATTTTAGCTAATTTCCTATGCAAGTATGGATCATGATCTAATGAATTAATTATAAAATATATTTGAAAAAGTTATGCAAAATTCGCAAAAATTAGACGAGTTTATATATGATAAATGTCACCATAATGACCATTTGTTATCTGTCGTTTATATTTAAGATTTTTTGCAATTTTTACCAACTTTAGCCTCAGTAGAATAATTTTAGCTAATTTCCTATACAAGTATGGATCAAGATCTAATGGATTAATTGTTAAATATATTTGAAAAAGTTATGCAAAATTCGCAAAAATTCGACGAATTTATGTACAGTGTCTCACAAAAGTATTTTGCATATTTCTTTGAGCGGACATATTTCAAGTTTCTGTTGCAGTGTGGGGACTTTCTTCATTATTGAAATGCAAACTCTACTCACTACACATTCCTTCAACAAATTGTCCAAACAGCAATTAAAAATTGCATGCCGCTACAACAAAAAAAACCGCTACACGACGCAGTTGTTATCTCACAAAAGTATTTTGCCTATTGCTTTGAAAACCGGTTGTCGATGCGATTTGTTCGCTTTTTTTTTAGTTTTCGCGAAGCGGGTGGCTGCAGACACGTATTCTTATCACTATTTTACTTTCTTTGATGCATTTCAGTTTTTATTCTGGTACTGTGAGCATCAAAAATGCCAAAAGCTAAAGAATTAAGTACATCTGAGAAAAAAAATTATAATGTATCTGCACAATAAAGGAAAAAGTGTTAAATACATTTGTGAAATGTTTAGTAGGTGTCGTCAAACAATTGAAAATTTGATAAAACGATGCAAAGATCGACGTAATTTAGAAAATATTCCAAGATGCGGCCGACCAAAAGTACTAACGGTGAGAGAAGAACGTGAAATTTTAAAAGAAAATCGAGATAATCTCCATATCTCAGCTCCCAAAATTAATGCCCAGCTTCAGGCAACATTAGAAACCCAAATATCGGACGAGACAGTTCGTAGAGTTCTTAGAAGCAATGGTATTCACGGTCGAGTTGCGCGGAAAAAACATTAATTTCTAAAGTCAATAAAGAAAAGCGATTTTTGTTCGCTCAAAAGCACAAATCGAAAGGTTTCGACTTCTGGAAAACAGTAGTGTTTAGTGATGAGAGCAAGTACAACATTTTTGGATCCGATGGTCGAGGTATGGTATGGCGGAAGCCAAATGAAGAGCTGAAACTAAAAAACATTAAAGCAACTGTTAAGCATGGTGGAGGGTCTGTCATGGTTTGGGGCTGTATGTCCGCTCAGGGAGTTGGGAAATTCGTTTTTATAGAAGGTACTATGGATAAGCGTGTTTATTTGTCCATTCTCAAGGAGAATTTACACTCCAGTGCAGAAAAAATGGGCATGTCAAATACTGAGTTTTTATTCCAACAAGACAACGACCCTAAACACACGGCCTATGACGTTAGAATGTGGATACTTTTTAACACAAAACACTTGCCAACACCTCCCCAAAGTCCTGACATTAATCCCATAGAAAATCTCTGGGCCTACCTGGAAGATCAGGTACGGAAGCACAAAATTTCATCAAAAAGTGACCGGAAAGCAGTATTGCTGGAAGAATGGGAAAAAATAACCGTGGAATTTTGTAAAAAGCTTGTGGAATCCATTCCTAAGCGTTTGGATGCCATTATCAAAAACAAGGGCTATCATTCGAAGTATTAAAACCACGGCCGTAGCCAGTGGCACGCTTGGGTGAGCTGAGCTCACCCAAAAATTGGTCGAGCTCACCCTAAAATTTTATTGAAATATTTCCAAATTTCCGACTAGAATCGATTTGAAAAAAAATTATTACAGTTCAAAATTTGTTTGCATTTAATAAAATGTTGCCATAGATCAGTGTTCATGCATGCTAACGCAAACATATACTTTTGAAACGATTAAATTTCATTTTATGAATGCCCAAAACTAATATTAAAAAATACTACCGTTCAATTTATATAAAAGCCATCTATAAATCGCCTCAGATACAAAATGAAATTATCAACATTATTGCAAATTGTCTTCGTGAATTAATTGCCATAGAGCTAAATGAATCTACATATTTAACACTAATGGCAGTTTACAAGCTTTGATGCAGATATATTTTGATCGCAAAATACCATATGTACATTGCATTAATCATCGCCTTCATCTTGTCGTTGTAGAAATCGTGAAAAATAATTCTGAATCTCGACTTTTCTTTGATCAAGTCAAACAACTTAACTTAACTTCGATAAGCTACTCAATTCGTTGATAAAAATAAAGGATGGAGCAGGACATGATCTTGGTGCAGACTATATGCGTTTAGCTTTTGGATGTTCCGAATTTCTAGGCTCAGCTAAAAAAACTTGACGACGTTGAATATGCGCCGGTTCCGAGACCGTTAAGATTTCGACGTCGATCCTATCTACTAAGCGAATCCGCTGGGTGAGCGAGATATTGATGAACATTCTTGAAGAATGATTCTTCATTAAAGCGCATTTATTTCGAAATAATTGACTCGATTTTGGAAATGAATGAACGATTCGAAAAAAATAATAATATCCTAAATGCAGTCGAAGTTGCAAACAACTTTTTGGATGGAAATTTTGACTACAGCGCTTTGAAATCATTGGCTGAACTTCAAATAATATTGCCGTTATGAGAAGAGTTTTCTCATTAATGAGAAAAATAAACCTGAATCGAATGACAAAAGTATTCTTCAAATATTGTTTCCCGTCAAAAGTGCATTTTCAACAACGTATTGCCTTTTTGAGGCCATGGAGACATTTGGCGAAAGTACATCAATCAACGAATCATAATTTTCTGCGCTTTCAAGAATAGATGCGATTCAGAGTTCAACAATGACCGATCAACGGCTACGAGATCTTTCATTTCTTGCTTTTGAAAAAAAGACATTGACTTCATTAAAAATATGTACGCAAAACACAGTAAAAAGAATAGTCTAAATTTAATACCAATTTGGTGTTTATATATAAAAACGCCAAAAAGTATTAAATTAATACCATTTTCCGAGAACAGGTATTATTTTGGTATTATTTTAAGACCATTTCGACTAATTTAATTGCCAAAATTGAGAGAGAGAGAGCGTTTTAGGGTAATTTTGGTATTTTTTTAAAACCATTACTTCAAATTTAATTTCCAAACTTTTTCAGGGTCTTAAAATAATACTATTTGGTATTAAATTTAAAAAAAGTAGTCTTTAATTTTTTACTGTGTAAATTTGCCAACAAAAATAGGGAAATACAACTTTATTAACGTTCAATATGCATTTTTGAAATAAGTTGATTTGTATTCATTCGATTTACGACTTAATCAATAAAAAAGGTGCCTGATATTACAGCTGATACGATTTTTACTAGAAAAAATTTTAGCTCACTCGAAATTGGTCGAGCTCACCCAAATGTTCACTGCTGGCTACGGCCGTGATTAAAACGCTTTTAAATGCAAACTTTCGTCAGAAGCAAAATACTTTTGTGAGCTAAAAATCTCATATGAATTATCTAAGTTTCATTTTGTACCTGGATTATTATTTTTTTTTGTTTTAATGACTGATTTACATAGTTTTAAGAACATGGTTGAATAAATGAAGACTTACAAAAAAACAAGTAAGGAAAGCTGTCTTCGGCTGTGCCGAAGGCTATATACCTTTCATGAATAAGCGTCACGATTTTCACTGTTCGATCCTCAGTACAGCCTGTGTCAATTTAACTATATTTACTATACACATTACACATCTTTGTTATAATTTAAAAAAACCTAAAAAATAATAGGATCCGAGTTATCGGAACAATCGATTGTATGGAGGCTATATATTATACGTGTTCAATTGTACTGACTTACACTATACACATTACATATGTAGAAAGTACTAAAGGTGCAATATTTTACGTTCCTAACTTTTTAAATGCGGAAGTATTGGAACAACCGGTTGTATGGGGCTATATGTTATATTTACCCGATCTTCTTGATTTTCCTCAACACACTACATAAATCGAAAGTACTCAAGTTGCAAAATTTTATGTTCCTAACTTTTTAATTGCAGAAGTTTTGGCCAAGAAACCTTATATCTGAACAATCGGTTGTATGGGGGCTATATGTTACATTTGCCCGATCTAATTGATTTTCACTATATACACTACATAAATAGAAAGTACTCGAGTTGCAAAATTTTACGTTCCTAACTCTTTAATTGCAGAAGTTTTGGTCAAAAAACCTTATATCTGAACAATCGGTTGTATGGGGGATATATGTTACATTTGCCCGATATTGTTGATTTTCACTATATACACTACATAAATAGAAAGTACTCGAGTTGCAAAATTTTACGGTCCTAACTTTTTAATTGCAGAAGTTTTGGCCAAAAAACCTTATATCTGAACAATCGGTTGTATGGGGGCTATATGTTACATTTGCCCGATCTTGTTGATTTTCACTATATACACTACATAAATAGAAAGTACTCGAGTTGCAAAATTTTACGTTCCTAACTTTTTAATTGCAGAAGTTTTGGCCAAAAAACCTTATATCTGAACAATCGGTTGTATGGGGGCTATATGTTACATTTGCCCGATCTTGTTGATTTTCACTATATACACTACATAAATAGAAAGTAATCGAGTTGCAAAACTTTACGTTCCTAACTTTTTAATTGCAGAAGTTTTGGCCAAAAAACCTTATATCTGAACAATCGGTTGTATGGGGGCTATATGTTATACTGGTCCGATCTTGTCAGTTCCGACAAATGATTCCTATATTACAAAATGGTGGCCACATACAAAATTTCAGCCAGATATCTCAAATATTTAGGGACTAGTTTGCGTTCAAACAGACAGACGGACAGACGGACATGGCTAAATCAACTCATCTCGTCATCCTGATCATTTCCGTATACTTATTGATGGGTCTATCTCTTCTTCTTCTCATATTTACAAACATCGGACCAAAGTTATAATACCATTTCATGTTCATGAAAGGTACAAAAAAATGTTTGCGAAATATATAAATAGTCGGCAGTTTTCTTGAACACCATCAAAAGCAAAATACTTTTGTGAGACACTGTATGATATATGTCACAATAATGACCATTTGTTATCTGTCGTTTATATTTAAGGTTTTTTGCAATTTTTAACAACTTTAGCCTCAGTATAATAATTTTAGCTAAATTCATATGCAAGTATGGATCAAGATCTAATGAATTAATTATAAAATATATTTGAAAAAGTTATGCAAAATTCGGAAAAATTCGACGAATTTATATATGATAAATGTCACCATAATGACCATTTGTTATCTGTCGTTTATATTTAAGGTTTGTTGCAATTTTTACCAACTTTAGCCTCAGTAGAATAATTTTAGCTAATTTCCTATGCAAGTATGGATCAAGATCTAATGGATTAATTGTAAAATATATTTGAAAAAGTTATGCAAAATTCGAAAATTTTAAAGGTTTTTCTCAAAATTAGTAGAATGTTTTGTAGCCTATTTTATTTTGCTATAATAAGGTGTTAGGCGAATTGGATATAGAGGAAGAGGGGCGTGGTAAAGGAAAAGAGGGCAATGAAGAGAAAAAGGGAGGGAGATAGTGTGAAGGCGAAGACAGATAGGAAGGAGTTGTACTATGTGAAAAGTCTGTTTGACATTTACATATTTGGAATACGGTCGCTATTGCTCAATATTAAAAAAAAATTCGGTAGGTGGCAACCCTGTGAAGGGCCTCAAGTGGCAACACCCACACATTTAATCTTAGAATGAATCATACTATCTATAATGCCAAATTTTATCCAAATCGGTGGAGCTGTCCCAAAAGGTGGCAACCCTTCTTAAGATTTACGTTTTTGGAATACGGTCGAAAATACCTTTAATTTTTTCAAATTTTATCCAAATCGGTCGAGCGGTTCCCGAGATATAAAGGAAAGTAAATAAAATGCGGTAAGGTGGCAACCCTTCTTAAGATTTACATATTTGACAACACCCACGCACATAATCTTAGAATTATTCATACTATCTATAATTCCAAATTGTATCCAAAGCGGTTCCCGAGATATAAAGAAAAACAAATAGAATTCGGTTAGGTGGCAACCCTAGGTGGCAACCTACTTGAGATTTAAATATTTGGAATACGGTCGAAAATACCTTTAATTTTATACCCATATTTGCATATCTTGCTCAATATTTAAAAATAAATTGAGATAGGTGGTAACCCTGTGAACCTTCCCAAGTGGCAACACGAATATAATCTTAGAATGAATCATACTATCTATAATGCCAAATCGCTCGAGCAGTTCCCGAGATTTAAAGAAACATAAATAAAATGCTAGCAATGGAACACTTTTGCGGTATTTGGGTAACCTTCGGGCTGGCAAAAGAACAAAGCTGTTGCTCAATTGAAAGTATCGAATCTCTTTATGGTTTCGATATTATTTTCTATAGTTGGGCATTTTAGTTCTTTACTAATCAAAAGTGAACTGTCAATTGCAGAAGTGGATCAACATTTATATTTTATAAAAAAATAAAAATAAAAAACAACCAATGGATGCGCTTAAAACTATGTTGTCGGATTATAAAGGAAAGAAAGGAAATGAAATGAAAGGAAAATAAAGGATATGAGTGGAAAGGACCGGAAAGGGAACGAAGGGAAAGGAGACTGAAGGAAAGAAGAGTGAAGGAAAGGAAAGGTAAATAAAGGAAAACGAGAAGAAAGGGAAGGGAAAGGAAAGAAAGGGAACCGAAAAGAGAGAAAAGTAGGGGATAACAATGGACGGGAGAGAAAGGCAAGGGAAGGAAAGGAGGGAGAGGAGGGTGAAGGAAAGGGAAGGAAAGAAGGGAGCGGAAATGAAAGGAAATGAGAGTAAAGGTAAGGAAAGGAAAAGTAAGAGAAGGAAGGAAAAGGAAAGGAAAGGAAGGGAAATTAAATCAAATCAAAAGTGAACTTTCAATTGCAGAAGTGGAACATTTATATTTTATAAAAAAATAAAAAATAAAAAACAACCAATGGAGGAGCTTAACACCATGTTGTCGGAAAATAAAGGAAAGAAAACGAAATGAAATGAAAGGAAAATAAAGGATATGAGTGGAAAGGACCGGAAAGGGAACGAAAGGAAAGGAGAGTGATGGAAAGAAGATTGAAGGAAAGGAAAGGTAACTAAAGGAAAAGGAGAGGAAAGGGAAGCGAAAGCAGAGTAAAGGAAAGAAAAGGAATCGAAAAGAAAGAAAATTAGGGGATAACAATGGAACGGGAAAGAAAGGCAAGGGAAGGAAAGGAGGGAGAGGAGGGTGAAGGAAAGGGAAGGAAAAGAAATAAAAGGAAAATAAAGGATATTATTAGAAAGGGAAGGAAAGGAGGGAGCGAAAATGAAAGGAAAGGAGAGTAAAGGTAAGGAAAGGAAAAGTAAGAAAAGGAAAGTAAAGGAAAGGAATGAAGGGAATGGAAGGGGCGGGAAGTTAAGGGAATGGAAAGAAAAGGAGAATAAGGGAAAGAAAAGGAAGGGAAGGGAGAGTAAAGGTAAGGAAAGAAAAATTAGAGAAAGCAGAGGTTAGGAAAGGAAAAGAAGGGAATGGAAAGGAAAGGAAAGGAAGGGAAGGGAATTTAATGGAAAGGAAAGGAAATGAAAGGACAGGAAAAGTAAAGAAAGGTTAGGAAGCGAAGGGAATGAGAAGGAAAGGAAAGAGAAAGAAAAGGAAAGTTATTTAAAGGAAAGGAAAGGAGAGAAGGAAAAGAAGGGGAAAAAGAAGAAAGGAAAGGAAGGGAAGGGAAAGGAATAGAATAGAAAGGAGAGTAAAGGAAAGGTAAGGAAATAAAGGAAGGGAAGGGTATGGAATGGAAAGTAAAGGAAAGGAAAGGAAAGGAAAGGAAAGGAAAGGAAAGGAAAAGAAAGGAAAGGAAAGGAAAGGAGAGTGAAGGAAGAGAAAGGTAAATAAAGGAAAAGAAAGGAAAAGGAAGTAAAGGAAATGAAACGAAAGGCAAGGAATGGAAAAGAAAGGAAAGTAAAGAATAGGAAGGAAGAGCAAAGCAAATGTAAGAAAAGAAAAGGGAGGTAAACAAAAAGGAAAGGAAAGAAAAGGAAAGCGATGGAAAGGAAAAGGATGTAAAGGAAAGGAAAGGAAATGAAACGAAAGGCAAGGAATGGAAAAGAAAGGAAAGTAAAGGATAGGAAGGGAGAGCAAAGGAAATGTAAGGAAAGAAAAAGGAGGTAAACGAAAAGGAAATGAAAGAAAAGGAAAGCGATTGAAAGGAGAAGGAAAGGAAAGGAAGGGGTACATTTTTGAAGCGCGGCCAATGAAGATGTTCTACGTGAAAAAAATACTGGACGTTCCATTTCGTGAACAATGTCGTCGTGGACTTGGTCAGTGATAAAGTTAGATTGCGTGCGGTGAAGAATCCGGGAAGATTGGGGAGATAGCAATTGGTTTCGTCTACTAGCTCATTATCGTATATTCGTCGGCGTAGGAAACGATGGTGACTCGTTCTGGTGGGGAAGGGAGCTTTGATATGTAGAAGTTAAACAATAATTGGGAAAGGACACCACAATGTGGAACCCTTCTGGGTCTAAAAAGGCACCGACGCCTGACGATCACTCAGATAATTGTCGACAGAGTTTTGTCGGATTTGACAATTGCCCATAGTTTACCAGCCCCAGCAGAGAGATTGCAGCTCCTTTGGTGCTCCTCCCATATAATTTAAACCTGCATATATCTTCTGAAAGAGCAACTATTTCTCTTGAAAATGCAGTTTAGATTTTTCAGATACTGTGGGGGTTAATGTCCACACATCAAGTTTGTTAATACAAATGAAGTGACTGATTTATTTAATTAAAAGAAGTTACAGAGTTAATTTCAAACATTTCGAACAACGCTTGCATTCCAGGTTACATGGTCGCCGGGACATTGCATCAGCATTCCCGTGTTGCTGTCATTGCGATGGTCTATGCAAAAGTCATAATTTTGTAGTCGCTCTATCCACCGTGCCAATTGACCTTCCGGATTACGGAACTGCAAGAGCCATTTCAACGCTGCATAGTCTGACCTGAAGTGGAGTCGCTGTCCATAGAGATACTTGTGGAAGTGTTTGATGCACTCCACCAATGCCAGCAGTTCTCTTCGTGTTTCGCAATAGTTCCTTTCGGGTTTTCCTATTGTGCGGCTATAGTACGCCACTACCTTCTCCTGCCCATCGACAATCTGTAACAAAACTCCAAAATAAATATTGAACCTGGGATTGGATACGCTAACATTGGCGCTATGCACAGTCGTTCTTTCAAGGTTTGGAAAGCCGCTTCATGTTCCCTCTTCCAATAAAATGACACATTCTTCCTGGTCAACTCATGAAGGCAACTGGCTACGCTGGCGAAATTCGGTACAAATCGGCGATAATACGTGCACAGTCCAAAGAAACTTCGTAACTCAGTAAATTTTTCCGTCTTGGCCAATCCTTTACTGCTTCGATCTTCTCTTTGGCCGTGCAAATTCGCTCCGTGGTAACCTTGTGATCCAAGTTACTTACTTCCTTCTTGAACAATGCACACTTTTTGGGACTTAATTTCAGACCGGCGCCAGCTATCCTTTGGAAAACTTCCTCCAAGTTCTTAAGGTGTTCCTCAAAGCTTTTTCCCAGCACGATGATGTCGTCCAGGTACACCAAGCATGTTTTGCAATGCAGTCCTTTCAATACTTGATCCATTAGTCTCATAGTCATAGTCCAAAGGGCATTACCGTAATTTGCCACAGCCCCTCCCCAACGCTTAAGGCTGTCTTTTCCTTATCCTCATCTTTAACCTCCACTTGCCAATAGCCGCTTTTCAAGTCCAGTGTAGAAAACCATTTCGTACCAGATGGTGAGTCCAGAGTATCGTCAATTCTCGGTAATGGATAGCTGTCCTTTTCTTTTTTTTATTAATCAATGCAGAACCGCATTTTTCCATCCTTTTTCTTCACTAGCACTACCGGTAAGATCCATGGACTAGCTGATGGTTCGATCACACCGCTCTCTCTCATTTCCTGAATAATTTCTCTTACCACTTGGCGTTTGGCCAAGGGAACACTTCGAGGAGTTTGGCGGATTGGCCTCGCATCACCGGTATCAATTTGATGCTTCTCGCGTCACCGGTATCAATGTGATGCTTCACTACATTGGTCCGACCTGGTTTGGAGCCATCCTTGTCAAATATGGTAGAGTACTTTAATAGAAGTTGGTTTGCCTTATTCTGGTGGTCTTCTTCGAGCCCTTGCGTCCACGCCGTGATATTATCTGATAGATTAATGTTGCTGGTAGAGACATTTCCCTGGAGCTGTTCACAGTTTATAATCACCTCCACCTCCTGACATTGTCCCAATATAGCTCCTTTGGAAAGCTTGATCGGCGATCGAAACTCATTTAGTACTCTTACCGGTATACGTCCATCTTGTTTTGTCATAGCCAGTGTTTTTCCTACTAGTATATCCGTCTTTGAATTGTTTGCTGCCTCGACAACCCACAATTTGTTTGTCCCATAATCTCTATCAATCCTTGCCCAAACGACTGCCTCCGACTTCGGTGGAATTTGTTGGCTATCTTCCACGAGTACCCGCTTACTGATGTACTTGTTCTCGTAACCAAAATTGAGTGGCACATCCATGTTCTTATAGCTCATAGTCCTGTTTTCCATGTCGATCTTGATGCCTTGGTTGCTTAAGAAATCCACACCAACTATGATCTCATCAACAATATCTGCCACTATAAAATTGTGCAGTACGGTGACATTTCCAATTGCGATTTCACATGTTACTTCTCCTTGAACTTGGGTGTCCTCACCAGTCGCCGTACGCAACTTTGCTCCATGTAATGGCCTCACTCCTTTCTTGACTAAATCAGATCGAATGATGGAATGAGATGCGCCCGTATCAATAGTCAGTAAACGCTCCTTTCCGTCCACGAGTCCTCCAACAGTAACATTACTCGACTTCCTTCCGATCTGTGAGACAGAGATTATGGGGCATCCGATTGCGGGAGCCAGCCTACGCCCCTTGCGGCTGACTCTCTTTAGTTTAACGGTTGGTTGGATTGGGAGACTTGCTCATCTCCTTCAGCCTTGCGCTTACGTCCGCTTGCATTATTGGAACTAGATCCAGATCCACAATAACGTGCAATATGACCAGATTTCCCGCACTTGAAGCATTTAATGCACGCTTCATTTTTCTGTTGCTTTCCGTTCACTGCTTCTAGGATTGCGTCCACCCATTCTGGTCGTTCTACTTCCACACGATGAGCTTTGTACGCTGGTTTGCACAAAAGTGATGCTGTTTCTTGAGTTAGAGCATGTGATACCGTCTCCGCAAATGATCTCTTTGGATTTGCATAGGTGGCCCGCTTCGTCTCCACATCACGTATTCCATTTATGAAACTTTGTATCTTTACCCTCTCCATGTACTCTACAGGTGCATCCGCGTTTGCTAGGTGCGCTAACCTCTCGATGTCCGATGCAAATTCTTGTAAGGTCTCATTGGGCTTCTGGCAGCGATTTTGTAGCTCTATTTGGTAAATCTGCTTCCGATGCTCGCTACCATAGCGTCTTTCAACGGCTCCCATCAATGCTTCATAGTTGTTCCTTTCACCTTCTGGAATAGTCTGTAAGATTTCGGCTGCAGGTCCTTTCAATGCCACAAATAAAGCAGCGACTTTGTCTTCAGCGCCCCAATTGTTCACAGCTGCTGTCTTCTCAAACTGTAGCTTAAATACCTGGAATGGAACAGAACCATCAAGATGGGGTTTTTACCTTGGGAGAACTTGATACAGCATTTGGACGATTCAGCTGCAACTCCTGGATACGAGATTTTAACGCATCCACCTCGGCTTCGATCTTATCCTGTCGTCCACTGACAACTTCTAGCTGCGATGAGACTCTTTGCTCTTGTGCCTCTAGTTTTAACGTTATGCGTGTTTCCTGTTCCATCAACTCTTCCTTGATCTGTGACGCCATGTATGCCTTCTGTTCTTCTAACTGAGATGCCAATCGTGTCTCTTGTTGTTCCAACTGAGATGCCATGTGTGTCTTCTGTTCCTCCAACTGTGTTGAAATTCCGGATGTAATACGTGTCTCCTGTTCTTTCATTTGAGATGTTATGTTCGTCGACATCTGAGCCAATGCAGCCAATAACGAGTTTGTGTTCACGTTTTCCACAGGATTCGGGGTATCCTTTTGTTCTTCCACTTTCGTCGCTCCCTCTTCCAAAAGCTGAAAAACATGATCGTCAACGTTGATTCGTTCTGCTTCCATCGCTTCTCGCAACCGTGATTGTAGCTCTGCTTTATTGCCCGTTGTTGACAATCCACGTCGTTCCAACTCGTTTTTGAGTTGCTGGATCTTCAACTCATTCAACTTTGCCATGTCCTTGTTATCCTTAAAATGTCCTTGTTATCCTTTTCAATGTCCTTGTTATCCTTTTCAATGTCCTTGTTATCCTTTTCAATGTCCTTGTTATCCTTTTCAATGTCCTTGTTATCCTTTTCAATGTCCTTGTTATCCTTTTCAATGTCCTTGAATTTATTTAACAATACCGCTTCTGACACCAATTGTGACGAATTCGATGATTCCTTGATTATTTTCCCTGAGTTCGATCACTGTACGTTAAATAAAACACTCCGATTCTGTTTAATAAGTAGTACGCTTTATTCAGTACTAAAAACCGTAGTACAATATCGCGGGTTAATTTACTGTTCAGTACTTCACTGTACAACACTTCAAAATAAACTGATCGATTTGCGTTGTCTTTGCGCGGTTTATATACCCTAGCAGACAGCAGCTTCACAACCTAGAAATGTCTACACCTTTCTGGTTTATTCGTGCAACAGTGTTCTCGAAGCGTTTATCTATCGTCATCTCCTCTTTGTGCCACATTCGCAAACACGCGAGCTGCCTCTCGCAGCTGTAGTTGTGGTAGTGACGCTAGTGATAGAAATACGCTAGAGTTGAAAGATGAGCGATTCTTGAGAACATTCGCCACAGTATGGTTATGCACAGCTGGCAACACCATATGCAAAGGCATCAATAACGGAACTTTTAATTTCCATGAAAATAAGTATGTGGTGTGTTCCTGGAGCGGCCGGGGTAAACTTCGGGCGAAATTAAGGATACTTGCGGGCGCCCGTGAATGTGTCAGCAAAGGGGGAATAGACCTATTGGTGTTATCATTTTGTGATTGAATGTAGTTTCGTATGCACAAAGTGTATTGGGCAGGGTGTGATTGACAGTCGAATACCATTCTCTTGTGAGGGACTGGTATGTCAAACGAATGTAAACAAACTAATTAACCCCTATGGCATACCACATGTCCATTGGTTACCATTTTATTTCTTCAATATTAACAATAAATTAACCCTATAGCATCCGCAATTTAAAAAAAAAAAATTTGTTTGTTCGATTACCGTTTTCTTATCTCAGCCTACGAAACAATTGAATTCCAATCGTTCTCCACTGGTACCGAAATTTACTTACTATCAATAAAACACTTTAAATGCTACAATTTTGCCATAGAATTAACTAACATGTTTGGTCATTGAGTGTAATGGAGTTGGAGTGTAATGGAGTGTGGTTGCTAAGTGACTCAATCCCGACTCTTGCGTCCTCGTTCGTGCACTCTGGGCAATGGGAGTTACCTAGGCTCGCGGCAGAAAGAGAGGGAGCCCCGGTGGGCTACTCTGACATACTTGGTTTAAGGGCTCACCGAGGTTTTTGCGTAGCGTCTGTTCACCATGAGGTGCGGCTGCAAGCGGGCGTCTGTCTTGAAGCAAGCGGCTCGCTATATAAATGTGTAAATATTTTCCAAAAACCCCGAAAAGGGTTGTGCGCTGGGTTTGGGACCCGCCACGTAAAAAACTTAATTCCAATGAAAACAAAATCAAAGCCTCGGATGAGAACCCCCTTTAATGTTGACGACCCGGCAAAACGAATAAGGCATAATGATTTGGATATTAGGGCATGTACCGGGAATGTCCGGACCCTTTCAAGGGACGGTGCCGCTGCCCGACTGGTTGATGTCCTCGTAGGCGCAAAGGCCGACATGACTGCAGGAAATGCGATGGACGGGGCAAGGAAAGACGACCATCGGTCCTTGTGACGTATACTACAGTGGCCAGACACGCGGCAAAGCACGTGGTGTAGGATTCGTGGTGGGAAAGAGACTTCGCCGCCAAGTATTAGCGTTCACTCCTGTGGACGAGCGTCTCGCTGCGATCCGCATCAAGGCGAGGTTTTTCAACATAACATTTATCTGCGCCTATGCGCCGACTGAGGAGACGGACGACGCAGAGAAGGACTCCTTCTACGATAAACTTGAACAGACTTATGATCGCTGCCTCCAGCATGATATCAAAATCGTGCTCGGCGACTTTAATGCCAAGGTGGGCAAGGAAGGAGTCTTTGGTCCTACAGTTGGAAAATTCAGTCTCCACGATATAACATCCCCCAACGGCACTAGGTTGATTGACTTCGCCGCTGCTCGCAATATGGTCATCAGTAGTACCAGGTTCCAGCATAAGCGAATACACCAAGCCACATGGCTGTCCCCTGATCAAAGAACTAGAAACCAGATTGATCATGTCTTGATTGACGGCAGACATAGCTCCACCGTTCTGGACGTGCGTACACTGCGTGGTCCCAATATTGACTCTGACCATTATCTTGTCGCAGCCAAGATACGCACACGCCTCTGTGCACCGAAGAAAGTGCGCACAGTAACGGAAGGAAAGTTTGACGTCGAGAAGCTGCGCATGACACAGACAGCTGATAATTTCACAACTCGACTCTCACACCTGCTAGCAGAGGGCAATCCCCGACCTAACGATGTAACCGAGCAATGGAAGCATATCTCTCACTCATTGCGTACCGCCGCTGAGGCCACTATAGGGTTCCAGCGAGCCCGCAAGAACAACTGGTACGATGAGGAATGCAAAACTGCCTCGAAAAAAAAGGACGCTGCCTACAAGGAGACGTTGCGAACGGGCGCAACCCGCAGTGTATGGCAACAATATCGTGAGGCAAAGAAGGAAGAGAGACGCCTTTTCAGAAAAAAGAAAAGTGAGGCCGAAAGGCGTGAGTGTGAGGAGCTTGAGATGCTGGCTGACAGGAATGATGCCCGAAAATTCTATGAAAAGATTCGGCGGATGACGGAAGGTTTTAAGACCGGGGCAAGCTCCTGTAAGGACAATAATGGCGACCTGGTAACCGACATACAAAGTGTACATAAATTATGGACGGAGCACTTCTCCTCACTGCTAAATTGCGAGGGATACGTTGAACCCGATACCCCAATCCCTGACGATGGAAAAGTCGTCCCACCACCTGACTATGATGAAGTGAGGATAGCTATATCCCGGCTCAAAAACAACAAAGCGCCTGGAAAAGACGGACTACCCGCCGAGCTGTTCAAACACGGAGGCGAAGAGCTGGTAAAAAGCATGCATCAGCTCTTATGCAGAATATGGTCAGACGAATGCATGCCTCCGGATTGGAATTTAAGTGTGCTTTGCCCAATCCACAAGAAAGGCGATCCCGCTAACCGCACCAACTACCGCGGAATTAGTCTTCTTAATATTGCATATAAGGTTCTTTCTAGCGTGTTGTGTGAAAGGCTGAAGCCCATCGTAGACAAACTGATTGGACCTTATCAGTGTGGCTTTAGACCTCGTAAGTCTACCATCGACCAGATTTTCACGATACGCCAAATCCTGGAGAAGACCCATGATAAAAGAATCGACACACACCATCTCTTTGTCGATTTCAAAGCCGCTTTTGACAGCGCAAAAAGGAGTTGCCTGTATGCCGCCATGTCTGAATTTGACTTCCCTGCAAAGCTTATACGGCTTTGCCAAATGACGTTGAGCAATACCAACAGCTCCGTCAGAATCGGGAAGGACCTCTCTGAGCCATTTGAAACCAAACGAGGCTTCATACAGGGCGACTCCCTTTCGTGCGATTTCTTCAATCTGATGCTGGAGAAGATAATTCGAGCAGCAGAGCTAAACCGCAATGGTACAATCTTTTACAAGAGCGTGCAATTGCTGGCGTATGCCGATGATATTGATATCATTGGCCTTAACAACCGCGCCGTAAGCGCTGCCTTCTCTGGACTGGATAAGGAAGCGAAAAAAGTGGGTCTTGCCGTGAACGAGGACAAGACGAAGTATTTGCTGTCATCAAAGAAAGAATCGGCGCACCTGCGCCTTGGCAGCCATGTCACTGTTGATAGTTACAAATTTGAAACTGTGAACCAGTATCAACACCGAAAATAATATCAGTCTAGAAATCCAGCGGAGAATCACTCTTGCCAACAAGTGCTACTTTGGACTGAGTAGGCAATTGAGAAGTAAAGTCCTCTCTCGAAGAACAAAGATCACGCTCTATAAGTCTCTCATCATACCTGTCCTGATGTATGACTCAGATTCATGGACAATGTCAAGAGAAGATGAGATGGCCCTTGGAGTATTTGAGAGAAAAGTTCTCCGGAAGATTTATGGTCCTTCCCGTGATGCCAACGGCGAGTATCGAAGGAAATTTAACGTTGAGCTGTACGAGCTCTACGCAGATCTGACCATAGTCCAGCGAATTAAAGCCCAAAGACTCCGCTGGCTGGGCCATGTTATGTGAATGGACAAAGAAGCTCCAGCACAGAAGGTTTTCCTATCGTCGCCTGAATTCGGCAGCAGAGGAAGGGGGAGGCCTCGACTGAGATGGAAACAACAGGTGGAGGATGACTTGAACTCCCTTGGGGTTTCCAATTGGCGTCAGTTATCGCTAAAAAGGAATGACTGGCGTGCTTTGATATGCAACGGCCAAAATCGCTTAGGCGGCTAA
>CAXKVI010000006.1:7607594-7776289 GCA_964058755.1 Campiglossa producta
GAGAAGAGAAGAGAATGAGAAGAAGAGAAGAAGAGAAGAGAAGAGAAGAGAGAGAAGAGAAGAGAAGAGAAGAGAAGAAAGAAGAGAAAGAAGAGAAGAGAGAGAAGAGAAGAGAAGAGAAGAGAAGAGAAGAGAAGAGAAGAGAAGAGAAGAGAAAAAGAGAGAAGAGAAGAGAAGAGAAGAGAAGAGGAAGAGAAGAGAAGAGAAGAGAAAGAAGAGAAGAGAAGAGAAGAGAAGAGAAGAGAAGAGAAGAGAAGAGAAGAGAAGAGAAGAGAGAGAGGAAGGGAAGGGAGAGGAGGGAAGGGGAAAGAAGAGGAAGAGAAGAGAAAGAGAAGAGAGAGAAGAGAAGAGAGAGAAGGGAAGAGAAGGGAAGGAAGGGAAGGGAAAAGAAGGGAAGGGAAGGGAAGGGAAGGGAAGGGAAGGGAAGGGAAGGGAAGGGAAGGAAGGGAAGGGAAGGGAAGGAAGGGAAGGGAAGGGAAGGGAAGGGAAGGGAAGGGAAGGGAAGGAAGGGATGGAAGGAGAGTAAAGGAAAGAAAGGTAATAAAGGGAAGAAAGGGCCCTGTATGGAATGGAAAGTAAGGAAGGGAAAGGAAAGGAAAGTAAAGGAAGGACCGGAAAGCGATGAAGGAGAATGAAAGGAAAGGAAGGAACAGGTCGACCCGACTTGGATAAGTTTGGGGTTATAGATTGTTGATTCATTCTAAGACAATATGTGTGGGTGTAGCCATTCGGGCGGTTCAAAGAGTCTCAAAGGTATGAATGCGACTTTGAATATAAATACCGAAAATATAAACCACGATTTTTTATAATTTAAAACGCCATTAACTAGTTGACATTAAATGTTTATTTACACAATTTCAGTCTAAGCTCTTCAAATTTAATTTGAGTATTAAAAGCTGGAGATTGAATAATATGTTGGATATCAACTTGAAAACTATAAAGTTATCAAAATGACTCAAAGATTAGAGAATACTTGGAGAATGATGTTGGATATCAACTTGAGAACTATTCAATTATCAAAATAGCTCAAAACTGGAGAATACTTGGAGAATGATGTTGGATATCAACTTAAGAACTACAAAGCTATCAAAATATTTCCAAGGTTGGAGAAAAATTGGAGAATTGTGTTTTTCAAAGGTTTGAGGAAAAAGGTGAGCCATGTTTGCTGGGTATGAATATCAGATTTACCATCACGTTCTTTTAAGAAGATATGACAAAACTGATGGGTTGTTGTTGTTGTTGTTAACAATGCATTGCCCTGTCTAGAGTGTATGATTATTCCGAAGATCTTCATCAAGCTCTTCTAAGGGGAGTCCAAGGAAACGTGCAGTTTCAACAGGGTTTGTCCAGAGGGACAGAGGGGTTAGAAGAGTAGGTTCAGATGAACAATTGAAGAGATGTAGAGTATCATGGGGGGTCCTACCACATGCAGGGCATGTGATTGTATCATTAAGTCTGGATAAGTAGGAGTTTAACCTTACACTATATCCAGACCTAAGCTGTGTCAATCTTGTCTCCCTTGGTAAGGTGCGTTCTTCTTCAGCAATATCCGGTGGAGGACTGTTCAGAACGGGATTGACAGGTAGAGATCCGACAAAAGTGTCTACCGACTCGGTGTGGATGTCGGTTAGAGCCCGCTTATGATTCTGCAGATCACGGCAAGGTAATATGATGCCGGATCTCATCATAATGCTTACGGAGATGTTTCCTTATGTCTCTCGGGGGCGAATTTATGTCCAAAAGATGACGGTTTGGATGTGCTGGCTTGTGGCAGTTCAGAAGGAATTGCCTGCAGTTCAGAAGGAATTGCCTGCTCAGGCAAGAGATAATAATGGAACGGCAAGGAAAGGAAAGGGAATGAAAGGAAGGGATAGGAGGGTGATGGAAAGGGAAGGAAAAGAGAATAAATGAAAGGAAAATAAAGGATATTATTGGAAAGGGAAGGAAAGTAGGGAACAGAAATGAAAGGAAAGGAGAGTAAAGGTAAGGAAAGGAAAAGTAAGAAAAGGAAAGTAAACAAAAAAATAGGAAAGGTAAGGCAATGAAAAGAAAGGAAAGGAATGGAAATTAAATGAAATGAAAGGAAGGGAAGGGGCGGGAAGTTAAGGGAATGGAAAGAAAAGGAGAAGAAGATATAGGAAAGGAGAGGAAGAGAGAGTAAAGATAAGGAAAGCAAAATAAAAGAAAGCAGAAGAAAGGAAAGGAAAATAAGGGAAAGGAAAGGAAAGGAAGGGATTGTGATGGAAAGGAAATAAAAGGACAGGAAAAGTAAATAAAGGACAGGAAGCGAAGGGAAAGGAAAGAGAAAGAAAAGAAAAGTTTTTTAGAGGAATGTAAAGAAAATAAAAGAAAAGCGATGGAAAGGAAAGGAGAGAAGGAAAGGAAAGGGAAAAGAGAGGAAAGGTAATAAAGGGAAAGGAAAGGAAGGGAAGGGTATGGAATGGAAATTAAAGGAAAGGAATGGAAAGGAAAGGAAAGAAGGGAAAGGAAAGGAAAGGAGAGTGAAGGAAGAGAAAGGTAAATAAAGGAAAAGGAAGTAAAGGAAATGAAACGAAAGGCAAGAAATGGAAAAGAAAGGAAAGTTAAGGATAGGAAGGGAGAGCAAAGGAAATCTAAGGAAAGAATGGAAGGTAAACGAAAACGAAAGGAAAGATTTTAGGGCAGAAGACGGTCGGCAGTGTGACATCATCGACGTGGACGTCCAGCTCCGAGCTCATCTGTTTATTCCATTTCGCGAACCATTTCGTCCTGGACTTGGTCAGTGAAAAAGTTAGAATGCGTGCGGTAAAGAAACCGGGAAGATTGGGGAGATAGCTATTGGTTTCGTCTACTAGCTGGTTATCGTACATTCGTCGGCGTAGGAAACGATGGTGACCCGTTCTGGTGGGGAAGGGAGCTTTGATATGTAGAAGTTAAATAATAGACGCCTGACAATCACTCAGATGATAAGCATTGTCGGATTTGACGGATGCCCATAGTTTGCCAACACCAGCAGAGAGATAGCAGCTCCTTTGGTGCTCCTCCCATATAATTTCACGTTCCTGAGGCTGGAATTACTTACTTGAATTCTTTTTTCTTAAAGAAACAGTTTAGTTTTGTTTTTAATTTTTTTTTTAATTACAATAAAATATTTATTCTACAAAAATTTAATATTTGTTATGGGAGCGGATCTTGGATTATTACATTTCTTGATATCACTGCCCTCATGCTCGGGTATGAATGCGACTTTGAATATAAATATCGAAAAATATAAACCACGAGTTTTATAATTTAAAACGCTATTAACTAGTTGACATTAAATGTTTATTTACACAAATTTCAGTATAAGCTCTTTAATTAATTTAATAAAATTTAATTTGAGTATTAAAAGCTGGAGCTTGAATAATATGTTGGGTATCAACTTGAGAACAATAAAGTTATCAAAATAACTCAAAGATTAGAGAATACTTGGAGAATGATGTTGGGTGTCAACTTGAGAACTATTCAATTATCAAAATAGCTCAAAACTGGAGAATACTTGGAGAATGATGTTGGATATAAACTTAAGAACTACAAAGTTATCAAAATATTTCTAAGGTTGGAGAAACATTGCAGAGTTGTGTGGATATCAACTTGATAACTGTACAGTTTTTCAAAGGTTTCAGAAAAAGTTTAGCCATGTTTGCTGGGTATGAATATCAGATTTACCATCACATTCTTTAAGAAAATATGACAAAACTGATGGGTGCTGCCATTCATGTCCCGCAGGATTTTTCGGGAATTTTTTAGGATATTCTCCTATTCTGGCCAGAGAACAATCTGAATTGGTGTCAATCATCCAAATCGCTGCAGGCGTTCTTGAGTTATGAGCGTTTGAACTTTCTTATATATACCCTGCAGTCAACTTAACTAGTTTTATACTAATCACATACCAGTCAGCCAGGCGGCCTCAACTAGTTCGAGTTCTGTAATTTTTCCATATTAGCAACTGGTATTTTTAACACGGCGATGTCCTACGAGATAGCAATTGTCCTTCTCTGCATCAGCACCATACCAATTGGCTGACTAGTCAGCCTCTGCATCAGGAATATACCAGTTGATATACTTGTTATTATACACATCAGTATCATACCATTTAAGATACTAGTTCGTATATACGTCAGGATCGTACCAGTTGAAAGAATAGTTCATATATACATACGAATCATACCAGTTGGCAGACTAGTTCATATATACATCAGAATCATTACAGTTAAAAGACTAGTTCATATTTGCATCAGAATCATACCAGTTGACAGACTAGTTCTTATATGCATCAGAATCATAACAGTTGGCAGACTAGTTCATATATGCATCATAATCATACCTGTTGACAGACTACTTCTTATTTGCATCAGAATCATACCAGTTGACAGACTAGTTCATATATGCATCAGAATCTTACCAGTTGACATACTAGTTCATATATACATCAAAATCATACCAGTTGACATACTGCTGTCTATGCGGCAGGAGATACTAATCATTATGCCCATTCAGATCGTACCACTTGTCATACTAGTCCACGAATTTGACATTCATTCCAATTGGTATACTAGTCGGTCTATGCACCAGTATTATAGTCAGCCTCTACATCAGCAAGATACCAGTTTATTCTTTAGAAAGCAGCGACTATTTGTATTTACCCAAACCCGAAAAAGCATCTGTGAATTACAAGGTAAAAAAGAAGCAGTTACAAGAGAAAAAGAAAAGCAATTGTCCTCTTCTGCATCAGCACCATACCAATTAGTATACTAGTCAGCCTCTGCATCAGCATTATACCAGTTGATATACTAGTTCATACACGGCCAAAAATGAGCTAAAGGCTCTGAGTTCGATTCTCATTAAAGTTAACACAAGTTTTTTTCTATATTTTTTAAATTACGTTGTTTATTGTACATATTTTTAATTTAATTATTGAATTCAACTTGCAATGGCTCCTTTCAAATTCCGCGTTCGTCAAGTTTGATTATTTAGGGGAAGGCCCAATTGCATTCAACTTTGTAGGATCCACTTTCATACAAAGTTTTTTAAACGTAAAGCGAAGCGAAATTTTTGCAAATACTCAAAGACGAGGCGCGCATTTGTCAAAGTTTTATGTAATTGGGGCTTTGGAGTTGTATTTTTAGGTAAGGTAAATTAAGGTTACTTAAGGTTAAGTTAGTCGTCCACTGCGGAGTTCCGGTCTCACATATGTATATATAGATAAAAGTAAGTCTTATTTTTAGATCATACACTCGAGTTAAAGGAGCATTGTTAGAGTTAATTTATATTGTTGTTGTCAATATACTCAAGTTTATTCCGCAACGTAAAAAAATGGGGGTTATATACCAACAGGTTGTCATAACCTCTAACGAGACTTGTGCCGAACTTCTCTTCCAACTTATAGTGTGCTGCTTTGATTTTTTTCCTATAAGTTGGCGGGACCTAGTTTTTTTTTTTTTTAATTTACAAATCTGTGACTGTTCAAACAGTTGAATGCAGTTAGGTTATGTTAGGTTCAAGTGGCTGCCGCAGAGGCCAGTTTTGAAAGGCCCGTTGTGATACCACCAACACTAGGAAAGTCAGTCCCGGGACCCGGCCATATGGAAAATCCCTGAGTTGTTGGGACTTTCCACATAGCAGAATCCCGGGACTGACACTCCTAAACCGACACCGTTACTCCTCCTCGAACCACTTAGATGACTTTATGAAGGCCATCAAGTCCTTTATGTCCAGTTTAGCGGTCTGGTTTAGGCTATCCAGGAAGGGAACTTCCAAAAAGCGCCTTCTCGCGCCGCTTAAGGCCGGGCAGTTGCAGATGAGGTGCTTCACCGTTTCCTCTTCCTCATTATCTTTGCAGCTCCTACAGCATCGTCGATAGGGCACACCTTCTGCGTGCCTACCAATAAGGCAGTGCCCAATTAGAACAAATATTAATATGGAGATTTCTCTCCTTCTTAGGGCGTGAATGCCTCTAGATATTTTTTAATCCCATTTCGGCCAGGTTTGTTTGGATGTCCGGCACTTGGGGATTGTTGCCCCCTTTCGTTGGCTTGGAGTACACACTCCGTCAAGCCAACGAAAGGTAGCAACTATCCCCAGGGTGCCGGACATCCAAACAAACCTGGCCAAAATGGGATCATAAAAGCTCTAGAGGGATCATAAAAGATCTGAATGCAGTTACTTCAACAAAAAATACCGCTCAAACAACCAAAATTTGGTCAACTTCAGGATAACAGCACGATTTTGTTGATTTTGCCAGTGCCTTTTTACCAGTGCCTTTTTTCTGTGTATATACACAAGAAATATAGCAGTTGACATACTAGATCATATATACATCAGCATCATATTTGTATTTACCCAAACACGAAAAAGCATCTGTGAATTACAAGAGAAAAAAAAAGAAGCAAACCAAAAATTCAAATAATGTTTGCATAGTACCATGTACTACAATAGATCGTACTAATGGTTGCGGTGTAATAAGGCCTTATAATAATAATGTAGTATGAAATGGAATTTTTCTAATTAGTATTATTCTAAAATAGATTAGACTTTTTCTGACTACACCTTTTTCAGTTTATATTCAGAAAGTAACAATTTATATTTAGAAAATTACAATTCATATTCAGAATTTCTATTTGATATTCAGAAAAATACAATTGACATTCAGAAAATTACAATTGATATTCAGAAAACTTTCTGACTAGTATGATTTCGCCCAGAAAATTATAGTTGTATACTAGTATGTTTTCTGATTAGGTTGGCATTGATTGGTTTAAGGGTAATCAGCAAAGAACTAGTATAAAAACATCCATAAAATTTATAGTAAACGAGCTAGGTGTCTGCTGAGTAGTTTGTAATTGATTAGTTTGAAGGTAGTCAGAAATTAACTAGTATGAATACACCACAAAATGTGTAGGCGTAGAACTATAATGTTGCTAAGTAGTTTGGCATTGACTGGTTTAAAGCTAATCAGAAATGAACTAGTATGAATACACCACAAAATGTACAGTCAATGAACTACATTGTTTGCCGAGTAGTTTGGCAATGACTGGCTTAAAGGAAATCAGTAATGAACTAGTATGAATACACCACAAAATGCATAGTCAATGAACTAGAATTTTCGCTGAGTAGTTTGGCATTGAATGGTTTAAAGCCAGACCTGTTAATAATTGATTAGTAATCGGTAATGATTAGCATTTCATTGATTATTTTTTGAGAAGCCACCTAATGATTGATTACCAATTACTTTCACTTTTTAATGATTATTTTTTCAATTGATTAAAAAAAAAATCAAAAAAAAAAATCAAAAAAATTTAAAAAAATCCAAAAAAAATCAAAAATTCAAAAGTAATCAAAAATAATCAAAAGTAATGATTACTTTTGATTTTTTGATTTTTTTCCAGTACTGTTGTAGAAAAATATGTTCATACATAAAGATCCACTTGCACAAACATACAAATGTATAGGTGAAGCAAGAAGTAACGGTGTAATCCCAACAAACATTTTTAGCTAATCTCAATTTGAGATGCATTTGAGAACCAATCACCTTCTCAGATCTCAAACGTTCGTTTTCAATGTGAGTAGAAATAACCGTTGATAGCACTCATGTCCACCTACATGAATTATTTTTAAACTGAATACCATTGTTGTTGACTATTTGTGTTATTGTTCTTTAATTGTCATTACATTATTACTTACATATTATTCGCAAATATTACTAAATAGCATTACTTAAACAAAAATGAATAAAAATAAAACGATTCTACTTCTACTATTCTCTACTCCAACAAAATGACTACGTCGTCCATTTTGGCCTAAAGTTATTAATCCCGGACCTCTCTCTATAGATAATAACCACTTAATTTTTGATCAATTGATCATTACTAGTCTCTTTTGGGCATACATATGTAGTTGGTATGCCCACGTTTTACTTTGTGTAGCATACTTATAAGTGTTCGAATAGAACCATCCGACCGTACCCATAGGGTTTTAAACGAGAAATGCACGACACTACCCGTTTAGATATAAAAGGGACAAATTTTCACCACTACAACGCATATAACAATCAAACCTGGCATTTTTTCTCATATGTACATATACTTAGCGATCAAGGTTCATTCTAGAAATCCATGAGCCCCAAAGTGTAAGTAGATGTATATATTTGCATACAAAGATACACAGATGTTTATACTTTTAACAACAAAACTTTAAAATAATCCAAAAAAATCAAAAAAATTAAAAAAAATCAAAAAAAAAATCAAAAAAAAATCAAAAAAATCAAGAAAAAATCAAAAGTAATAAAAAAAAGCCGTTTTTGATTACTTTTGATTATTTTTGATTTTTTTATTTTTTCTTGATTTTTTAATTTGTTTTTGATTTTTTCTAATCGTAATCAATTAGTAATTGCTTTTTCTTGAAAGCAATTAAAATAATCATTAGTAATTAAAAAAATTTTCTAATCAATCAATTACTAATTACTAATCAAAATTAACAGCTCTGTTTAAAGCTAATAAACAATGAACTGGTATACATATGCCACAAAATGCATAGTCAATGAACTATATTGTTTGCTGAGTAGTTCGACATTGACTGGTTTAAAGGTGATCAGAAATGAACTAGTATGAATACACCACAAAATGTATAGTCAATGAACTATATTGTTTGCTGAGTAGCTTTGCCTTGACTGGTTTGAAGCTAATCAGCAATGAACTAGTATAAATACACCACAAAATGTATAGTCAATGAACTATATTGTTTGCTGAGTAGTTGGACATTGACTGGTTTAAAGGTGATCAGAAATGAACTAGTATGAAGACACCACCAAATGTATAGTCAATGAACTATATTGTTTGCTGAGTAGTTCGACATTGACTGGTTTGAAGCTAATCAGCAATGAACTAGTATAAATACACCACAAAATGTATAGTCAATGAACTATATTGTTTGCTGAGTAGTTGGATATTGACTGGTTTGAAGCTAATCAGCAATGAACAAGTATAAATACACCACAAAATGTATAGTCAATAAACTATATTGTTTGCTGAGTAGTTTGGCCTTGACTGGTTTGAAGCTAATCAGCAATGAACTAGTATAAATACACCACAAAATGTATAGTCAATGAACTATATTGTTTGCTGAGTAGTTTGGCACTGACTGGTTTAACGCTAATCAGCAATGAACTAGTATGCATACGCCGCAAAATGTATAGTCAATGAACTGGAATTTTCGCTGAGTAGTTTGGCATTGACTGGTTTTAAAACTAATCAACAATGAACTGGTATGCATATGCCACAAAATGGTTAGTCAATGAACTAGTATGTTTGCTGAGTAGTTCGGAATTTGACTGCAGGGTATGTATATAAAAGACACGTTTTGAACTCAGTATCAAAATTCTGAAAAAAAAATTTGACTATAGTTGAATGAAGCCGTCAAAAAAAACCAGATCCAAAAAAAATTATGTTTAGTGGCGTTTCTCAGAAAGCACCACCCATATTAATGTTTTTGACGATTTATTTCACTTAGTTTCCATTCTGATATTGTTTTAATAGAAAAAATAGTTTATCTTCAGATTTTTTCCATACATATCGTGAATAAGTTTTATTATTTTGAAGAAAATCCATTATTGCCGCGGGAAAAAGTTATGAAAATTCAGACCAATTTTGAAGCTACATTCTTGAGCTTTTTAGTAGTAAAATTTTTTGTTTTCAAATTTTTTATTTGGAAACCGAAACCGGAACGAAGCCGTAACCGAAACCGAAATAAATATTGAAGAACGAAACCGGAACCGAAACCGAAACCGAAACAACTTGCAAAACCGAAACCGAAACCAAAACGTTATTTAATCGGTTCCATACCTTGATTTAAATTAAGTTTATTACTATTTGCCCATAAAGATATACTTTCCAGATCTTCATTCTTTCTGAAAACCAGGTCCTCTGATAGGCCACCCGGAGGAGACAAATATACCTGAGTGTCGTCTACATACAAATGTATTGATACACTCTTGCAACAATGGGTCATATCGTTTATGAACATTGAGAACAAAATTGGACCAAGTATAGATCCCTGCGGTACCCCCGAATCCAGACGCTTCATCTCAGAACAACTGCTATCAGTCAGTACTTTCTGCCACCGATTTCGTAGATAGCTTTCGAGCAATTTCACAGCACTATTCGAATATCCAAAATAGTTATCAATCTTCAACAAAAGAATGGAATGATCCACCGTATCGAAAGCTTTGGAGAAATCCAAAAGCGTTAGAATGGTTAGATCACCTCTGTCATAAGCTGGGCGGATATCTTCAATAATTTCAAGCAAGGCAGTATTACAGCTATGTGAGGCTCTGTAACCAGACTGATTTTCATTCATAAGTTTATTGGTATTAAGGTAATCCGTAATTTGTGCGACCATCACTTTCTCCCAGAAACGTCGTAAATCAGTTGATAAAGTTGCCGACGGTTCCTTAGCAACTGGAATAACTTTAGCTTTTTTTCCAAGAATCAGGAAAGGTTGAAGTTGTGATGGAAAAATTAATTATGTGAGTAAGAGACGAGGCTATGTTGTGTACAATTAGTTTCAAAAATCTAAGACTGATACCATCCCCTCCCATGGCATACGATTTGATAGAAAGCATACTTCTTGTTACATCATGCTCGGTTACCGCATTAAAGTGGAATGCATTTACCGGATTATAAACCAAATTTTCATTGATACTGAAATTACAGCTTTTTTTTGAATTTACTTGACTGTAAAAAGAAGTCTTTCATGAAATCTGGGTCCAAGTCACAACCTGAGTTGGTTTCCCTCCTATACCAATGGATTTTAAATTCTTCCACAGACTTTTAGTCGGCAAGTCAGTATCAAGCTTTGACTGGAAAAATCTTCTTTTTGAAGTTCTTAGTAATAATTTCTGGCTTGGCGATAAAATTTTCAGTTCTTGTCTGTAGGATTTCTCTTCCAACGGTTGTAAAACTTGTTACGTGCTTTAATAGCCGACATAACATCTCTTGTAAACCATGGCTTTTGCTTGCTCCGAGCTCTTACTTCCTTGAGTGGTATATATTTATTAAATAAATAAATAATTTGATTGTTTAGAAAGTTCTGCTTTTAATTTATATTGGCATACATCCATACGCTGTTCCAATTAAGAATATTAGCTTCATACGCAAGCTCAGAAAAGTTAACTGTCGCGAAATCTCGATAGTAAAACTGAGTTGGAGTTGCGCAATTGAGGTCAATATCATAAGATAGAAACAGCATATCATGGTCCGGTACCCCGGCAAACGAAAACTGGTCGAAATGATGCACGTCGGAACTGTTGGATGTACACATCAAGTCTAGAATGCTAGGTTTGCAGTTTGGTGAAAAGCGAGTGCGAAATTTATTAAAAACATCAATGCCAATAGAGTTTAAGATATCTCTTAATTTTAAAGATCGCGAATCGTTGTTGAGCATATCAATATTTAAGTCACCGCAGAGTAAAATATCTTCCTACACATATGAAAGTTATTCCAGTTATCGATAAATTTATCGAAATATATCGAAGTCCAAATGAATCCTGGGGTCATACCCATATTGTACGGTAATTTTAGGGGTTGTGGACAATCACATTTTCACCGATAACTCAGTTATCGATAAATTTATCGAAATATATCGAAGTCCAAATGAATCCTGGGGATATGCCCTTTCGTTTTATACCCTATTGTAGGGCAATTTTAGGGGTTGTGGGCAATCACATTTTCACCGATAACTTAGTTATCGATAAATTTATCGAAATATGTCGAAGTCCAAATGAATCCTGGAGTCATGCCCTTTCGTTTGGTACCCATATTAGAGAGCAATTTTAGGGGTTGTGGGCAATCACATTTTCACCGATAACTCAGTTATCTATAAATTTATCGAAATATATCTAAGTCCAAATGAATCCTGGGGACATGCCCTTTCGTTTGATACCCATATTTGTAAATTATGTAAGACCTACTCGGACCATTCGGGTCCGTCGGAATACCGCAGCGGAGCTGTGCATGCTAGCTTCACCTGGTACTAAGCTCGCCGGATTGGGGTGGTTTTTGCTCGCTACTTTTGGTATCCCTTGCTTAAAACCAGAATATTTAATTCATGCACATTACTAAAATCAGACAACAGCAAAAGGACACTTACCTCAACCCTAAACCCTCGATTACCCAAAGCTATCTTGAACCGGACGGACTAACAAGGAAAACTGGTTACACTACAACTCACCTGAAATGCAATAAACCCGCTTCTCTACTCTTCCCTTCCCAACCATAAAGAGATACTTACGCCATATCGCCGAGCCCAACCAAGATCTACGGATCTAAGGCTCAATCATCTCACAACACTATTAATTTATATCTTCATTATGTTCTCTTAAATATAAGCAAACAATTCATTTATTTATTAATTTTAACTCTAAATACATTATTATGCCCTAAGCTTATTAATAAATATCCTGGCAAAAATTTCGGTGACAAAATTAATAAATTTTGGAACACCCTAACACATAATTTTTCTTCTAAACAAAAGGAATATTGGTATAAATTTACAGCATATCTTTGAAGTTATGAGAGCATATATCAATAGAGAGGTTAGTAAATGTACATATGTAGGTATGTTAGATAAGCAAAAAGAGACCAAAAAAATAATAACAATAATCAACTTACATTTTCTCCGAGCGTGATCAGCAGGCGCCTGGTGAGCTATGCCGGTGTGGTGAGTTGCTGCACAATTAAAAATGTATACGCAATGTTACATACCTAGGTATATATGTACACCTGCCTACTCTCTATGTACACAAAAACTACAACCTGTGCTTCTTCTTATTCGTAGTACAAATTATCCCGCTAGGATTGTATGCATATGGATTTTCAAGCCCAAGTTTTCTTGTGCTTGAGAATTTTACAAATTATACCGCTACGATTTTACGAATCGCAGGGGCGTTCTATAACAAAATGGACCAAGCAAATGATTTGATTACATGTCCAAGATTCAAAGAAAAGTATCTAATATTAAAAACTGAACATATTTCTTTTTTTGTTATTAAAAGCAAAATTTTAACCTCATTTAATATTTTTCGTTACTAAAAAAATTTATCAATTACATAAGTTAAAGTTTTATTCGGCTAATTTTTAGTTCATGTTTTTCTTACTTAATGTAGGATTTTATTTTTTTTTTTTTTTTTTTTTGATAAGAATATATTAGCTGTATTTTATTCCAAAGCAGCGGAAATCAAAAGACAAGCCTATTTTCATAATTCATATTTTCATATAAAATAGAGAACATTTTGACGCTCCATGCGGAGTTTAGCGATAGAAAAAAAAAATTAGGAATGGTTTTTAATGAACTTGGCGAAATATATCATTTTGAAAACATTTACATTTTTATTGTTATATTTTACAAATATCTAGGAATTTTGGAAAATTGTGGCGAATAACTTTTAGTTTTCTTCTTCCACACGTTTCTAGCGTCTTCTATCACACTCAGTTCTAGATGAATCGAAACGAGCCAATGTCGAATTTCGAAATTCATATACTAAAATTTTTCTTTTAAGTTTTAAAAAGTATTGATCTTTTCACTTAATTGGCTTTTATGGGTGTGTGAATTTAATACGAAAAAAATAGTAATAAATTTATTAACAAAAAGAAATTCTAAAAAAAAATACTTTGACAAAAAAAAATCTAAATATGATCGCCAAAGGTAACTTTAGTTGCCAATTAAAATATCTCTCCTGGAAGGAATTGTTGATGGCAGCAAGATTTACGCCTGAACCCTCGTGGTATTATCAGCATATTTTCCTATCTGCATTTTTCTCCGGAATCTGCACATTTTAACGCACTCGGCTGCAGCTATCACACGGATTTAAATAAAGTAACCCGATATCTTGTGACTTTTTATTGTTTGCGATGGTAAAATAGCACTTGACTCTTTAACTTAATATTTTTTTATATAGAATGCGCGGAGCCGATTTTAAAGTTAACTTTTCTCGTACAAGTCTGGATCCAAAAAGGACAGGAAGCTTTTTTTCGGAAGCTGAGCTTAACTCATTTTTCCTTTTGACAGTTCGCAAAGTTCTCTCATTATCTTGTAGTTTGCAACTGTTCCCACCCAGAGTTGTATGCAGAGTTCCCATTAAAGTAGTGGATTTAACAAAAGATAAAATGACTGTAATATCGCCCTCACAAAGCAGATGTTTTTGATAAAGTAATTAAAAAAAAATTATCTTTGATAAAACATTTGAAAAAGGCGTGGAGTTTAACCTGGTTGCATGTCCTCAGCGTGAAAAGTTCCTATTAGTTTCCCGTTTAAGTCTTCAAGAACGTAATAAGCTGAGCCCATCCTCTCTCGAACCCTTGCCCTGAGAAAAGTCTTAGCTAGTTTGGCATTAAATGATTTAGCCATGTTGCTCTGAGCAAAGTTCCTACGGAGTACTTCTTGACCCACTACGTATTTGACTTCCCTAGACCTTAAATTATACTTACGCTCAAAAGCTTTGTGCAAATTATTTCGGACCGTATCTCTTACTGAAAGGAAATTATCGAAACGAGCCCTGGGTTCTACAATACCTTCAGATGTCATGCCTATACTTCGCAGTAGGTTGTAATCATCCCCATGGGTTACCATATGCTGACCAAAAACAACAAAATACGGGCTGTAACCGGTAGACTGGTGTACTGAATTACGTAGAGCAGCGTTGATGCTACTCAAATGACAATCCCATTCACGTTGGTCTTTTTCGATATATGCCCTTAGTGCGGAATTGATGGAACGATTTACTCTTTCTGACGAATTGCTCTGTGGCGAATAGATGGCAGTGAACATATGTTTGATCCCGCATTTGGTTAGGAATGTCTCAAACTCCTTTGCTTTAAATTGACTGCCATTGTCGCTTACAATGCATTCAGGAACTCCAAAAACATCAAAAACGCTCACCTTCAGAAAATTTATTATTGGTGTAGTGTTAAATTTCTTCAAAGGACGTAAAACGATTGTAGGATGCTTCGTTGTCTTGCATACCTCACAATTGGAAACATATAACCTCACGTCTCTAACCATCCCTGGCCAATACAGATAACGTCGAATCTTCTCCAGGGTTTTCGGTATTCCACCAAGTGCGCTTGTTGGAGCATCATGGGCATTTGAGATAACGTCCTTGCGCAGCAAGGTGGGCACCAAAAGCTTCCAAGCCATATTTTCTTTTTCCGGCTCGCCGGAATAGAACTCGTTTCGGTGGTAAATGAACTTGTCGATTACTTTGAAATCAGGAAACTTTTCAGCTTTTGCTAGTAACTTTTCTCTCATATCCACGTAGTCACGCTCATCAAATGCTTTCGAAGTGAGATCTATATCTGGTAAGTAGTCAGCCGACAAAGATGACACCAGCTCATCCTCAGAATACATTCGAGACAACGCGTCTGGAACCACGTTTATACTACCTTTGCGATGTTCGATCGTAAAATCAAAGCCCTAAAACTTTAATGCCCAGCGCGCCAATCTTCCGCTGAGATCACTTTGATTCATCAGCCAGCGCAGACTTGCATGATCGGTGATGATTGTAAAGGCTTGACCTTCCACGTAAGCTCTAAACTTTTTGATAGCTAGCACCGCTGCTAAGCATTCCCTCTCCGTAACCGAATAATTCTGTTGCGCTTTATTCAATTTTTGAGACATGTATGCTATGGGTATTTCTTCACCTGCCTCATTTTTCTGCGCTAGCACGGCACCTACCCCATGCAAACTCGCATCGCATTGTATCAAAAAGGGTTTCCGGAAATCAGGATTGGCTAGAAACGGAGCAGTTGTTAAATGGGTTTTCACTAAATCAAAAGACTTTTGGGCTTCATCTGACCAGTGGAATGACTTTGATTTCTTTAGAAGTTCGGTGAGCGGATGTGTGACCTCTGCGAAAATGGCAACACACCTACGGTACCAACCCGCCATACCAAGGAATCTACGCAGCTGTTTTACTGATTTTGGTACAGGGTAGTTGGCTATCGCGGATACCTTTTCTGGGTCAGTTTTCAAGGTTCCTAATCCCACTACGTATCCTAGGTAACGAACTTCTGTTAAACAAAATTTACTTTTGGCAATATTTATTGTCAGACCTGCCTTTTGAATATGACCGGCTACTTCCTTTAGCAATTCTATATGTGAGTCAAAATCTTCCGAAACTAACAGCAAGTCATCCAGATAGACGAAAACTTTTTCCTTCAGATTATAAGGAATTACGCGGTCCATTAGCCTACACATTGTCTGGGGAGCATTGCAAAGGCCGAACGGCATTACCGTGTATTGGTACAGAGGTCTATTTGGTACCGTAAATGACGTTTTTTCGCGAGAACTCATTTCCAGTGGAATTTGCCAAAATGCGTCCTTTAAATCCAAGCTGGAAATGAATTCTGCTCGTGGAAGCCTAGACAATATCCCCTCAATGTGAGGTAATGGGTACGCATCCTTAACCGTCACTGCATTCACCTTTCGACTATCTAAACACAATCGAACTTTCCCTGGTTTGCGAACTAAAACAACTGGAGATGACCAGGGACTGTTAGATTCTTCAATAACTCCCAGTGACAACATCCGATCGATTTCATCGCACATCAGTTTTTCGACTGCTGGTGATACAGGGAAATGTCGTTGCTTGACCGGTTTTGCATCACCTACGTCAATCACATGTTCAGCCAGAGAAGTCTTTCCCAGCCCTTTTGTTTCAAAATTTGGAAAACACAAAATTGCATTTTGTAATTGCTTTTCTTGATCTCTACTCAAGCTGTGACAATTCGATTCTTTAGCGGATACACCAATCTCGCTAATAATATTGGACGCAATTCCAAACTCTTTCCAAAAATTTACTCCTAGATAGATATCCTGCACTAGTGAAGGTATTATATAAAATTCAATAGGCCGTGTTTCGCCTTTGTAGGTTATTTCTAGCTGTATAATACCAGCTACTTCCTGCCTAGAACCATCTGCTGTGCTGATACTGGTTTGCAGTTTTTTCAAGGCTAGATTTTCCTTCAAAACCTCCCTAGCAAAGTTTCCCCCCAAGCAACTGACAGAAGCTCCTGGGTCAAGAAGTCCTAACTGATTTTTACCCAAGATGTTAATAGAAGCATATGGTCGAATATCGTTGGTCTTGTGAAAAATTGCAGATAGAGGATTTAATTGAGCTTGTTTTTGCTTGATTTCGGCCCAATATTTCCTTGCTCTATCGGCTGAACGGGTTCGTTTGAAAATATTTTCCCGTGCCATCCGATATGCAATCAACTTTTCGTGAAAGGGTATGATAGGAGAAAGTTTGGGTATGTCCTTGTCTGCAAAGTTTCTATTTGGATTGCTCAAAATAGAAACTTTACTGTCTAATTGTTGGCATCCGACTTTTTGAAGGGATGTCTGTGCTGCTTGCTGACATCCCTGTTCGCGTTTTTCGGATCATTACACTGCGGGCAATTTGGTAAAAAGAATGCTAACAAGCCGCAACCGTAGCAGAACACTCGACGTGGCTTTATGCAGCTTTTGTAGTTGTGGCCAGCCTCGTCGCAATTCCAGCAATTCCTCTCAGGTATTTGTCCAGAATTCAATACAGCCTCACACATAACATCCTTGCTTTCATTCTCGACAACCATCTCCGAAACGTTCCTACGTGGCGGCATATTTGTTCGTTGAATTGGCAACTTACTTTGTAATTCAGATACCAGGTTCTCCCTTTTCCTACATGCTTTTCGAAGATCAGAGATATTGTTCAACTCCAAATGCAAGAGCTCCAACCTTATCTCTGGTTGCAGATTTCTCAAAACTATCTCTACCAACTCCCGTTCGGATAATGGACACCTTAAACTGTCAGCTGTTGTCAAAACGTGATCTAAATAAATTTCAAAGGATTCACCGACTTTTTGCTTCAGGCTTCGAATGGATTCTTTGATTTCAAAATCGGATCGAAAATCTTTGAAATGGCTATGTAGCCCTTCACAAATTTCCGTCCAATCAAGTTCTTCTACAGTATGATGGTGACGCCAGAACCAGCGTTTGGCTTTGCCTTCAAACAACATATGGACATTCTGACAAAGTGAATGATAATCACCTCTCAAAGTAGAATTAGTAAGTGCATTCACTCTGTATATAAATTCATTCACAGGAACACTATTTAGGGATCCATCAAACGTAAGCTTCCAACCCGATATTATCTTGCAAGCGACTGCTTGCGATATCCCTCCAGATTCCTCGCGTGTTCGACCTGAATTTTGGCATGTTTCACGTTGCCGGTTATCGGTGTCTATACCGCGATCACCGGATCTATTCAACCTGGACGATACTTCAACTGCACTTCGCGTTTCAGCCAGTTTCATTTCCCTAAAATACGAATCTAACGAAGCTGCAACTAACTGATTTATTTCCCCCTGCATCTGTCTTCCGAACCGTTGCTCACAGTCGCGGAAGTTTTCCTGAACCAAATTTTGAATAAAACTTTGATTTACACCCTCATTAAAATTGTTACGTCGTGGGGTGCGATTAGCATTCGCGCCACGACCTCTACGACGATTATTATGTGACGTCATTCCTAAAGAAGTATTATGTGCTAATATAGAGCGAGTAAAGTGACCGTGTGTATTCTCCTTTGGCCTAGCACCTTGTATACTGTACGCATCTTGTTGCTCTTGCTCATTAAAACTCCTCAAAGATTGGGTATCACAACCTTGGCGACAGATAGGACAACCATTATTTTCGTTTAACCAATCGATAATACATGACTTATGAAAGCTATGCTGACAAGGGGTTACCGAAAGATCATTTTCAGAGATCTCCTCGTTGCATAAACTGCAGACCCTAGTTGGATTTCCAAGCTGCAATAAGTCTTCTTGACTATGGCGAACCGCCATAATGTTATATAAAAAAATTAATATCTGATATGTGTAACGATTCCAGATATATTGACTACGAAAGCTCAATATACGACTCAAAAAAAAGTTTAATAAATGTATTTATATTTAATATTAACTTTTTGTTATACCCAGCTGTACTTGTACACAGGGTATTATAACTTTGTTAGGATAACGGTTGGTTGTACAGCTATAAAGGAATCGAGATAGATATAGACTTCCATATATCAATATGATCAGGATCGAAAAAAAATTTGATTGAGCCATGTCCGTCCGTCCGTCCGTCCGTCCGTCCGTCCGTCCGTCCGTCCGTCTGTCCGTTAACACGATAACTTGAGCAAATAATGAGATATCTTCACCAAATTTGGCATGCGTACTTATTTGGGTTCAGAATAGATTGCTATTGAAAATGGGTAAAATCGGACCATAACCACGCCCCTTTTTCGATATCGAAAATTTCGAAAAACGTATAAAATGGGTTAATTCAATATTAGAAGCAGCTACAATGATAAAATTTGCAATATGTATTGATTTAGATGTTCTAAGGCCGATTTTATAAAAATTTTTGAAAAGGGGGCGTGGTACCGCCCACGTATATTTGAAGAAATTTTAAAATTTTGACTCTTAATAACTTCAGAACAGTTTATGCTAGTATAACGAAATTTCGTAGAGGACATACCATTGTTGTGGTAAATTCAGCTATAGAAAATAAACGAAATCGCTTCGCGACCACGCCTACTTTTTCATAAAAGTTATATTGAAAGGAGGTGGAAATATTGAAAAGTCCATATCTAATTAACTGATTTCGCTATAATAATATAATTTGGTACATACATCAACTTTCATATTCTTTACATAATTTTTTCAATTATTTTTAAATTCGACTGCTAACAACTTCAGAACGGTGTGAGACAGATTTACGAAACTAGGTACCAGGCATGTTATGTTTATGTAGAGTACTACCACAGAAAATAAGAAAAATCGGTGAACGATCACGCCCACTTTATGTGCACAGCTGGGTATGTAATGTTCGGTTTCACCCGAACTTAGACTTCCTTACTTGTTTTTTTTTTAAATATATTTCATAAAACATATTTGTGAGATAATGACTGTTTTGCCTTAGATCCGTAAGAGAAAATAAGGTTTGTTGTAGTGTATCTAAACTTGAAGTACAAAACCAAGGGTAGCTTTGTATGTAAAAAGATATATTTGTAATTCGGTTTGAACGGAATCTGCATCAATCAGACCCAAACGATTTTCCACTTCGGTCGAATTACAAATTTCCCCATTTAAAAAAATGTAAGTTGTTTTTATCTTGCCGGTTATCTTAATACGGTTGAGAACCATATACATATAATAATTCCAGTACAAGAATTTCAACAAAAAAAATAAATTTTTTTTCTTAATGAATTAAACTTATTGTACTCTGAACTGGTTAGGTAGAAATATATGTAAATATCTCCTCAGGACCCTAATTCCAATTTTCAAAATATCAATAAAACTTTGAGAAACCATTTTGATGGGTGATACAAAAATAAGTATGCAAAGATTTTATATCTGAATCATTCCACATCGCAACTAGAATCTCATAAAAAGGACAACTAACTGCTGATAAAATTTTTAATTATGAGTACCCCGTATATCTTCTGCGGGGCCCCACGTTGGGCGCCATTTCTGTAAATTATGTAAGACCTACTCGGACCATTCGGGTCCGTCGGAATACCGCAGCGGAGCTCTGCATGCTAGCTTCACCTGGTACTAAGCTCGCCGGATTGGGGTGGTTCTTGCTCGCTACTTTTGGTATCCCTTGCTTACAACCAGAATATTTAATTCATGCACATTACTAAAATCAGACAACAGCAAAAGGACACTTACCTCAACCCTAAACCCTCGATTACCCAAAACTATCTTGAACCGGACGGACTAACAAGGAAAACTGGTTACACTACAACTCACCTGAAAAGCAATAAACCCGCTTCTCTACTCTTCCCTTCCCAACCATAAAGAGATACTTACGCCATATCGCCGAGCCCAACCAAGATCTACGGATCTAAGGCTCAATCATCTCACAACACTATTAATTTAGATCTTCATTATGTTCTCTTAAATATAAGCAAACAATTCATTTATTTATTAATTTTAACTCTAAATACATTATTATGCCCTAAGCTTATTAATAAATATCCTGGCAAAAATTTCGGTGACAAAATTAATAAATTTTGGAACACCCTAACACATCATTTTTCTTCTAAACAAAAGGAATATTGGTATAAATTTACAGCATATCTTTGAAGTTATGAGAGCATATATCAATAGAGAGGTTAGTAAATGTACATATGTAGGTATGTTAGATAAGCAAAAAAAGACCAAAAAAATAATAACAATAATCAACTTACATTTTCTCCGAGCGTGATCAGCAGGCGCCTGGTGAGCTATGCCGGTGTGGTGAGTTGCTGCACAATTAAAAATGTATACGCAATGTTACATACCTAGGTATATATGTATGTACACCTGCCTACTCTCTATGTACACAAAAACTACAACCTATGCTTCTTCTTATTCGTAGTACAAATTATCCCGCTAGGATTGTATGCATATGGATTTTCAAGCCCAAGTTTTCTTGTGCTTGAGAATTTTACAAATTATACCGCTACGATTTTACGAATCGCAGGGGCGTTCTATAACAAAATGGACCAAGAAAATGATTTGATTACATGTCCAAGATTCAAAGAAAAGTATCTAATATTAAAAACTGAACATATTTCTTTTTTTGTTATTAAAAGCAAAATTTAAACCTCATTTAATATTTTTCGTTACTAAAAAAATTTATCAATTACATAAGTTAAAGTTTTATTCGGCTAATTTTTAGTTCATGTTTTTCTTACTTAATGTAGGATTTTATTTATTTATTTTTTTTTTTTGATAAGAATATATTAGCTGTATTTTATTCCAAAGCAGCGGAAATCAAAAGACAAGCCTATTTTCATAATTCATATTTTCATATAAAATAGAGAACATTTTTACGCTCCATGCGGAGTTTAGCGATAGAAAAAAAAAATTAGGAATGGTTTTTAATGAACTTGGCGAAATATATCATTTTGAAAACATTTACATTTTTGTTGTTATATTTTACAAATATCTAGGACATTTGGAAAATTGTGGCGAATAACTTTTGGTTTTCTTCTTCCACACGTTTCTAGCGTCTTATATCACACTCAGTTCTAGATGAATCGAAACGAGCCAATGTCGAATTTCGAAATTCATATACTAAAATTTTTCTTTTAAGTTTTAAAAAGTATTGATCTTTTCACTTAATTGGCTTTTATGGGTGTGTGAATTTAATACGAAAAAAATAGTAATAAATTTATTAACAAAAAGAAATTCTAAAAAAAAATACTTTGACAAAAAAAAATCTAAATATGATCGCCAAAGGTAACTTTAGTTGCCAATTAAAATATCTCTCCTGGAAGGAATTGTTGATGGCAGCAAGATTTACGCCTGAACCCTCGTGGTATTATCAGCATATTTTCCTATCTGCATTTTTCTCCGGAATCTGCACATTTTAACGCACTCGGCTGCAGCTATCACACGGATTTAAATAAAGTAACCCGATATCTTGTGACTTTTTATTGTTTGCGATGGTAAAATAGCACTTGACTCTTTAACTTAATATTTTTTTATATAGAATGCGCGGAGCCGATTTTAAAGTTAACTTTTCTCGTACAAGTCTGGATCCAAAAAGGACAGGAAGCTTTTTTTCGGAAGCTGAGCTTAACTCATTTTTCCTTTTGACAGTTCGCAAAGTTCTCTCATTATCTTGTAGTTTGCAACTGTTCCCACCCAGAGTTGTATGCAGAGTTCCCATTAAAGTAGTGGATTTAACAAAAGATAAAATGACTGTAATATCGCCCTCACAAAGCAGATGTTTTTGATAAAGTAATTAAAAAAAAATTATCTTTGATAAAACATTTGAAAAAGGCGTGGAGTTTAACCTGGTTGCATGTCCTTAGCGTGAAAAGTTCCTATTAGTTTCCCGTTTAAGTCTTCAAGAACGTAATAAGCTGAGCCCATCCTCTCTCGAACCCTTGCCCTGAGAAAAGTCTTAGCTAGTTTGGCATTAAATGATTTAGCCATGTTGCTCTGAGCAAAGTTCCTACGGAGTACTTCTTGACCCACTACGTATTTGACTTCCCTAGACCTTAAATTATACTGACGTTCATTACGCTCAAAAGCTTTGTGCAAATTATTTCGGACCGTATCTCTTACTGAAAGGAAATTATCGAAACGAGCCCTGGGTTCTACAATACCTTCAGATGTCATGCCTATACTTCGCAGTAGGTTGTAATCATCCCCATGGGTTACCATATGCTGACCAAAAACAACAAAATACGGGCTGTAACCGGTAGACTGGTGTACTGAATTACGTAGAGCAGCGTTGATGCTACTCAAATGACAATCCCATTCACGTTGGTCTTTTTCGATATATGCCCTTAGTGCGGAATTGATGGAACGATTTACTCTTTCTGACGAATTGCTCTGTGGCGAATAGATGGCAGTGAACATATGTTTGATCCCGCATTTGGTTAGGAATGTCTCAAACTCCTTTGCTTTAAATTGACTGCCATTGTCGCTTACAATGCATTCAGGAACTCCAAAAACATCAAAAACGCTCACCTTCAGAAAATTTATTATTGGTGTAGTGTTAAATTTCTTCAAAGGGCAGAGAAACGTAAATTTTGACATGTTATCCAACACGATGAAAATACCTATGTGACCGCTTTTTGACCTGGGAAAGGGACATATAAAATCTATGTACAGTTTTTGAAATATTCGTTCGGCAGGAATACTTTTCCCCATCGGTGGACGTAAAACGATTGTAGGATGCTTCGTTGTCTTGCATACCTCACAATTGGAAACATATAACCTCACGTCTCTAACCATCCCTGGCCAATACAGATAACGTCGAATCTTCTCCAGGGTTTTCGGTATTCCACCAAGTGCGCTTGTTGGAGCATCATGGGCATTTGAGATAACGTCCTTGCGCAGCAAGGTGGGCACCAAAAGCTTCCAAGCCATATTTTCTTTTTCCGGCTCGCCGGAATAGAACTCGTTTCGGTGGTAAATGAACTTGTCGATTACTTTGAAATCAGGAAACTTTTCAGCTTTTGCTAGTAACTTTTCTCTCATATCCACGTAGTCACGCTCATCAAATGCTTTCGAAGTGAGATCTATATCTGGTAAGTAGTCAACCGACAAAGATGACACCAGCTCATCCTCAGAATACATTCGAGACAACGCGTCTGGAACCACGTTTATACTACCTTTGCGATGTTCGATCGTAAAATCAAAGCCCTAAAACTTTAATGCCCAGCGCGCTAATCTTCCGCTGAGATCACTTTGATTCATCAGCCAGCGCAGACTTGCATGATCGGTGATGATTGTAAAGGCTTGACCTTCCACGTAAGCTCTAAACTTTTTGATAGCTAGCACCGCTGCTAAGTATTCCCTCTCCGTAACCGAATAATTCTGTTGCGCTTTATTCAATTTTTGAGACATGTATGCTATGGGTATTTCTTCACCTGCCTCATTTTTCTGCGCTAGCACGGCACCTACCCCATGCAAACTCGCATCGCATTGTATCAAAAAGGGTTTCCGGAAATCAGGATTGGCTAGAAACGGAGCAGTTGTTAAATGGGTTTTCACTAAATCAAAAGACTTTTGGGCTTCATCTGACCAGTGGAATGACTTTGATTTCTTTAGAAGTTCGGTGAGCGGATGTGTGACCTCTGCGAAAATGGCAACAAACCTACGGTACCAACCCGCCATACCAAGGAATCTACGCAGCTGTTTTACTGATTTTGGTACAGGGTAGTTGGCTATCGCGGATACCTTTTCTGGGTCAGTTTTCAAGGTTCCTAATCCCACTACGTATCCTAGGTAACGAACTTCTGTTAAAAAAAATTTACTTTTGGCAATATTTATTGTCAGACCTGCCTTTTGAATATGACCGGCTACTTCCTTTAGCAATTCTATATGTGAGTCAAAATCTTCCGAAACTAACAGCAAGTCATCCAGATTGTCTGGGGAGCATTGCAAAGGCCGAACGGCATTACCGTGTATTGGTACAGAGGTCTATTTGGTACCGTAAATGCCGTTTTTTCGCGAGAACTCATTTCCAGTGGAATTTGCCAAAATGCGTCCTTTAAATCCAAGCTGGAAATGAATTCTGCTCGTGGAAGCCTAGACAATATCCCCTCAATGTGAGGTAATGGGTACGCATCCTTAACCGTCACTGCATTCACCTTTCGACTATCTAAACACAATCGAACTTTCCCTGGTTTGCGAACTAAAACAACTGGAGATGACCAGGGACTGTTAGATTCTTCAATAACTCCCAGTGACAACATCCGATCGATTTCATCGCACATCAGTTTTTCGACTGCTGGTGATACAGGGAAATGTCATTGCTTGACCGGTTTTGCATCACCTACGTCAATCACATGTTCAGCCAGAGAAGTCTTTCCCAGCCCTTTTGTTTCAAAATTTGGAAAACACAAAATTGCATTTTGTAATTGCTTTTCTTGATCTCTACTCAAGCTGTGACAATTCGATTCTTTAGCGGATACACCAATCTCGCTAATAATATTGGACGCAATTCCAAACTCTTTCCAAAAATTTACTCCTAGATAGATATCCTGCACTAGTGAAGGTATTATATAAAATTCAATAGGCCGTGTTTCGCCTTTGTAGGTTATTTCTAGCTGTATAATACCAGCTACTTCCTGCCTAGAACCATCTGCTGTGCTGATACTGGTTTGCAGTTTTTTCAAGGCTAGATTTTCCTTCAAAACCTCCCTAGCAAAGTTTCCCCCCAAGCAACTGACAGAAGCTCCTGGGTCAAGAAGTCCTAACTGATTTTTACCCAAGATGTTAATAGAAGCATGTGGTCGAATATCGTTGGTCTTGTGAAAAATTGCAGATAGAGAATTTAATTGAGCTTGTTTTTGCTTGATTTCGGCCCAATATTTCCTTGCTCTATCGGCTGAACGGGTTCGTTTGAAAATATTTTCCCGTGCCATCCGATATGCTATCAACTTTTCGTGAAAGGGTATGATAGGAGAAAGTTTGGGTATGTCCTTGTCTGCAAAGTTTCTATTTGGATTGCTCAAAATAGAAACTTTACTGTCTAATTGTTGGCATCCGACTTTTTGAAGGGATGTCTGTGCTGCTTGCTGACATCCCTGTTCGCGTTTTTCGGATCATTACACTGCGGGCAATTTGGTAAAAAGAATGCTAACAAGCCGCAACCGTAGCAGAACACTCGACGTGGCTTTATGCAGCTTTTGTAGTTGTGGCCAGCCTCGTCGCAATTCCAGCAATTCCTCTCAGGTATTTGTCCAGAATTCAATACAGCCTCACACATAACATCCTTGCTTTCATTCTCGACAACCATCTCCGAAACGTTCCTACGTGGCGGCATATTTGTTCGTTGTATTGGCAACTTACTTTGTAATTCAGATACCAGGTTCTCCCTTTTCCTACATGCTTTTCGAAGATCAGAGATATTGTTCAACTCCAAATGCAAGAGCTCCAACCTTATCTCTGGTTGCAGATTTCTCAAAACTATCTCTACCAACTCCCGTTCGGATAATGGACACCTTAAACTGTCAGCTGTTGTCAAAACGTGATCTAAATAAATTTCAAAGGATTCACCGACTTGTTGCTTCAGGCTTCGAATGGATTCTTTGATTTCAAAATCGGATCGAAAATCTTTGAAATGGCTATGTAGCCCTTCACAAATTTCCGTCCAATCAAGTTCTTCTACAGTATGATGGTGACGCCAGAACCAGCGTTTGGCTTTGCCTTCAAACAACATATGGACATTCTGACAAAGTGAATGATAATCACCTCTCAAAGTAGAATTAGTAAGTGCATTCACTCTGTATACAGGAACACTATTTAGGGATCCATCAAACGTAAGCTTCCAACCCGATATTATCTTGCAAGCGACTGCTTGCGATACCCCTCCAGATTCCTCGCGTGTTCGACCTGAATTTTGGCATGTTTCACGTTGCCGGTTATCGGTGTCTATACCGCGATCACCGGATCTATTCAACCTGGACGATACTTCAACTGCACTTCGCGTTTCAGCCAGTTTCATTTCCCTAAAATACGAATCTAACGAAGCTGCAACTAACTGATTTATTTCCCCCTGCATCTGTCTTCCGAACCGTTGCTCACAGTCGCGGAAGTTTTCCTGAACCAAATTTTGAATAAAACTTTGATTTACACCCTCATTAAAATTGTTACGTCGTGGGGTGCGATTAGCATTCGCGCCACGACCTCTACGACGATTATTATGTGACGTCATTCCTAAACAAGTATTATGTGCTAATGTAGAGCGAGTAAAGTGACCGTGTGTATTCTCCTTTGGCCTAGCACCTTGTATACTGTACGCATCTTGTTGCTCTTGCTCAGCAAAACTCCTCAAAGATTGGGTATCACAACCTTGGCGACAGATAGGACAACCATTATTTTCGTTTAACCAATCGATAATACATGACTTATGAAAGCTATGCTGACAAGGGGTTACCGAAAGATCATTTTCAGAGATCTCCTCGTTGCATAAACTGCAGACCCTAGTTGGATTTCCAAGCTGCAATAAGTCTTCTTGACTATGGCGAACCGCCATAATGTTATATAAAAAAATTAATATCTGATATGTGTAACGATTCCAGATATATTGACTACGAAAGCTCAATATACGACTCAAAAAAAGTTTAATAAATGTATTTATATTTAATATTAACTTTTTGTTTTTTTTTAAATATATTTCATAAAACATATTTGTGAGATAATGACTGTTTTGCCTTAGATCCGTAAGAGAAAATAAGGTTTGTTGTAGTGTATCTAAACTTGAAGTACAAAACCAAGGGTAGCTTTGTATGTAAAAAGATATATTTGTAATTCGGTTTGAACGGAATCTGCATCAATCAGACCCAAACGATTTTCCACTTCGCTCGAATTACAAATTTCCCCATTTAAAAAAATGTAAGTTGTTTTTATCTTGCCGGTTATCTTAATACGGTTGAGAACCATATACATATAATAATTCCAGTACAAGAATTTCAACAAAAAAAATTAATTTTTTTTCTTAATGAATTAAACTTATTGTACTCTGAACTGGTTAGGTAGAAATATATGTAAATATCTCCTCAGGACCCTAATTCCAATTTTCAAAATATCAATAAAACTTTGAGAAACCATTTTGATGGGTGATACAAAAATAAGTATGCAAAGATTTTATATCTGAATCATTCCACATCGCAACTAGAATCTCATAAAAAGGACAACTAACTGCTGATAAAATTTTTAATTATGAGTACCCCGTATATCTTCTGCGGGGCCCCACGTTGGGCGCCATTTCTGTAAATTATGTAAGACCTACTCGGACCATTCGGGTCCGTCGGAATACCGCAGCGGAGCTCTGCATGCTAGCTTCACCTGGTACTAAGCTCGCCGGATTGGGGTGGTTCTTGCTCGCTACTTTTGGTATCCCTTGCTTACAACCAGAATATTTAATTCATGCACATTACTAAAATCAGACAACAGCAAAAGGACACTTACCTCAACCCTAAACCCTCGATTACCCAAAACTATCTTGAACCGGACGGACTAACAAGGAAAACTGGTTACACTACAACTCACCTGAAAAGCAATAAACCCGCTTCTCTACTCTTCCCTTCCCAACCATAAAGAGATACTTACGCCATATCGCCGAGCCCAACCAAGATCTACGGATCTAAGGCTCAATCATCTCACAACACTATTAATTTAGATCTTCATTATGTTCTCTTAAATATAAGCAAACAATTCATTTATTTATTAATTTTAACTCTAAATACATTATTATGCCCTAAGCTTATTAATAAATATCCTGGCAAAAATTTCGGTGACAAAATTAATAAATTTTGGAACACCCTAACACATCATTTTTCTTCTAAACAAAAGGAATATTGGTATAAATTTACAGCATATCTTTGAAGTTATGAGAGCATATATCAATAGAGAGGTTAGTAAATGTACATATGTAGGTATGTTAGATAAGCAAAAAAAGACCAAAAAAATAATAACAATAATCAACTTACATTTTCTCCGAGCGTGATCAGCAGGCGCCTGGTGAGCTATGCCGGTGTGGTGAGTTGCTGCACAATTAAAAATGTATACGCAATGTTACATACCTAGGTATATATGTATGTACACCTGCCTACTCTCTATGTACACAAAAACTACAACCTATGCTTCTTCTTATTCGTAGTACAAATTATCCCGCTAGGATTGTATGCATATGGATTTTCAAGCCCAAGTTTTCTTGTGCTTGAGAATTTTACAAATTATACCGCTACGATTTTACGCATCGCAGGGGCGTTCTACAACAAAATGGACCAAGCAAATGATTTGATTACATGTCCAAGATTCAAAGAAAAGTATCTAATATTAAAAACTGAACATATTTCTTTTTTTGTTATTAAAAGCAAAATTTAAACCTCATTTAATATTTTTCGTTACTAAAAAAATTTATCAATTACATAAGTTAAAGTTTTATTCGGCTAATTTTTAGTTCATGTTTTTCTTACTTAATGTAGGATTTTATTTATTTATTTTTTTTTTTGATAAGAATATATTAGCTGTATTTTATTCCAAAGCAGCGGAAATCAAAAGACAAGCCTATTTTCATAATTCATATTTTCATATAAAATAGAGAACATTTTTACGCTCCATGCGGAGTTTAGCGATAGAAAAAAAAAATTAGGAATGGTTTTTAATGAACTTGGCGAAATATATCATTTTGAAAACATTTACATTTTTGTTGTTATATTTTACAAATATCTAGGACATTTGGAAAATTGTGGCGAATAACTTTTGGTTTTCTTCTTCCACACGTTTCTAGCGTCTTATATCACACTCAGTTCTAGATGAATCGAAACGAGCCAATGTCGAATTTCGAAATTCATATACTAAAATTTTTCTTTTAAGTTTTAAAAAGTATTGATCTTTTCACTTAATTGGCTTTTATGGGTGTGTGAATTTAATACGAAAAAAATAGTAATAAATTTATTAACAAAAAGAAATTCTAAAAAAAAATACTTTGACAAAAAAAAATTTAATATGATCGCCAAAGGTAACTTTAGTTGCCAATTAAAATATCTCTCCTGGAAGGAATTGTTGATGGCAGCAAGATTTACGCCTGAACCCTCGTGGTATTATCAGCATATTTTCCTATCTGCATTTTTCTCCGGAATCTGCACTTTTTAACGCACTCGGCTGCAGCTAGCACACGGATTTAAATAAAGTAACCCGATATCTTGTGACTTTTTATTGTTTGCGATGGTAAAATAGCACTTGTCTCTTTAACTAAATATTTTTTTATATAGAATGCGCGGAGCCGATTTTAAAGTTAACTTTTCTCGTACAAGTCTGGATCCAAAAAGGACAGGAAGCTTCTTTTCGGAAGCTGAGCTTAACTCATTTTTCCTTTTGACATTTCGCAAAGTTCTCTCAATATCTTGTAGTTTGCAACTGTTCCCACCCAGAGTTGTATGCAGAGTTGCCATAGGTTAGGTTAGGTTCAAGTGGCTGCCGCAGAGGCACACTTAGGCCAGTTTTGAAAGGCCCGTTGTGATACCACCTGTTATGAGTCTCTAGGCTGGGTCTTCTTCGCGTAGTGTCGCATCCAAAGTTCAAACAGGAAAGAAGGAGGACATTTTGCTTAAATGGATGTTAAGCCACGATTTGTCGGTAGTAGGTATATCGATATCTCGATACAAAAACATATGGTGAGGGAAATTCTATGTTAATCGGGTGTGCAGCACAGGGTGTCGGCGAACTCAAATTAGCCGTGTAGGAACGCGGAAGTGTAGTACAAGTGAAAAAATGTAAGTGTAAGGGGGAAATAAAGGATAAGTTTCCCTTTTCTTTTCTACATGAAGAGCTGCCAAGTTTGCTTTATTTTCCGAAGCAAAAGAATAGTAAGAAAAATTAGACCTTTTTTTTTTCTTTTTTTTTTCATTTTAGAATGCAAAATCGTACCGACGGTACACATCCCCCCACCTAGAGTGTTGGTGCTGTTAAACTATGGCATCTCGCCTTTTTGGATATCTTTACGATGATAGGTAGCCCGCTTCCCGTTCTCCACGTCTTCCAGTTGGTACATACAATTTCCCTTAAGGGCAATTACTTTCGATTTTAAAAATTTTGGTGCAAGCTTTGCGCAGAACTTCTTACTTGCATCGCTTTGAACGAAGTTTCTTCTGTAGACTATATCACCCACTTTGAACGTTTGTGTGGAGCTTCGGAGATTGTAGCGCTTCGCGGAATTTTCAAAGGCCGTCGCTATATTCTCCATTATGGATTTCCTAACAATTTTTAACCTGTCATTCCTATCCAAAACATTGTCATCGAGCGTGTCTAATTTTCGCAGTAGTTCGTACTCGCTGGCATGCGCTACCATCTGTTGTCCAAACAGTGCAAAGTAGGGCGTGCATCTAATGGTTTGGTGGAAGGAGCTTCTTAGGGCTTCGGCGATATCCGTCAAGTGCTTGTCCCAATGCGCCTGGTCACCCTTCAAATAGGACCTAATACCTGCTATGATTGAACGATTAACTCGCTCACTGGCGTTTGCCTGGGGACTATAGAGAGCGGTAAAGACATGTCTGATACCACGCTCAGCCAAGAGGTTACCAAACTGTTGGGATTTGAATTGCTTCCCATTGTCGCTAAAAACTATCTCCGGCGTACCAAAAACACTGAAAACGCTTTCTTTTAAGAAACTGCAAATAGAATGTGTATTAAAATTTCGAACCGCTTTTAAAAAAGGAAATTTAGTTAGGTGATCAAGCAAAATTAATATACCCGTATTTCCCTGTTTCGATCTCGGATAGGGACCAATAAAATCAATATAAAGTTTTTGAAATGGACGTTGAATGGTATACTGTGCGGACATAGGTGGTCTTAAGGTGACGTTGGGTGCTTTGCTCTGACGGCAAACTTGGCATTTTGCGACGTAATCTTTAACATCAGTGGTCATATTTGGCCAATACAAATTGAGTCGCAAACGCTCCAATGTCTTGGCTATGCCACCATGACATTTGTTCGGGGGATTATGAGCATTTTCAATGGCCTCTGAAGACAAGGTCTTCGGTACCCACAACTTCCAATTAAAAGCTTCGCGTGCCGGATTTCCATCCGGATGTTCGGTTCTCTTATACACCTTTTCATCAATAATTTGGAGATCTGGTAGACGGGATTCATTATTTCGGACATGACTTACAAACTTTTTGTAGTCTTCGGACAAAAACTCGGACGAACTCAGATCAACTAGGGGGCGGACTTCTAACTCGTCTATTTCGACATCGGTGTCGAAATTTTGACGTGACAAACTATCTAGAACAACGTTTAAGGAACCTTTCCTGTGTTCGATATTGAACCTGTAGCCTTGTAGCTTCAAGGCCCAACGTGCCAACCTACTCGACAAATCAGTTTGCCTCATCAGCCATTGCAAACTTGCGTGATCGGTTACGATCGTGAACTCCTGGCCCTCCACATAAGCCCTGAACTTCTTTAAGCTAAGTATTGCCGCGAGGCATTCCAATTCAGTCACGCTATAGTTAGTTTGGGCCTTGTTTAGTTTTTGCGAGAAGTAACCTATCGGCATCTCGGTTCCTTCGGCGTCCTTCTGGGACAACACAGCACCAACACCAAGCTTACTTGCGTCACATTGAATGATAAAGGGGAGGTCATAATTAGGGCTGGCTAACACTGGCGCGGAGCAAAGCCTATCTTTTAAGTTATCAAACGCTTTTTGGGCTTCTTCATTCCAAGCAAAGCTTTTGCTCTTTTTCAGGAGGTTGGTTAACGGCGTTGTAACTGACGCGAAATTCTCTACGAACCGCCTATACCACCCAGCCATGCCCAGAAAACGTCTAAGCTGTTTGACGTTTTTTGGAGCTGGATAATCTGTAACCGCTGACACCTTTTCGGGGTCTGTCTTTAGTGTGCCGTTCCCTACTATATAACCAAGATACTTTACTTCTCTGATGCAAAATTTACTCTTTTCTACATTGATAGTCAGACCAGCTTTCCTCAAGTGATGCGCAACTTCGGACAAAACGGACATGTGTATATCGAACGTTTCCGATACTATTAAAAGATCGTCCAAATAGACGAATACTTGGTTTTTTAATGTTGGTGGGATAACACGGTCCATCAAGCGACACAGGGCTTGTGGGGCGTTGCACAGACCGAAAGGCATTACGCGGTATCGGTAAAGCGGACGATTGGGGACGGTGAAACAGGTGTAATCTCGGGAGTTTTCTGCGAGGGGAATTTGCCAAAAGGCTCGTCGCAGATCGAGAGAACTAATAAATTTTGCCTTCGGTATTCTACTTAGGATACCGTCAATATGGGGTAAGGGATAAGCGTCCTTAATGGTTACACTATTTACTTTTCTAGAGTCAAGACACAGACGGACTTTGTTCGGCTTTTTAACTAACACAATCGGACTGGACCATGGACTATTTGGAGCCTCCTCGATTACACCTAACTGTAGCATCTCATCTATCTGAGCATGGACTAATTTTTCCACAGCTGGAGATATCGGGAAATAACGTTGCTTTATCGGACGGATGTTTGGCTGGAGTTCTATCACGTACTCCATCAATGCGGTTTTTCCCAATCCTTCTTTCTCACAGGACGGGAATCTACTCCGGACTAAATCTAGTTGTTGCTGTTGCTCTACACTTAAGGAAAGGATATTTTCATCGCGATCCGCATCAAGAGAAACCTCGGAAATCACATTAGGGGCGATTTTAAATTTGACCCAAAAATCTACTCCTAAGATTACCTCTTGTGACATGCTGGGAATGACAAAAAATCTGATGACCTCACTTTTACCATTGAATTGAACTAACAAGTCGAGGGTTCCATAGACAATCTGTTGTTTACCGTCAGCCGTACAAACAGACGTGGTGTGTTTACGCAAGCTTTTCGCCTTACAAATTTGGTCAGCTAAGGTGGAACCTAGACAGGAAACCTGCGCGCCACTATCTAACAGTCCTAAGTAATGGGTCTCTAAGATTTGGATTTTGGCATATGGCCGCAAATCTGACGGTTTGTGGTCGATGGTGGAGATGAAAGCATTGACTAGTTTGCGACTTCGTTTGATGTTTTTCCAGTAGTCTTGTATTCTCTTGGCTGAACGGGTTGGGAAGCGTTCTTTTGGGAAAATCCGGTCTCTGATTTCATTGTATCGGGCCAGGCGAACTTCATAAGGGATGATTTTGTGCTGAAATGGGATGTTTTTAAGAGGGTTATCAGCGCGTAGAATGGCCTTAGCAGGTGCAGTTATATTTAAGCTTTCTTGTTGGGGTCGTTGCGAGGACTCTGCTTTCGAGCCTCGCTCTCCATCGAGTTTCCCGGATTACAGGTATTGCATTTTGGGCGATAAACCTCTGGGGCACCACATCCGTAGCAGAACACTGCTCGATTCTCCAGGCAATCCATGTATCGGTGTCCTTCAGCCTTACAGTTCCAGCAAACTAACTTTGGCCTAGCTGCGTTTCTGCCAACTTCGTTGATCTCAAACTGCAGTTCCTCTGGCTCGAGCTCTAGTACATCCGCCTCGTCTACATAACGTCGTTGTGGTTGCCGTGCATGAGTGACCGGTGGTTGACTCGATGACTTGGTGATTTCATTTACCAGGCTTTCGCCTTTCAAACACAGCCGACGCAATTCCGCTAGAGAGCTAATGTTAAGGTACAATAATTGTTGTCGTACGCGCGGCCTAAGGTTGTGCTGCAAGAACTCCAATAACTCCGACTCAGGTAAGGGTGATTGTAGGGTCTCGGCCACCTTAAGGACAGCGTTCCTGAAATCATCAAACCCTTCAGTTGGACCTTGTTTGCGGCTTCGAATCATTTCCTTGATTTCGAAGTCACTTTTGTGAAGCTGAAAATTTGTCCTTAAAGCTTGACAAAGTGATGGCCACGTAACGCGCTCAACCGACCGTCTATACCGCCAATACCACTCCCTGGCTTCGTTAACAAACAAACTCTGCACGTGTTCGCACAAGACATTAAAATTACCGCCAAGCGTATCGGTCACTTGGAATTCTATGCGGTATATAAAACTATCAACCGAAAACTTAGGGGATCCGTCAAACTTTATGTTCCAATTTGCTATCAGTTGCGCCACTCTTCCCGAATTGGGCACACTGGATAAGTCGCTAAAGCGAAATTGGTCTATTTGATGATGGAAATTATTGGTGTTGTTGTTTAAGCTGGGTATTCCCCTCGGCAAGACGGGGGTTGATCGATTACGTGGGTTACCGGGTTGCGGAGCGTACGCTTCAGGGCTAATGTTAACGTTATTGGGTGCAGGCGGAGGTTGTGGAGTGTTCAGGTTCAGCCGGTCTACAAGGGTGGTAACTATGCCGTCCAGTCTTTGTTCTAGCAGCTGAGAAATACGCGTTTCCAGACTATCAAAGATTGAAGCCTGTCTGGCTGATATCACGGCAGATACAATGTTGCGAACCCTACTTTCCTCCTGGTTTGCTTGAGCTTCTTGGGCGGTCCATATGGGTAGACTGGTTGCTCCCTGCAAATCCTGTTCTTTCGGTTGGGTAGATGAGCTACGTAAGTTCCTATCAGACAACGGAAGACCAGGGGGTACGCCAGTATTTTTAGACCTAGCACCGGTCTTGGCCGGGAACTCGCGACTGGTACATTTAGCACGACATTGCGGACAGGTGGAGTTTTTCTTCAACCAATTTAGCAGGCATGTCCTGTGAAAGCGATGACCACACGCAGTTGTAAGGACATCGCTACCTTCTGAAAGATCCTCTCTACAAATCGCACATGCACCTCTTTGGTCCAGTCGAAAATCACTATTATCCTCAGATTCCATCTTCAACTTAAGTGATAACGGGTACAAAAAAATATAAAAACCGAGAAAAGCAACTGTTTTTTTTTTCTAAGCTTACTAAACCCAGCTCAAAAAAAATTATGTAGATTAAACAAATTTATCAAAAAGATCAAGCTTGTAAAACGCTAAGAGTTTATGTATCCTTAAAAGTACATTCTTAGGAAATTCAATATAAACGAAGAATCCACATCCAAAAATAATTATAAAACAATCTAATGATCAAATTTAAACCAAAGTCAATCAAAAAAAAATCATCAAAAAATAGCCTGATTCTCCGGTCGTGTGGTGGTATGAATTGGTGTAAGTGGCAAGAATCGAATCGAAGTGGGTTTCACCTAGTCTGAGGTATCTTCAACAACAAAAAATTTACGAAGTACTTGGTCATGGTCGAATGTTTGACCGAGCAAAAAAAACTATTAAATTACAAGGAAAAACTAAATACAATGGAAAAATTTCTCGAAGCAAAATTGAGAACCAAAATGCTGTCAGATTCGTTGTGATCTGGGGTCACTGTAAGTTACTGGTAGGCTAACTATCATTTAGGTAATTAAATCCGTAATTCCAAATAACTAGTTATAATCCCAAAAAAGGAACTGAAAACGAAAATTGAGGCTTGGCGTGAATTGAACTGTATACAATATCTTCGCGGTCACCGTTCAAACATATAGTCTTAAAAAGATGCATTTCCTTCAAAGAGTTTGCATACTACCAATTCCACCAAAACTCATGAACTATGGTAACCTGGTCAAAAGTATATGCTCTTGGCAGAAAGGTTTGATTTCCAAGTGTTGCCATAAAACTACTTCATAAAAACTAAATCAAGAAACAATTAAATCAAAGAAAAAACAAAAAAAGATCAATATCAGACGGACTAAAACATATTCCAAGAGGGAATAAAATCGTAGGGACCGTAATGGTTTAAGCCGACTATGAAGTCAACCGCATCTTCTATCGAGTCCCTGCTCGGGCGCCATTTCTGTTATGAGTCTCTAGGCTGGGTCTTCTTCGCGTAGTGTCGCCTCCAAAGTTCAAACAGGAAAGAAGGAGGACATTTTGCTTAAATGGATGTTAAGCCACGATTTGTCGGTAGTAGGTATATCGATATCTCGATACAAAAACATATGGTGAGGGAAATTCTATGTTAATCGGGTGTGCAGCACAGGGTGTCGGCGAACTCAAATTAGCCGTGTAGGAACGCGGAAGTGTAGTACAAGTGAAAAAATGTAAGTGTAAGGGGGAAATAAAGGATAAGTTTCCCTTTTCTTTTCTACATGAAGAGCTGCCAAGTTTGCTTTATTTTCCGAAGCAAAAGAATAGTAAGAAAAATTTGACCTTTTTTTTTTCTTTTTTTTTCATTTTAGAATGCAAAATCGTACCGACGGTACACACCAACACAAGGAAAGTCAGTCCCGGGACCCAGCCATATGGAAAATCCCTGAGTTGTTGGGATTTTCCACATAGCAGAATCCCGGGACTGACACTCCTAAACCGACACCGTTACTCCTCCTCGAACCACTTAGATGACTTTATGAAGCCCATCAAGTCCTTTATGTCCAGTTCCGCGATCTGGCTTAGGCTATCCAGGAACGGAACTCCCAAAAAGCGCGTTCTCGCCCCGCTTAAAGCCGGACAGTTGCAGATCAGGTGATCCACTGTTTCCTCCTCCTCATCATCTTTGCAACTCCTGCAGCATCGTCGGTAGGGCACACCTAGCCTTTCTGCATGCCTACCAATGAGGCAGTGACCGGTTAATACCCCTATCAATATGCAGATTTCCCTCCTAGTTAGGGCATAAATGCGTCTAGACCTTTTAAGATCCCATTTTAGCCAGGTTTGTTTCGATATGCGACACCCTGGGGATTGCAGCCATCTTTCGTTGGCTTGACGGAGTGTGTGCTCCTTCAGCATTAGTTTGCATGTGGCAAACGGCATACCTAAGCGCTCTTTATCCTGAAGAACCTGCTTGGTCGTGCCCTGCCTGGCAAGCTCGTCTGCCTTACAGTTTCCCTCAATGTCCCTATGTCCCGGGACCCATATGAGGTTTACGCGGTTCTGTTGGGCCATCTCCTGAAGAGATCGACGACAGCTGAGCGTCAGTTCAGAGTTGAACGTGTATGAGCCAAGGGATTTGATGGCCGCTTGGCTATCGCTGAAAATAGCGATATCTTCTCCGATAACACGTTTGCTTAACCAGGCCGCGGCGTCCAGGATTGCCGAGACTTCCGCCTGGAAGACGCTACAATGATCAGGTAGTCTGAAGGAGAGCTCAAGGTCCAAATCCCTTGAATAAACGCCTCCTCCAACTCTGCCGTCCAACTTCGAGCCGTCGGTGTATATGGAAGTGCCACCATTTGTTTCGGGACACCAATCCGTCCTCTCCCAGTCTTCTCTGCTGGGAATGTTTATTTTGAAACAGCTATCCCCGACTGTAGTAATCGCACAACGATCTGTGCTTAGAGGGAGAAAGCTGTAAGATTCCAGAATACTGGAGTGTCCAATAGTACCCGCAGCCCAACTGGAGGTTTCTCTTAGGCGCAGAGCTCATGCCGCCGCTGACCGAAACCCTTCCAGATCAAGTGGCAAAATGCCCAGAATGACCTGGAGGGCTTCGTTGGGCGTTGTCCTTAGCGCACCGCTTATACAGATCATATTGGATCTATGGACTTTCCGCAACAGATTCAGGTATGTTACCTTGCTCAGCGCAGGCCACCATACGACGACTCCATAAAGCATGATTGGGCGAATGATGGCCGTGTAGATCCAACTGCATACTCTAGGGCTGAGCCCCCATTTTTTGCCAATGGCTCTTTTGCATGTGTAAAGAGCGATGCAAGCTTTCTTCTGGCGCTGAAGAACATTCTCCTTCCAATTCAATTTCCTGTCCAGAACTATGCCTAGAAACTTGGCCTTATCCGACAAGCCCAGGCGCGTGCCATCTAGTTCTGGTAGGCGTAGTGGCGGTATTTTGTACCGGTTGGTGAAGAGGACAAGTTCCACCTTCCCTGGGTTGATACTAAGTCCGCAGCGAGAGGACCACGTCGAAACTTCTCGCAGTGCTACTTGCATCAGGTCACACAGAGTTTGTGGGAACTTGCTTCTGAATGCAATAGCTAAATCGTCTGCGTATGCCACTATCTTCCCGCTCCCCCAGCTTGTGTCACGTAGCAACGAGTTGACTGTGAGGTTCCATAAAAGCGGGGAAAGAACACCACCCTGGGGTGTTCCCCTTGTGACATAGCGTAATAACTCAACCGTACCAAGTGAAGAAGCTATTTTCCTTCCCATTAAAAGTTGGTCAATTAAACCAGTTAGAGGTCTATCTACGCCCAGATTAGTTAGAGCGGAGTTGATAGCCTCCGGGCTTATATTGTTGAAAGCCCCCTCAATGTCTAGGAGGGCCACGAGACAGTAGTCCTTTTCACACAGCGATTTCTCAATGACAGACACTAGGCTGTGCAGAGCGATTTCTGTTGATTTACCCTTGGTGTATGCATGCTGATAGCTAGAGATAAGGTTGCTATCAATAGTCGTTAAGAGGTAGTCGCTTAGTATCCTCTCAAAGGTTATTAGTACAAAGGACGAGAGACTGATCGGTCTGTAGTCTTTTGGCTCGTAGTGGGATGTCTTCCCAGCCTTAGGGATAAACACTACCGTGGCGCTTCTCCAGGAGCCCGGAATGTGGTTGAGAGCCAGGCAGGCTGTGAAGAGAAATACCAGCCATTTAGCTGATGTCTCCAACGTGTTTATAAGCTGCGCGGGGATAATCCCGTCCGGCCCGGCAGCCTTATACGGTTCAAAGCTCTTAACTGCCCACCTTACTCTTTCATCAGTGATGGGTATATTTACTGCCAGGTTTGTTGCAGGTGCTAGTGGTGCATCATGCAGATTCCCCGGTAAATGTGTATTCAAGAGCAGCTCAAGGGTTTCCTCTTCCGTGCTGGTCCAGGATCCGTCAGGCTTTCGCAAATAGCTGATGGTTGTTTGACTTTTCGAGAGGACTCGTCTAAGTCTCGCTGTGTCGTCGACCTTTTCGACGCCAGTGCAGAAATTTCTCCACGAGGTTCTCTTCGCCTGTCTCAGAGCTTTTTTGTAGGCCCTTAGTTTAGCTTTATATTCATGCCAATGAGGCTCAGAGCCGAAGCTCTTGGCCTTGTTAAATTGTTTCCGGCATGATATTAGGAGCGAGTCCAAATCGTAGGACCACCAATGTGGCCTGTGTTTACCGCGTAGTTTTGGCACTGGACAAGCCTGTCCTAGAGCATTTGAGAGCGCCGATGTAAATGTAGTAACAAGATCCTCCAGCTCCTCTACTGATGAGGGGGCTTGTGAGGGCAGTACTGGTAGGTCTCTGTCTAATATTTCATTGTGTAACTGCCAATCAGTGTTACGTGGATTGCGCTTCATGATTGGTTGTTCTACAATAAAGTCTAAAACCATTTCTATGTAACGGTGGTCGGAGAAAGAATGTTCTTCCAGAACCCGCCATTTTCTGACCCACTCATAAGCGCCTTCACTACAGATAGTGAGGTCTATGACCTCCCTGCGGGTCTTAGTGATAAAGGTAGGCTCATTACCCACGTTGCAAATCACCAGGTTGGTTGTTAAGAGGTAATCAAACAGAGACTCGCCCCTGGCATTGATGTCGGAGCTCCCCCATTGGACATGGTGAGCATTAGCGTCCGCTCCAATAATAAGATTACCCGTGCCTAGATTTGACACCAGGTCTTTCACCTCCGTTTGTGGTGGGGGTTCTTCGGCGTCGTAGGGCATATAGACCGACGCCACCGTCAGGCGGGTGCTGTCGACCGTTAGACTGATAGCGGTAATATCACCATTGGTGTAGTTAGGTAGGAGAAAGGAGTTCAACTCAGACTTGACCAAAATACACGTTCTGACTTTGCTCTCCTCGCTGGCTCGAATGAGCTTGAAGCCCTTAGTCCCCAATCCGCAGATTCTCGAGCTATTGACCCAGGGTTCTTGGATGAGGACCACATCCACGTCGCCTTTAGAAAGACGACTACTTAAAGCAGCCGAAGCTACTTTAGATTTGTGCAGATTAATCTGAAGCACCACCAACATGAGAGCGCACAGACTTCCCTGCCGTCCCCATATCGTCGAGGTTTGCCCCATCCCGGAGGTTGCCTATCAACGACGAGTTGTTCCGATTAACTGCCCGATATGGCGTTGCAGGAGTCTTGCTGTCTGTAGCGTTAGATGTTAATCGCTCAGCGTTGGCTGCTACCACCGTGACGTCGAGGGCTTCCTCGTCCTGTAGGCTGTCCTCCATCTCCGAGTTGTTCACAGCACTATCGCCAAGGGACGTGGCGGATAACATGCTTTCCGCATCGGAATCATCCGCTTCCTCTTCTGGTAATTCGTTTTCCGGTTCCCCCGGAGCAGCCGAGAAGGCAGCGCGCTGAGCATCACCACGATATACGTGGATAACGATCTGGCCTACGCTGTAGTGTACTAGGCCATTGCACCTTTTGAGGGGCTCGATTGACTCTTTATTCATGGTGAACACCACGTGTCTGTCGAGCCCTACCGCATCCCCGACCAGATTGACACTCCAGTCATGCGTTGGCAGGGACGGATTCATTAGCCGTAGCATCCCGAGAATTCTCTCGGGTTCGTCAGGGATGGCCGGAATCCACGCCCTTGCCCTTGGACGAGCTGGAATGTCCTTCCAGTCGACGACCTCTATCTTTGCGCCCTTGTAGACTTCACCCAGCTTAGCAGCTGCTGCCTTGTACAGTGCTACGGTTTTTGCATCCTCGCATGCGAGTAATTTAATCTGACCCTGGTGCCAACCCGCATCCGTTACTCGCGCCGAACTACCCGGAAACTCTGGAGCAACATTGAGAAGAATGTTGCCGAGTTCATTTCGCACGTAACGCCACCGGTCCTTAGGGATGGCCAGACGGTCATTGCCTCGGTCAAGGACGCCTATAAGGATCCTGTCCTTGGTTACCTCAGCAAAGCTTAGTTTGCCCGCTCCAGGGGTATTCTGATGCCGCTTGGGAGGGGGATTTAACTCCAGGTCCGATCTCTGGCGCTTGAAAGGGTTAACTTTTAACCTCTTTGGCATGTAAGAATTTTGGAAATCCGGTATCACAGCTTTCGCTAGCTCTACCGATTTACTGGAATTCGGCGACAGCGATTCCTGCGGTACCCCTTCATACCTCTTCAGGATCTTTGCAGCCAATCTTTTCTCGTGGTATGTAAAGCGGCGGGGAGATGTCTCCTGGGAGTGCGGACCCGTAGTTGCCATCGCGGTCGCTCTCCTTGCCGAAATCTCAGTTGCAGCTTCCTTCTCCTTCGAAACTCCGAGGCCAGGTCGTGAGACCGCTGCCACAGACGTAAAGATACTGGTTTTCATATCAGCGGTTGATGGGAGTTTAGCATCTGCCGTTGTCCGCTTAGTTGCGTTGGCAACCGCACTGGTGCTAGCTCCCATCAAGTCAATCTTAGTCGATAGAGGGTTGGTTGACCGACTCGTAGTTGCCATCGCTGTCGATCCCCCCCTTGATTGTGGAACGGAGGTTGTCCTCCGGCGTTGTTGTTGCTTTCTCGCCTGTTCCTCCATAGCTCTCCTTTGCTGAGGAGTGAAATTTGGCGTTGTTTGTTTTTTAGGTTTATCGATTTTATTTGGGTTATTTGAGTTCATCTTGTTCGTACGACCCATCGCCGGACACGGCCAGCTTAGGGTCAAGGGAAGAGTAGGGGAAAATGTGTCGTCCGCCGCGGCAGAGCCCCGTGCCGCGGTAAGGCCATGCTTACTCTCTGAGGCGACCCGGTATCAGAGAGGCTCCGTTCAAATACAGCCACGATTTGCCTCCCGGCTGCAAACGTCCAATGGGCACGGTTTCGCATAACACCCTGGATTGGGAGGGGGAAGATCTTTGTCGTCGCGCCAGAGAGGCTAGGCTGCTCTCGTGATGAAGTGCCGCACGGAGCTATGATCACAAGGGCAGCGTAGCCCTGTGGCTATCGACTTAAGCCCTCGTACCGCGGCAAGGTATCCACCCTTCACGAGGGAGAGTTGCCATTAAAGTAGTGGATTTAACAAAAGATAAAATGACTGTAATATCGCCCTCACATATTGTAGGGCAATTTTGAGGTTTTTGGGCAATCACATTTTTTTAGAGGTTGTGATCAATCACATTTTCACCGATAACTTAGTTATTGATAAATTTATCGAAATATCGAAGTCCAAATGAATCCTGGAGTCATGCCCTTTCGTTTGATACCCATATTGTAGGGCAGTTTTAGGGGTTGTGATCAATCACATTTTCACCGATAACTCAGTTATCGATAAATTTATCGAAATATATCGAAGTCCAAATGAAACCTGGGGACATGCCCTTTCGTTTGATACCCATATTGTAGGGTAATTTTGAGGTTTTTGGGCAATCACATTTTTTTAGAGGTTGTGATCAATCACATTTTAACCGATAACTTAGTTATCGATAAATTTATCGAAATATCGAAGTCCAAATGAATCCTGGAGTCATGCCCTTTCGTTTGATACCCATATTGTAGAGCAATTTTAGGGGTTGTGGGCAATCACATTTTCACCGATAACTCAGTTATCTATAAATTTATCGAAATATGTCGAAGTCCAAATGAATCCTGGAGCCATGCCCTTTCGTTTGATACCCATATTGTAGAGCAATTTTAGGGGTTGTGGGCAATCACATTTTCACCGATAACTCAGTTATCTATAAATTTATCAAAATATATCGAAGTCCAAATGAATCCTGGGGACATGCCCTTTCGTTTGATACTCATATTGTAGGGCAATTTTAGGGGATGTGGGCAGTCACATTTTCACCGATAACTCAGTTATCTATAAATTTATCGAAATATATCGAAATCCAAATAAAACCTGGGGTAATGCCCTTTCGTTTGAAACCCATATTGTAGGGCAATTTCAAGGTTTTTGGGCAATCTCATTTTCACCGATAACTCAGTTGTCGATAAATTTATCGAAATATATCGAAGTCCAAATGAATTCTGGAGTCACACCCTTTCGTTTGATACCCATATTGTAGAGCGATTTTAGGGGTTGTGGGCAATCACATTTTCACCGATAACTCAGTTATCTATAAATTTATCGAAATATATCGTAGTCCAAATGAATGCTGGGGTCATGCCCTTTCGTTTGATACCCACATTGTAGGGCAGTTTTAGGGGTTGTGATCAATCACATTTTCACCGATAACTCAGTTATCGATAAATTTATCGAAATATATCGAAATCCAAATGAATCCTGGGGACATGCATTTTCGTTTGATACCATATTGTACGGCAATTTTAAAATTTTTGGACAATCACATTTTTGCCGATAACTCAGTTATCTATAAATTTATCGAAATATATCGAAGTCTAAATGAAACCTGGGGCCATGCCCTTTCGTTTGATATGCATATTTTAGGGCAGTTTTAAAGTTTTTGGGCAATCACATTATCACCGATAACTCAGTTCGGTTCGATAAATTTATCGAAATATATCGAAGTCCAATTGAATCCTGGGGTCATTCCCTTTCGTTTGATAGCCATAGTAGGGCAATTTTAGGGGTTGTGGGCAATCACATTTTCACCGATAACTCAGTTATCTATAAATTTATCGAAGTCCAAATGAAACCTGGGGCCATGTCCTTTCGTTTGATACCCACATTGTAGGGCAGTTTTGAAGTTTTTGGGCAATAACATTTTCACCGATAACTTAGTTATCGATAAATTTATCGAAATATATCGAGGTCCAAATGAAACATGGGGCCATTCCCTTTCGTTTGATACCCATATTGTAGGGTAAATTTTAGGTTTCTGAGCAATCGCATTTCGACTGATAACTCAGTTATCGATAAATTTATCGAAATATATCGAAGTCCAAATGAGATCTGGGACCTTCCAGTTTAGTTTGATTGGGTAATTGTACGAAGTTTCTACGCCTGTATGCGAAATATCATAAGTTTAGGTCAAGTGTACTCAGAGTTATATGGAAAGACACAAAAATCGAGAGGTTACGGTCCCTAGCATGGCCGGACCCCCCAAAATTAAAAAAAAACATAAATAGCCTATACCTCCTTCCAGACTATTAGCTGTCTGCCTACCATTTTTCAACAAAATCCGTCTTGCCGTTTTCACGTTATTGAGGAACAGAAGTAAACGTCTGGACATCCAAACATCGCTACATTCACATTTATAATATTAGTAAAGTAATATAATATTATAGCGTTTTCTTTTCTGAACGCAAATGACGCCCTCGCCTCATGCCCGCTAAAAGCCATGTTCTGTTGTAAAATGGGCATTACCTTCATAGAGGGCATCACTATCTTTTCTCAACCACCCTCCCCTAGAAAATTGCAAAATGCTACATTTCTTGCCCTCGCTGTCGTAGGTGGTGCGGTTATTCGCCCTGATAAATGGCAATAACAAACAAAAACAGTATACTGTCTGTCACTTTCTAACACATGTATATCAGCCACGATAAAGCATCACCGATAGACATACACAATTTTGACATTTCATATGGCGGTGGTGTTTTCTTCTTCTGAAGACATGCAGGGTGACACTGAAAATTTTAATTGTGCAGCAATATCACAGGGCGAAGTTAAAATTATAAAAATGTTCCTCTACGTAATGGCAACATTTTGGTGGAGAATGAAAAACGCTATTAGTAATATTAGTAAGATTTTAAAAATATATCATTTTTAGGCGATTCTATTTGCTTAATTTTGCGTTTGCTGGCTTCTGAATCAAGCATCGAAAGTAATTTCTCTAAAGACATTGGGTATTATGCATAATAAACGAGCATTTGCTCAGACTCGAGTTTTCGAGTATAAGGTAGGTTTGGTATGCATAAAAATTGTTGAACTCGCTTGCTTTTACTCGGCGCGTGAGATAGATCTCACATGTCGGGTTTGAACTAAAGTCATGAAATGTTCGTGAGTTAGAGCTCACTTTGGTATGCATAAAAGTAAGAAGTTACTCTCTTTTTTGAGATCGATCTCACAAAAAGGTGAGACTGCCTTTTAGTTGACTCGCGTGTTTACAAGTACAAAGATGGCCGAAAAAAAAAAATTATAAATCAAGAAAAACAGCTGTTCAAACCAAATATAAAAAAATGTACCGGTTTGATTTTGAGCACGTAGACTGGCTGTCGTCCTATTTCCTTGGTGAAAGAAGTGGAAGAAAATGAGGCGTGATTTCCAACTGGGAAAAGTTGTGTATATTTATATATGTTCCAAAGTGCAATTGGGGAAGATGTAGGAGTTCACCAAACCACCGTGTCACGAGTGATTGGCGAAATGGCACAGATTATAGCAGGGAGGGCTAATGAATGGATACAATTTCCATCCACATATGAAGAAATCAGAGCTGCGAAAAACCAATGGAAAGCAAAAAATCGTTTTCCGTTTGCGATTGGCGTCATTGACTGCACGCACAGTAGAATAAAAAAAAACCGTCCTCGTAAAGTGATGAGTACATATGTAGAAAGGGCTTCCATTCGATAAATGTGCAAGCAATATGCGATGCTAATGAATGGTTCACCAGCTTGGATGTATCCAGGCCAGGTTCGGTTCATGTCTCTCGGGTGCTAAGGAATAGCAGCGTATTCACCATTTCGAAACCCACAACCAGAGGCAGAACTAAACTATAATAGAATATTTAAGAAAGAAAGAGCAATCATCGAGCGGTGTTTCGGTCAGAATTGGTGCCATTGGTTATAGCGAGCTGTTTTATTTTGCACAATATTGCAAGGTTTTTAAAAGACGATTTTATTTTTGAGGATAGTGTAAATTTGTAATTTTTCTGTTTTGATCGTAAATGATTTCAGATCTTATACGCGGTATTCTATTTGAAAAGTTAAATGAAAATTTATCGTAAACTTGTAAAGTTTGTTGTTTATCTTTAGTTGTGACGTTTTCCTTAAGTACGTTTTTGTCGTTTGATCGATTCGCCATCGCCCTAGTTTGTACTGCTAAAATTTGTTTGTTAGATTCTCTTATTTCATCGATTGTGATGCGTGAAAGTGCATCAGCGCCTACACTTGATATACCTTTAATATAAACAACAGTGAAGTTATATTCCGCTAATTCAAGCCTAATTCTCGAAAGTTTTGAAGAGGACTTTTCTTATTGAATAGGTATACTAGTGGTCTATGGTCGGATTTTACAATAAAGTTAGTACCATAAACATATGGTCGAAATTGCGAAGTAAATGGCTAAAAGTTCCAATTCTATGATTGGTTTTTTCTTTTCGGCATTATTAAATGCTTTAGAAGTGAAACAAATTGTTAAATCACTGCCTTCATACTCCTGACTTAAAATAGCACCGCATCCAGTTATTGAAGCGTCTACTGTAATAACAAATTGTTTAGTAAAATCTGGGTATTGTAGCAATTTTGGTGAAAGCAAGGCTGCTTTCATTGATAAAAATGATCTTTCGCACTTAACATCCCAAACAAATTTAACTCTTTTTATAATTAACCGATTTAAAGGCGCTGCCAGTGACGAAAAATTAGCTTTGAAACGCCTATAAAAATTAGCAAATGCAACGAAACGTTTTGTGTTCGTTTTAATGGCGTTAATTTTTTAGTCATCTGGCAACGGACCCTTTGCTGTAATTTGTGACCTAGAAAAGTTACCTCTGGTCGTAAGAAATTGCATTTGTTAGGATTTAGTTTGAGGTTGAAATACCTACAAGTTTCAAAAACTTTTGAAAGATTTTTAGTATGGTGTGCTTCATTGCAGCCAATGACGTCGACATATAAAAATTCAACATTGGTTGGTATACCAGAAAAAGCTATGGTCATCATTCGCGAGAATGAATTTGGTGCTACATTTAACCCGAATGGAAGAACTCTCCATCTAAACGCACCTCGGTCAGTGCTGAAAGAAGTAATGTCGCGTGAGTCAGGATGCAAGGGAATTTCATGAAATCCTGAAAAAAGGTCTAATGTCGAAAAATACTTAGCGCTACCGAGATTATCTAAGATATCGTCAACTCTAGCAAGAGGAAATTTATCAGCAATAAGTTTTTGAAGTTAACTTCTTAGGCGGCGATATTAAGTTTTGATTGAGAGTAAAATTTGGGAAAATGTATGACGATGAAACAGAAGTTATGGCACGGAAATAGAAATTGTAGCCGACTTTCAGGCGTATGTTGCAGACTTTCAGGCGTAGGCGTTTTTCTTATATCTCGGGAACCGCTCAACCGATTTGGATAAAATTTGGCATAATAGATAGCATGATTCATTCTAAGATTATAAGCGTCGGTGTTGCCACTTGGGGCAGTTCACAGGGTTGCCACTTATCTAATTTTTTTTTTAAATATTGAGCAAGATATGCCAATATTGGTATCAAATGAAAGGTATTTTCGACCGTATTCCAAATATGTAAATCTCAATCAGGGTTGCCACCTAGGGTTGCCACCTAACCGTATTTTTCTCTGTATTTCGGGAACCGCTCGACCGAGTTGGATAAATATTGGCATTATAGACAGTATGCCACTTGGGGCGGTTCACAGGGTTGCCACCTATATAAATTTTTTTAAATATTGTGCAAGATATGCCTATATGGGTATCAAATATAAGGTATTATGGACCGTATTCCAAGTATGTAAATCACAAGCAGGGTTGGCTCCTAGGGTAGCCACCTAACCGCATTTTATGTATTTTTATTTATATCTCGAGAACCGCTTGACCGATGAGGATAAAGTTTGGCATTATAGATGGTATGATTCATTCTATTATTATATGCGTGGGTGTTGCCACTTGGGGCGGTTCACAGGGTTGCCACCTTTCTCAATTTTTTAAATATTGAGCAAGATATGCCAATATGGGTATCAAATAAAAGGTATTATCGACCGTATTCCAAGTATGTAAATCGCAAGCAGGGTTGCCACCTAACAACATTTTATTTATTTTTATTTATATCTCGGGAACCGTTTGACCGATGTGGATAAAATTTGCATTATAGATAGTATGATTCATTCTATTATTATATGCGTGGGTGTTGCCACTTGGGGCAGTTCACAGGGTTGTCACCTATCACAATTTTTTTTAATATTGAGCAAGATATGCCAATATGGGTGTTGGCGGCTAAATAAGACAAATAAGAACACTCCACGATTGTAATATAAAATATAATTTAATGTCAATATATTCAATGCGGCTTGCAGCACGATTTAACAAATTACAATTGCTTTACTGCGTTTTACTTTAAATATATACGTTTAACTTCGATTAACTGCGTTTTATAATTGTGTTGCTTGGCACGTCTGCGAATATAATAGTCATTTGATCATTGAAATTTGGGCTTTTATCCCTTCGCCAATTATGTGCAACTTCCGTTACTAAATTAAATCCATGTCAAGTTATACAAAGTAAATATAATGAATAATAGAATAATGATGAAATAGGAATACCACAGGGTGACCTAACACTCCACCTCCCGTGAATCACTCGAAGATTCACCATCAACCATAAGCCTGGCAAGGCCGGATGCTGGTCTGCGCAGAGTACCATTGCTTGTTTTCACTTCCGCCACTCGTACTTGACCGTCTTTAGCTGGATACACTTCGGTGATGCGGCCTCGTTGCCATAACTTGCGGAGCAAAGCTGGGTCCAATAAAATAACCAAATTACCAACATGTAGCGGAGGCACTTCATCGAGCCACTTTGTTCGACAAATTAATTGGGGCAAGTATTCTGTAGACCAACGTTTTAGGTTTTGCGCAATTCTCCACTGTTTCTTTAGGCATATCTTTTCGTCAACAGTATGAGGCGTTTGAGTCGAGTTGACACAACCCATTATAAAGTGGTTCGGTGTCAGCGGTTCGTCTTCTTCGTGTGATATAGGCAAATCTTTCAGCGGGCGCGCGTTAACAATATTTTCCGCTTCTATGAGAACACTTTGTAACGTATACTCCCTTGGTGTTACTTGTCGAAGTGTTTTATTAAGGAGCGATTTGACGACTTGGATTAAACGCTCCCAGCAGCCGCTGGAGCTAGGATTTGCAGGGCAATTAAAAATCCACTCAATATGATGCTTGGTGGCTTCGTCTTGGATGCGGTCTGTGTCTAACAATTGGTCTGCGGATGCCAATTCTCGTTGAGCGCCGATAAAATTCGTGCCGTTGTCACTTCTAAGTCTCACAGGTGTACCACGCCGATTTACAAAATTGCGTAGGCATAAAATGAAAGCGTCAGCTGATAAATTCTCTGCCAGCTCGATGTGGATGACTCGTATCGTCAGGCAGGTGAATAAGACGCCCCACCTCTTCTCTCTGCGTCTTCCGATTGTTACATCAAATGGTCCAAACAAGTTCACACCGGCGTAAGTAATCGGGTGTCACACGGTCACTAGGTAGCTGGCCCATCCGCGGCGGTTTCGGTTTTGCTCTGTCAGCGCAACATACTATACAGCTGCGTTGAATACACTTGTAAAGCGACTTTGGAATCCAAAAGGTTTGTCTAATAGCGTTTATAGTTACCGCAATATTTTGATGATGGCTTTTCAAATGGTAATGTCGTACAATAAGCTTTGACACAATGTGCTGATGTGGCAACAAAATTGGGCGGCGTGCTTCAAGTGGCAAATATGCTGCTTGGTCGACACGACCGTTCAAGCGCAAAATTCCCCGTTGGTCCAGGTACGGTGATAACTTGTACAGCGAACTTTGTTTTTTAACCACGCGATGTGCAGACAGATCAGCAATTTCATTTCCAAAATGTTGTTTTTGTACCATCTTGCATATCATATATTGGGCCTCTTCGATTTCTGCTGCTGCGAGTTGTGAAGGTAAATTTGCTCTTACCGTTTTGTCTCTAAACAGATGTGTTGCTCTAAGTACCCAGGCTACGGTGCGTTGCAATTTTGAATAAGAACTGAATCTTTCAAACTGCATAATTGTACTGGTCGACTGTATGCATAATATACGGTTGGGCACCTCCTCTTCTAGCAGTGACGTTGATGGCGTGATGGCCATGGCTGGCGAATATTGCTCGTCCAGCTTTAGGAAATCGGGTCCTTTTGCCCATATGCTATCGCAACTAAACTTTGGTGGGCTCGACGGGCGTGTCGCAGCGTCTGCCGGGTTTTGGCATGTTGGCACCCGTCGCCATTGATCTTGCGATGTTGAGTTGAGAATTTAAGCGATTCTGTGGCCTACATATGGTTTATACTTTCGTACGGACGAGTTCAGCCAATGTAACACGGTCTGTGAATCGCCCCAAAAAACTACACACTCAATTTTGAAAGTTTGGACCTGGGTGTGGACTTGGCTATCCCCGACAGGAACTTGTTGATCTTCCATTTCCGTGCTCTCAAATGATGCTTCACTTTCGGATGATGGTTCGCTTTCGTGGTTGTTCTGTCTTTTACGTGCACGGCTCCGCCAAAAATAATTGTCTGACCTGGACATGCGCAATTATCTTCTGCTTAAATTGTACATGCGATCGCAATATCGTGTACGCAGTGTTTAAACAATTTCACAATTTGTTAATATGTCACCAAATATTAACGAGCAGGACGTGCCAAATAATTATAAAAACTTTGTTGGCGGCTAAATAAGAACACTCCACGATTGTAATATAAAATATAATTTAATGTCAATATATTCACTGCGGCTTGCAGCACGATTTAACAAATTACAATTGCTTTACTGCGTTTTACTTTAACTATGTACGTTTAACTTCGATTAACTGCCCCTGCAAACCACGGCTAACCGCATTGCAAACACACACACATTTTTCATTTGACAAATTTCCCAAAATTATGTTAACCTTAAGCAACCAAAAAAAAAGTGGTTCTGAATTTAATTAAAATGTGGGCCTTTAAATACCAAAAGTTCGTTTTAGGGTTAATGTGCAAACGATCTGCCAAAAAGAGAAAACATTGTTGATTTTGTACTATGCCTAATATTATGAGTGCGAATGAAACAGCATAAGAAAATATCCCAAAAATTGACAATCTGCAGCTTTCATAAATTAATTATTATTTGTCAAATTTTTTCACGAAAAAAAGGTAAGCGTAAAATATTTTTTTTTATTTGCATTTTTAATAGAAATTCTCCCTTCTTTTATGCATGCCCGTATACGAGTGATGGCGGGAGATACAGCGTAGGAAATGCAAAAGGAAAGTTCGATGATTCCGAGAAATTCAGACGGTAGTGGCTGCGCCTTTGGAAGTCGGGTCGAAATATTAAGGAAACATCGCCACAAACACTACGACGGGGTCGTATCATCATACATAAAGCATTTCAAACTGCAAGTCCACCTTTGCTTGAAACGGCTTTTTAAAAAATTCCGGATTTAGTCGTGGCGCTTGCGGATGCGACTTCTTAATTGCAGTGGAGAACTGCGCTACGCCTAAATTCGGTAATTCCATTTTACGCAAAGGTGGACTTGCAGCCTCAAATACTTTGGTAGGTATTTGTTTCCTTTAAGGTCAACTGCTAATAAATTAGCTAAGAGATTCAGGATCGCGACTCCGGAAGTGCTTTTTTTAATTTTTTGTTTTAGTGAAAAGTTATGGTCAGAAAACCGAAAAATGACCCGGGTCCGATACCAAAATTTGGGCGGAATACATGGTATTTATGTGCAAAACACAAAATTAAAAAAGCGCTTCCGGATTCGTGATCCTGAGCACAAAACCCGTCTTTTGAGCTATCTCCCATAATTTATTAGCAGTTTACCCCTAAAGGAAACAAATACCTTTCTGAGTTCGCGGCCTTCGGCCGCGCTTATAACAAATAACCCTGGGATATGCCATCCCAAGTCAGGGTGGTGGACTGAACGCATTTTTTGCCACGGTTTTAGGTACAGCCTAATAAAATTACAACAACCACAAGAAAACTTAATATCTCTTCAGAGAAGCAAAATATTTAAAAAGCGCCTAGGGATTCGTGATCCTGAGGCCAAACAGCGTCTTTTGAGCTATATCGGTTGACCCCTTAAGGCAACAAATACCAATGCTTTATTTGTATGATGATGTGTCCTCGTCGTAGTGCTTGTGAAGACATTTCCTTAATTGTTGTGGAGACGGTTCACATTATTTTAATATATATTTAGTTATTAGTATGTATAATATCAATAAATAAATGTTTAATATAAATTAATAAATGATAAAATATGTATATATATTAATTTTTGTGCAATTTATTTGGAAAAATTCGGTAAGTATTGTCCTTTTAGCAATAACCATATTGGTAACTGGTTTGGTAACCTCTTCAATTATAAATGTTAACCGTATGCTAGCTGGTTCGGTAACCGATTCAACTACTTATGTTAACCATATGCTAGCTTGTTTGTTGACTTATTCAAAGACTAATTTTAACAGCATGTTAACCAAAACATTTACTGTTCCATAACATAATGTTAGCCACCTGTTACCAGTTTCCATAACCATGTCAACAAATACTATTAACAACATGTTAGCCAAAACATTGACGACTTCAACAAAGGGCTGTTAACTACATTTTAACCAAAACATTAGCCACAGTTTGAAAGGGAAATTTTTTTATTTTGAAGAGTGCAGGTATACTTTATAGCAAATGGAAAAATAGAATAAGTGCAAGGGAGAGGCAAAGTGTTAATATGGTTAAAATTTTCACACGGTCTGAACAAAATTAGCTACTTCGGTAACCGTATGAAAAATTAATGAAACCAACTATTTAACTTGGTTGCTAGCCAGTATCTGGTTTGCAGGGGCGTTTTATAATTGTGTTGCTTGCCACGTCTGCGAATATAATAGTCATTTGATCATTGAAATTTGGGCTTTTATCCCTTCTCCAATTACGTGCAACTTCCGTTACTAAATTAAATACATGTCAAGTTATACAAAGTAAATAGACTAATACAAACAAATAATACAATGTTAACGAAGGTTGACGACGGATACAATGTAAATGAATAATATAATAATGATGAAATAGGAATATCACAGGGTGACCTAACAATGGGTATCAAATGAAAGGTATTTTCGACCGTATTCCAAATATGTAAATCTCAAACAGGGTTGCCGCTTGACCGATGTGGATAAATTTTTGGCATTATAGATAGTATGATTTATTCTAAGATTATATGCGTGGGTGTTGCCACTTGGGGTGGTTCACAGGGTTGCCACCTATGTCAACTTTTTTTTTAAATATGGAGCAAGATTTGCCAATATGGGTATCAAATGAAAGGTATTTTCGACCGTATTTCAAATACCTAAATCTCAAGCAGGGTTGTCACCTAGGATTGCCACCTAACCGCACTTTATTTATTTTTATTAATATCTCGGGAACCTCTTAACCGATGTGGATAAAATTTGGCATTCTAGATAGTATGATTCATTCTAAGATTATATGCCACCCACGCATCTTTGCGTCGGTTCACAGGGTTGCCAAATGTCTAAATTTTTTTTAAACATTGAAGAAGATATGCCAATATGGGATACCCCTCCCCCCATGCTTACGTAAACAATATGTGTTGTTAAGCTATTGCATAGATTTTATCGCAGGCCTTTGGCGGTAGGAGTGAAATGGAAAAAAATGTTAATGTTAATTAATGTTAAAAAGGTTCGCAGTTGCGGACATTTTTCAATTTTAAAAGGTTCGCAACCTAACTTGACAAAAATAAATATAAGCGTTGTCTACATTTAGGCGTATGACGTTAGCAACAGCGCGATTACATAAAATTGGAGCTGTACATTACATTAAATTTAAATTGGATCTGTAAGCGTTGCCTACATTTAGGCTATACTACTAACAGTATGACCGTCCTCAAAATTACCCCAAAGATGGTCCCAAATTGACCCCAAAATGGTGCTAAAGTGATCCCATAGTTACCTAAAGCGACCACAAGGGATCACAAAGTGTCCCCAAAATGTTCCCAAATAGGCCCCAAAATGTTCCCAATTGGCCCAGAAATGGTTTTAAAGTTATCCCATTGGGATCCCAAAGTGGCCCCAAAATGATCCCAAATTAGCCCCGAAATTGTCCCATATTGGCCCCGAAATGGGCTTAAAGTCATCCCATAGTGACCTAAAGCGACCACAAGGAATCCCAAATTGGCTCCAAAATGGTCCCAAATTGGCCCCGAAATTGTCCCATATTGGCCCCGAAATGGCCTTAAAGTCATCCCATAGTGACCTAAAGCGACCACAAGGAATCCCAAATTGGCCCCAAAATGGTCCCAAATTGACCCCAAAATGGTCTTAAAGTCATCCCATAGTGACCTAAAGCGACCACAAGGGATCCAAAAGTGGCCCCAAAATTGTCCCATATTGGCCCCGAAATGGTCTTAAAGTGACCCATAGTGACCTAAAGCCACCACAAGGGATCCCAAAGTGGCCCCAAAATGGTTCCAAATTGGCCCCGAAATGGTCTTAAAGTGATCAAAATGGTCCCAAATTGGACCGAAATGGTCTTAAAGTGATCCCATAGTGACCTAAACCGACCACAAAGGATCCCAAACTGGCCCCAAAAGTTCCCAAATAGGTCCCAAAATGTTCCAAAATTGGCCCCAAAATGGTCCCAAATTGGCCCGGACTGATCTTAAAGTGATCAAAATGGTCCCAAATTGGACCTAAATGGACTTAAAGTGATCCCATAGTACCTAAAGCCACCACAAGGGATCCCAAAGTGGCCCCAAAATGTTCCCAAATTGTCCCCAAAATGGTCCCAAATTGGCCCCGAAATGGTCTTAAAGTGATCCCGTAGTGACCTAAAGCCACCACAAGGGATCCCAAAGTGGTCCCAAATTGGCCCCGAAATGGCTTTAAAGTGATCACATAGTGACCTAAAGCCACCACAAGGGATCCCAAAGTGGACCCAAAAGTTCCCAAATAGGTCCCAAAATGTTCCAAAATTGGCCCCAAAATGGTCCCAAATTGGCTCGGACTGATCTTAAAGTGATCAAAATGGTCCCAAATTGGACCTAAATGGACTTAAAGTGATCCCATAGTACCTAAAGCCACCACAAGGGATCCCAAAGTGGCCCCAAAATGTTCCCAAATTGTCCCCAAAATGGTCCCAAATTGACCCCAAAATGGTCTTAAAGTCATCCCATAGTGACCTAAAGCGACCACAAGGGATCCAAAAGTGGCCCCAAAATTGTCCCATATTGGCCCCGAAATGGTCTTAAAGTGACCCATAGTGACCTAAAGCCACCACAAGGGATCCCAAAGTGGCCCCAAAATGGTTCCAAATTGGCCCCGAAATGGTCTTAAAGTGATCAAAATGGTCCCAAATTGGACCTAATGGACTTAAAGTGATCCCATAGTACCTAAAGCCACCACAAGGGATCCCAAAGTGGCCCCAAAATGTTCCCAAATTGTCCCCAAAATGGTCCCAAATTGGCCCCGAAATGGTCTTAATGTGATCCCATAGCGACCTAAAGCGCCGACAAGGGATCACAAAGTGGCCCCAAAATGTTGCCAAATTGGCCCCAAAAATGTCCCATATTGGCCTCGAAATGGTCTTAAAGTGATCCCATAGTGACCTAAAGCGACCAGTAGGGATCCCAAAGTGGCCCCAAAAGTTCCCAAATAGGTCGCAAAATGTTCCCAAATTGGCCCCAAAATGGTCCCAAATTGGCCCGAAATGGTCTTAAAGTGATCAAAATGGTCCCAAATTGGACCGAAATGGTCTTAAAGTGATCCCATAGTGACCTAAAGCGACCAGTAGGGATCCCAAAGTGGCCCCAAAAGTTCCCAAATAGGTCCCAAAATGTTCCCAAATTGACCCGAAAATGGTCCCAAATTGGCCCTAAATGGTCTTAAAGTGATCAAAATGGTCCCAAATTGGACCGAAATTGTCTTAAAGTGATCCCATAGTGACCTAAAGCGAGCAGTAGGGATCCCAAAGTGGCCCCAAAAGTTGCCAAATTGGCCCCAAAAATGTCCCATATTGGCCCCGAAATGGTCTTAATGTGATCCCATAGCGACCTAAAGCGCCGACAAGGGATCACAAAGTGGCCCCAAAATGTTGCCAAATTGGCCCCAAAAATGTCCCATATTGGCCTCGAAATGGTCTTAAAGTGATCCCATAGTGACCTAAAGCGACCAGTAGGGATCCCAAAGTGGCCCCAAAAGTTCCCAAATAGGTCCCAAAATGTTCCCAAATTGACCCCAAAATGGTCCCAAATTGGCCCGAAATGGTCTTAAAGTGATCAAAATGGTCCCAAATTGGACCGAAGTGGTCTTAAAGTGATCCCATTGTGACCTAAAGCGACCAGTAGGGATCCCAAAGTGGCCCCAAAAGTTCCCAAAATGTTCCCAAATTGACCCGAAAATGGTCCCAAATTGGCCCGAAATGGTCTTAAAGTGATCAAAATGGTCCCAAATTTGACCGAAATGGACTTAAAGTGATCCCGTAGTGACCTAAAGCCACCACAAGGGATCCCAAAGTGGCCCCAAAATGGTCCCAAATTGGCCCCGAAATGGTCTTAAAGTGATCCCGTAGTGACCTAAAGCCACCACAAGGGATCCCAAAGTGGCCTCAAAATGTTCCCAAATTGGCCCCAAAATTGTCCCATATTGGCCCCGAAATAGTCTTAAAGTGGTCCCATAGTGACCTAAAGCGCCGACAAGGGATCACAAAGTGGCCCCAAAATGTTCCCAAATTGGCCCCAAAATTGTCCCATATTGGCCCTGAAATGGTCTTAAAAGACGCAAGGAAACTGGAGAAAGCAAACCAACTTGAGGTGCCAGACAACGCGACCCAGCCATTATTGTGCTGGTGCAAATGCCAGCAAAACGATCTGACGGATACCTGGGGCGAGTTTGACGGTACACTAACCAAATGGATCGGATTTCGGGACCGATTCCTTGCAGTCGTGCCTGACAATGATAAAATAGATCATCACTCAAGTTCTTGTACTTCACTATTTCCCTGGTTGGTTGTGCAAGTAAACTTTTGGGGCAATGGCAATTTTCTGCTAGTAACTACGGGCAGACATGGGAGAGATTAAACCAGATGTGTGACCAAAGCTATTTGGTAGGTAGGGTGCAGGTGCAAATGCCGGTCCAGCAAAACGATCTGACGAATACCTGGGGCGAGTTTGACGGTACACTAACCAAATGGATCGGATTTCGGGACCGATTCCTTGCAGTCGTGCCTGACAATGATAATGTAGGGTTAGGTCTTTCTGCTGCTGCGAGTTGTGAAGGTAAATTTGCTCTTACCGTTTTGTCTCTAAACAGATGTGTTGCTCTAAGTACCCAGGCTACGGTGCGTTGCAATTTTGAATAAGAACTGAATCTTTCAAACTGCATAATTGTACTTGTCGACTGTATGCATAAAATACGGTTGGGCACCTCCTCTTCTAGCAGTGACGTTGATGGCGTGATGGCCATGGCTGGCCAATATTGCTCGTCCAGCTTTAGAAAATCGGGTCCTTTTGCCCATTTGCTATCGCAACTAAAATTTGGTGGGCTTGACGGCCGTGTCGCAGCGTCTGCCGGGTTTTGGCATGTTGGCACCCATCGCCATTGATCTTGAGAATTTAAGCGATTCTGTGGCCTACATATGGTTTATACTTTCGTTCGGACGAGTTCAGCCAATGTATCGCTCCAAAAAACTACACGCTCAATTTTGAATTCATGCGCGTTTGCCAATAGCTTGCACAACCTGGTACCCAATACGGCCGCTTGCAGCTCGAGTCTCGGGATGGACAGAAGTTTAATAGGGGCAGCACGTGTCTTGCCCATAACGAAACTGATATCAACTTCGTCTAGATGAGCAACTCTTATATACCCAACTGTAGAAAAGGCCACTTGGCTCGCGTCGGTAAATATGTGCAGCTCAATTCTGCTCTTGCTCGCCATCACTATTTGCAACAGTTCTCTCTTTGTTGCTGATCTTGTCCCCTCCAGCACGTCTTTTGCCACCTCATGAAATTTTGTGTGAAACTCAAAGGTGTTTTGGCGAGTGTTCCAGTATAGACCAAGAAATTTATCGGTTGAACAACTACGCTCCATATTGACAATTTTTTGTGCTGGTGATGACGATTGATTAAGCTTGGCCTCTACTTCGGCTCTGTTCGATATGAAGTTTCTAAGTTGGCATCCTGCTTCCTGATGAATTTGTACGACTTGTCGGCTGATTTCTATGGCTTGTTTTGACGAGTTGAAACTGGCTACCAAATCATCGACGTAATGTTTGTTTATTATGATTGACGATGCTTTAGGATACTCCGACTTGAAACGTTCAGGGTTTTTATTTTTCACAAACTCAGCGATACATGGGGAGCACACGGCGCCGAAAATCATTGAAGTCATAATGTATTCGTGAATCGGTTGACTGCTATCCCCATTTCTCCATAAATAGCGCTGGGCATTTTGGTCGGCTGGTCGTACTTTTATTTGAGAAAACATCTCGCATATATCTGCTGCAACTCCAATTTGACTTTGACGGAATTGCAATAAAATTCGTAATAATGGCTGTGCTTGTTCGGGGACTTTAAGTAAAGATGAGTTTAGCGATGTACCTTTGACGGCAGCGGCAGCGTCGAAGACAATACGAATCTTGCTTGCTTTGTGCGAGTTGCTAACCGCGAAATGTGGCAAGAACCAGGTCTGAGGACACGATGTGACGACTTCTTCTGGTGTTAATCGCCTTGCATACCCTTTTTCCACATACTTATCCATTTCTTCCTTGTAGCGTTTATCAAAATGCTCGTCATTGTGCATGCGCTTCTCAATCGACAATAAACGACGTTCTGCCATTTCCCTGCTGTTTGGAAATTGTGGAGGAAACCTTTTCCAAAGCAGACCTACGTCATAATGTTGATCTGATTGCAATGTAGTTGTTGTTTCGAGCATGCGACGTGCTTTTTTATCTTCTTCTGACTCCCATTGTGTCACAGTCGGGTTTACTCCAAAACTGTCAGCTAGAAAATAATCAGTGTGCATAAATACCAAGTGAATTCACTTGACGATAAACGTCAAAATTCCCAAATGAGTTTAACACCTGTTTGAGGCAAAAGGGCTCCCGGTGGAGTACTGGGATTTTTTAATGGTACTTGCTTCATGAGCGGCTAGATACCGAAACACCAAGGCAATGGGAACTAGAGAGCAAAGGCGACACGCCTTTGGTGGATGACATGCTGTCCTTTTGGACAAGCAAGCATTGGCGCTAGCAAATACAGCTGACAACCGTAGGTATATTCAATCGGCGGTTGTGGGGCAAGCCAGAGAGGAGATAGAGCAGAGGCGTCATCTTCGGGTGCTAGGACTAGGTAAATAGTTTGCGATGCATGTTGCGGCAACCACATGCTGAGTCTGAGGGCAAGAAGAGATTTTGTGACAAGAAGAAATTTATGTCCAAATTTTTTTAAATAGGCCATGGAGCTGAAAGCGGCTAACAAGTGGAATGCTGGAAGTGTCCTGGTAAGCCTAAATACAACAGTGTGCTTTGTCTAAACAGAGAGCCGAAGAAGCAGGTAAATACCGTGCAGGGGAAAGGGAAGCGCAACCCACCAAATCCGAAAAGGAAGTTGGATGGACAGCTAAAGGAAACATAGATAAGGTGCAAGAAGAGGGCCAGAAGGGGCGAAATGAGAGCAAAGTAATGAATACCTCTGCGCCAAAACAAACAGTAAAGAGGGCTGACAATCTAACTAAAAATGTTAGAATTGATCTTACTTATGAAAGTATTTAGTGAATTTTAATGAGAGGCAAGAGCTAGCGGGAGCTTTGTTGCCAACGGCAATGTTTAAATTGTTATTAATGGATACGAGTTGGGGCCTGTTAGAGTACTGCTAGATACTGGGGCACAGATTAATATGATAACTTTTACTTTACAGCGAATTACAGAACCGATCGGAAGAAAGATGGTCGGCATTGAGGACAATCCACTGCAAGTGAGCAAGAGGGCTACGCTGGTGCTAAGTTCTTCTTATCCATCGAGTGTGCAGATTAAAGACGAGTTTTGAGTTCTTCCCAAAGAGAGCAAGTGGTCTCCGATGCTTCCTTCACCAGGTGCGATGGTAGGTCCTATACATAGTGGTCTAAATGGTGAGTTAGCTGATCCGAAATACTGGGAACCGGAAAGTGTGCATATGTTTCTTGGGGCTAGCTTAGTGGCAAGAATTTTCATTAAAGTTCGGACCACTTGAATGGAATAGCCTTGATGAAGACAGCATTGTGCGTAGTAGTTTTTGGTGAATGTGCGCAAGGTTTAGATGAGCAGACAGGTGAGCTAGTATCAACAGTAAGTTGCAACGATAATAGAGAGCTACACAAGCCACTCACGAGGTTCTGGGAAAAGGAGCAAGTGAAAAAGTGCTCGGGGCGAACAAAAGAAGAGGAGTTGGTAGAGAAAATCTTCTTAGATACTTACTTCAGAGAGAGCGATGGTAGATTCGTAGTCACTATACCCCTGATAGAAGTCAGGGATATAGGGAGTTCGAAAGAAATTTCGTTGCGAAGGTTTCTATATTTAGAGAAACGCTTGGAAAGGGAGCGAGAGCTGAGGGCGAAATATATAGAATTTAAGAGAGAGAATGAAGAACTGTGGCATGTGAAGATAGTGGATAAACATTCGGGCAGAGTGAGTTGGCATATTATATCCCGCATCACTGTGTGCTGAAAAAGTTTCGCGTTGTTTTTGACGCAAGCTGCCGTACTAACAAAGGGATTTCTTTAAATGAGGTGCAATTACTAGGGGGCAAGTTGCAGAGAGATTTGAGCGAGATAGTAATGCGATTCAGAAGGCATAAAATCGCATTTAGCGCAGATATCAAGATGATGTTTCGCCAGATTGGGAATGCGAGAGATCAATGGGACATGCAGAGAATTTTCTCGCGCGAGAGTAGAGAAGAACCATTGAGGGAATATTGACTAACAGTAGTGACATATGGTATGACATCATCAGCATACAATGCCGTGAGATCCAGAAGCGGCAGAGGCTATCATGAATGACATGTACATGGATGATTGCGTGACTGGGGCAAATAGTGAGCTAGATGCGATCATGCTGGCACAGCAGATGGATCGCATCTTAAAGAGTGCTAGTTTCAGCCTCCGCAAGTGGAGGTGGAATAGTAAGGAGCTTATAAGGGCGCTAGATTCTAGTGAGCAAGACATTCTAAAATTCGAAGACGAATCAAGGGTGCTAGGGTTGGTATGGTTGGTATCACCAGACCAGTATGCATTTGTCGTAAAGACACCAGAGCTTTGAAATGTTATAACAAAACGGGTTGTGGTGAGCTGTGCGGCTCAACTATTTGATCCAAATGGCTATCTTTCTCTAGTAATTGTAAAGTCAGAGTGGGATGAAAGATTACCATCGGAGCTAGACGCGAAATTCAAAGATTATTGGAGCGAGATGAGAAAGCTTGAAGATTTCAGGATACCGATATGGCTGGTACACATTCTTTGGGGTAAGTAGAGCTGCGCGATTTCGCTGATGCGTCCGAATCAGCTTATGGGGCAGTTATATATGCTCGAACAGTGCAAGATAACGGAAAGGTTGGGTGCAGATTAATAGTATCCAAAACTAGGGTAGCACCAGTAAAGAAAGTGACGATACGGCGATTGGAGTCGTCAGCTTGGGAGCTTTCGTCCAGGTTACTGCTGGAAGTTAAGAGGGCGATGAACTGGGGCGAGATCGATTATACCTTGTGAACAGATTCGCTGGTTGTACTGTATTGGTTGGAATAGATACCAAGAGATTTGAAAACCTTTGTAGCTAATCGAGTTTCAACCATTCAGAATAACATCACAGCAAAAAAACTGGATACATGTAAGGTCGGAAGATAATCCTGCCGACTTATTAAGTAGAGGCTTAAGCCCTGGTGAGCTTGTGGGCAGTGGGCTTTGGTTGAATGGCACAGAGTGGCTATCTCTTCCTAGGGCGCAGTGGCCAGCAGATAAGTTCCAACAAGCTAAAATAAGAGATTGCAAAGACACACAAGCGGAACTGAAAGTAAATATCATAAATACCTATCGGGCGGAGCTAGAGATTTTTGTGTGGATGGCATCTTGAATGTATTAGGGTATGTGAAGCGATTCATTGATACGATTAAGGAAAGACGGGCACCGGTGATAGGAGTAAAGGGCAGTGCAAGTGGCGTAGACTAAGGGACATGAAGGCAAGACCAGACTTGCCAACGGAGCATGAAAAATTGTGGGCAATGGACTACTTATTAAAAGATTCACAGCAAAAGTTCTTCTCCAGAGAGATGGCATCTGATATTAGATAAGAAAGGTATTTTGGGCTAGAGTATGAAGCAAGGCACCAGGCGATTGTCGCTAAAGGTTCCAGATTAGCTTATTTTATAGCCGACTATGCTCATAAACAGACTAAGCATATGAGGCGGTGCAAGTAATGACTAATTACATTAGGCAGAAATATTGGATTCCACGATTAAGAGATGAGCTCAGAAAATTTCTGCATAAATGTGTAGTATGTGTGCGATATAACTACAAGCTGGAACAGCAATTGATGGCGGATTTACCAACTGAGAGGGTGCATGTGGGCAAGCCATTCCTGCATTGTGGGCTAGATTATGCAGGACCATTTGGAGTGCGGGTGAGGGTGCGAGACGATAATATTGATAGAACAAAATTTTGGGTCGTTGTGTTTGTATGCTTGAATACTCGAGCTGTACACATTGACTTGGTGCTAGACCTAACGACGCAATCGTTTATTGCATGCTATGGAAGATTTATAGGAAGACGTGGGCGATGTGCAAAGCTTTTTAGCGATAAAGCGACGACGTTTGTTGGGGCTAGTAAAATGATGAAGAGAGAAGTTGATCACTGAGGGGGCAAGAGACATTGGAGCATTTGGCAATGAAAGGAACTGAGTGGCGCTCTACGAATCCAGCTGCACCACATCAAGGTGTGATCTATGAGGCAGCTGTGAAATCCATGAAATTCCATTTTGTGGGCCAGAAAACGTTAGCACAAGACCAGCTAGCAACGCTTTTGGTAGAGATTGAGGCTATACTGAATTCCAGACCGTTATATCCATTAACAGATGATCCTAACGATGTGCAAGCTTTAAAGCCGGGTCACTTCCTCATTCGGGAACCGTTGATCCTGCCACCTCCGTTCGTACTAGATGAGTAGCCGAGAAATGTTGGTACGAATATTTGGGCCCAAGGCAAGTTATGATACAGCATTTTTGGAACCGATGGCAAGTTGACTACTTGAACTGTTTTCAAGAACGAAAGATATGGCGCAGTGTGCGAGAGAATCTTAAAGTGGGGCAAATTGTCATTATCAAGGCAGAAAACTTTCCGGCTGCCCAGTGGGAATTGGGGCGAATAGTCGAGCTAGTTCATAGTAATGACAAGCTAGTTCGATCTGTTGTGGTGCAGACACAAGCAAGCAAATTAACACGACCTGTACAAAAGATTTGCGTATTACCCGTGGAACCAGACATGGCGGAGCAGCGGTGAAGATAAAGTCTTCGGGGCTAGAGAATGATGTCATTACATTTGTATTTAGTTTGGTTAGAAAACCATAGGTTTTCGCCGGCACTGTTTCGTACAGGGGCATTTGCCATTTGCCCCGAATAAATTTACCGTTTGAAAATACGTTATTGAGTGCAGCTTGTCATAGCTTGCCTCGATTGAGTGAGTTCATAAATAGAGAAAAAATTAATGATGGAGTTGAGCGAGTGAGTTAGTTGTGGGCAAGAGGCGGTCAGAGAAAAGTAAAAGTGTGCAAGTGCGAATATGTAGAATATAATAATTTAATAAGCATCGTTGTGAGTTGTAAATATAGATATGTATGGTCTGCTAGGGCAGTGTGTGGTGTGTGCGTTATTTATTTAATAAAAAGGGTTTTTTTGGCTTCAGATTTTTTCCCTTTAAAAGTATTCGTTTGATTTCGGTCGGTACTTATACACACACGTCAGTATATGTATGTGTGAAACAGTATCTTTTGTGGGGACCACAATCAAAGGACTATTGTAATTAGAATAGCTAGGCTCAATCAAATCATTATCTAATGTGAGGCCCCAATCCGGAGGCTTCGGAGCCCACACAACATTTATACATACGCTTCATAAGCTCAAATGAAGTACGAGCTGTTTTCCAGTGTTCGCTCCTGAGGGGCATTCGCTTTTAAAGCGCTGACATTCGCGTTTCTACCTCTACATTTTGATGTTCTTCAATTGTTACCGCTATTGTTACTATTACTGTTACCGGAATTTGAACGTGAATTATTAATGTTGTTATTTCGACTTTGATACCTATTTCCGTTAGCAAATCGATTTGAGGAGCTTCAAACAAAAACGCAATAAATTACCACCTAATTTGTTTTGAGATATTGATGGGACTCGACTTCCCCTTTTGAAATCTATGTAACACCATATTTTAGCTGTAAAAAACTGGCAATTTAGCCATATCGCCATTAAAAATACGATTCACAACAAAACGCCATAACTCCATACGATTTTTATATTTAAGCGGGCTACTCACCTGCCAAGAAATGCCTCAAGAAAAAAACGAGCATATATTTCTTATGCCCGGACAAGAAATTTTGACGTTTAGATAATTCATTGTGAATAGTATCCGCGAAGAAGAAGCATCAAAGAAAAAATAAAAATGTAAACAAATGAAAAGTGAAAATTAAAATTTTTGTAGAAAAAACGCTGCTTTGGCATAAAATTAAAAGTACAAACAAAAGAAAAAACGATTTTTGTTTCCTTTAGGGGTCAACTGCTAATAAGTTAGCTAAAATTATGTGATATAGCTCAAAAAACGGGATTCGTCCTCAGGATCACGAATCCGGAAGCGTTTTTTTTTAATATTTTGCTTATCTGAAGCGATATTTGCAATCAAAGTTTCAAGTTTTCATGTGGTTGTAGTAATTTTATTAGGCTGTCCCTAAAAACGTGCAAAAAAAGTCGCGCCGTGGCGGTAGCCACGGTTATGTCACACGTCCGGACTTGGGATGGCGTAGCCCAGGGTTATTTTTTATAAGCGAAAGGTGTTCGCACATAAATACCATGGATTCCGCCCCAGTTTTGGTATCGGCCCCGCGACATTTTTCGGTTTTTTGACCATAACTTTTCACTAAAACAAAAAATTAAAAAAGCGCTTCCGGATTCGTGATCCTGAGGCCAAACCCCGTCTTTTGAGCTATCTCCCATAATTTTAGGTTATTTATTAGCAGTTGACCCCTAAAGGAAACAAATACCGAAAAAACTGCAATCGGTCAAAATGGATGAAACTATGTAAGTTTGTTGTAAACTAATAACAAAAAGTTTTGTGATTAATTTGTATTGAATTTTTAGGATGGAAGTTGAATTGACAATAACAAACGGAATCGTATTGGCTGGGTTAGAGTACCTTAACTCCCAACAAAGGGCTCCTAAGATGCGCTCTTGCCGGGTTCACCCATATTTAGCAGCCAGGCCAGAAAAGGGTCGATTTTATTAAGATTTCGAAGATTTAAGGGCTTCTTCGCAGCGTTTCGCCGAAAACTTTCATATGCTACCCGAAACCTTTGATGAACTTTTTGAAATTTTAGCTTCTTTCTTGCACAGGAAAAGAGATACTAGGCCACATGACGCTATTCCCGAGAAGGCAAAGCTTGTCATTGTTATTGAGTAGGTTATTTGTGTTATGTCAGGCCGGTAACCCATGTTGCTAGTTGCCTTTTTATGTAATTTAATTATTTATAATCATATTTTATTGTAAATAAATAATAGAGCGGGTTGATTTTTATGGACCCAAAAAAATTCACAGGGGCCCATGGCGATTATGGTTAATTGGATAATTTCAAGCATTTTTGCCAAAGAAACTATAGGTCTAACATGAATTTCGAGCTAGCGGATTTTTCAAACGTATTTTTTTTTTCTTAAAAAAGTGATTCACTTGTTAAAAAGCTGTGTTGAAAACTAAAAAAATTCATTCTATATATGCATTTGGGGGTTTTTTGAGTCGATAAACCCATTTCCGACATTCATTTTTATTTTGACGTCCGCCAGAGGGCGTTTCCGTCCTTTTATTTTTGTATTTTTTTTTTATTTTTTTGTTTTAAGTAATTCACTCGTTGAAAAGCTGTATTGAAAACTAAAAAAAAATCATTCTATATATGCATCTGGGGGTTTTTGGGGTCGATAAATCCATTTCTGACATTAGTTTTTTCTTTTTACGTCTGCCAGAGGGCGCTTACGTCCTTTTTGGATTATATCTTTATTTTTACGTGGTTCACTTGTAGAAAAGCTGTATTGAAAACAATAAAAAAAAACATTCTATATGTGCATCTGGGGGTTTTTAGGGTTGATAAATCCATTTCTGGTATTGATTTTTTATTTTGACGTCCGCCAGAGGGCGCTTCCGTCCAATTTTTGAATTTTAACACCTTTTTCCGAAAATCAACAACAATGTTCCGAAAATCTATGAAATTCGACTTTCCCATAATGCAATTTCTTTTTTTTTAAGTAGACTAACACGTCGATTCTATATTCTTGTTAAATTGTCAAGATACAAATTTTTTTATCAAGTATTTTGAATTTTGCGTAAAAAACCAGTTGTATTTTATTAAAATTATTTTCAAATTATTATTTTTTAAGCAGAATTCAAAATATTTGATACAAATATTTGGTTTTTTATCAATATTGATAATTATAACTCCGGTGGTTTGCTGGGTACTGTTTATTTACATTGTATTACAAATGACACACGTGATCCCGCTACTTTTCATTTCTATACTGTGTTTGCTATAGTTTTCGCGTCAATTGAAATTGATTATAAACAAAATAAAAAATCAACCAATAAATAAAGGGAAAAAGTTTTTAAGAAAACTAAAAGGTATGTATTAAAACAGTTATTAATAATAAAAAAGTGCATGGTGGAAGTTACAAAGAACAGTTTGGTTTTGTGCAAAAAAAAATATTTGTTTGCTTAGTTTTTGTTTTTGTTTGCTATTAGGTTAACGGTGCTTTTTTAAAATCAAAGTTATACGTAGAGTTTATGTATGCGTGATATTTTTAATACCCAGTGTACTAGTACTAGTACAAGGGTATATTAACTTTGTTCACATAACGGTAGTACGTAACGGCACAAAATAATCGAGATAGATATAGAAATCCATATATGAAAGTTCTGAGGTTGAAAAGAGGAGTCCATTAAGACATGTCTGTCCGTCTGTCCGTCCGTCTGTGTACACGATAACTTGAGTAAAAATTTAGATATTTGCATGAAATTTTGTATACAGGTTACCTTTTGGCCAAGGTAGGTTGCTATTGAAAATGGGCGAAATCGGATGATAACCACGCCCCCTTTTTCGATATCGAACATTTCGAAAATCATACAAATTAACATAACTTGAGTAAAAATTGAGGAATTTGCATGAAATTTGGTAATAATTCGAATTTCGAAAAACTGGCCCAAACGTATTTTTTTCAATTTAAAAATTAGTCTACTTAAAAAAAAAGAAATTGCATTATGGGTGTTTACGCGGCATAAGCTATGTTTATTTCGTTCATTTCATATCTTCTGCATTACATACCAATGTAATTCGCAGATAGTTTATGGAATTTTCGGAATACATAGTTTATAGCCGCTTCAACAAATCGTGGTTTTAGCACTGTGCTAGCCTCCTATGCATACTTTTGGAAGGGACCAGTCCCTATATAAATAAAATGTGGGTAAAGTGAGCAGTCATCCAGATGCCTGTCTCAGAGCCTAGTGCTGAGTGTCATTCAGTTTTGCTGCTATCTGCAAACTCGTTGGTGCTAACGCTCACCCTCATTTAGTAACAACAATAAAATTAAATTTACAGTCCACTTATAATTAAAAATTTAAAATAAAATAAAAAAAATTAATAATTAAAAAGTACCGGCGGCGGCGGGATTCGAACCCTGACCGCCGGAGTGTGAGTTGGGTACGTCAACCACTGTGCCACAGCTCATACTCCTTAGCCAATAACTAAATACATATAATAATAAACTACTCTCCGCCCACCATTTAACTTCAACTTAGACATGGTCCTTTGAGCCGGATCAAACCAGCACCTATGGCTCTTTACTAGACGACTAAGCCGTCTAGGGCGGGGAGTATGTTTACGCGGCATAAGCTATGTTTATTTCGTTCATTTCATATCTTCTGCATTACATACCAATGTAATTCGCAGATAGTTTATGGAATTTTCGGAATACATAGTTTATAGCCACTTCAACAAATCGTGGTTTTAGCACTGTGCTAGCCTCCTATGCATACTTTTGGAAGGGACCAGTCCCTATATAAATAAAATGTGGGTAAAGTGAGCAGTCATCCAGATGCCTGTCTCAGAGCCTAGTGCTGAGTGTCATTCAGCTTTTGCTGCTATCTGCAAACTTGTTGGTGCTAACGCTCACCCTCATTTATTAACAACAATAAAATTAAATTTACAGTCCACTTATAATTAAAAATTTAAAATAAAATAAAAAAAATTAATAATTAAAAAGTACCGGCGGCGGCGGGATTCGAACCCTGACCGCCGGAGTGTGAGTTGGGTACGTCAACCACTGTGCCACATACTCCTTAGCCAATAACTAAATACATATAATAATAAACTACTCTCCGCCCACCATTTAACTTCAGCTTAGACATTTTAGACACGGTGGCCGCTCCACGAGAGAGGAAGAATGTGATGTAAAGGTGCCCGGGTTCAATGCTGCCTGAAATGCAATGAAATATTTTATTTCTTAGCTGGCATTGCCTTGGAAAAACTCGGCAGGGCCTAGATTTGCATTACCCCACAGGCCCTTTATTAAAAAGCATCAACAAACAGACGGCCTGTGTAAACTTTCCTTGGCAGGCCCATGATTTTAAAAGGGAAAATCTAGTCAGGCCCTAGGTTAAATTTAACAGATTTTCTACCCGGGAAGGGCCTGCGTAAACTTTCCTTGGCAGGCCCCTGATTTATTAGGGAAAATCTAGTCAGGCCCTAGGCTAAATTCCGCAGATTTTCTACCCAGGAAGAGAAATTGATATGACAGTGATATTACGTACTGATGTTGGCTAAAAAAGTTTTTTATCAATTTGATGTGAAATCGGTTATTTACATCATTTTTAATGTTAAATAAAACTTTTCGAAGTAATGAGAAATTGATATGACAATGTCATACATGGTAATGTTGATTCAGCAACTTTTGTATCAATTTAACGTGAACCCTGTTTGTTTGATATTTTTCAATATTAATACGAAATTTTTTGCTGAAATGTAAAATTGATACAGCAGAAATGTTAGTTTTACAAGCGACTTTTCCAATACCCAGCCGGCTGCTGTGCATTGTAATAAATATGATTAACGCTATGTATGGATGATATTTATGCAATATAATTTAAAAAAAAAATTACTACTTTTTCTAATAGAAAAATATTAGAATGGAAACTAAATGAAATAAATCGTCAAAATATATGATACGGGCCACTAAACACATTTTTCTCGTATCTCGTAATTTTTTTTTTGTTCCCATCTCTCAGCTATATGTAGCTAAATTTCCTCTTTAGGTATTTGATACTGAGGTCAAAACGTGTCTTTTGTAACATTGCTCGACAATCTTCCATGAAAGCTTTCCAGAGTACCGTTTGGTAAAAGAAAATATGTTCCCATAAAAAGAAAAAAGGCATACAAAAATTCAAAACCATTTGGAACCGGTTCCGGCTTTTGAAACGGTTTCGGTTTCGTTCTTTTTCAGATCAAAATAACGGTTACGGTTTTGGTATCGGTTATGAAAAAATGAAACGGTTTTAATCGGTTACGATTTCGGTTACAGTCCTTACCATGGAGACATGGTTGCTTGTTGTTTTAATTGCTTTGGTGACATCAAATTACTTTTGCATATATTTATGAAATAAGTATAGCCCGTACCACTGGTTTTATATTGGAAATATTTCACTTTATTTCAGTTTTAGTCCAATATAGCTTTACTTAGTAAAGTCGCCACATTTTATAACATCATATCGGTGGTTTCGTTTTACTTTGCTAACCTTGTATGGACCCAAATATTCGTTAGCTTTCCAGCGATAAACTGCGTTCTCTTTATGGCTACTATGTCACCAATGACGTACTCATTTGCTGTTTTATATTTTTCGTCGTACTGTTGTTTTTGTCGCTCTTGCGCTCTTTTGCATCCTTGCGTAACTGCTGCCGTTCTTCATCAAAACATTGAATAAATTCTTGTTGCAGTATATCATTTATTTTGCTGTTCGTATTTGCGTTCATTTTAACGCCAAACATCATTTCGGAAGGTGAGGCATGGGTAGAACTATGTATACATGCGTTAATCGCTTTTTGAACTTGTCCGACATATTTAAACCATTTTGTTGTATCATCTGTTGCCAACTTCGCGATTACCCCCAAAATTGTACGTTTGACATTTCAATCTGCCCATTGCCTCTTGGAACGCCAGTTGTTATTAGGACATGTTCTACGTTGCCGTCCTTACAAAAATCTTCAAATCGCTTCGACGTAAATGCTGGCCCTCTGTCACTTATTATACGGTGTGGATATCCGTAAGTGTCGACCCACACTGCCAACTTTGCTATAGCTTCATCGACTGACGTTGTTTTGGTGGGAAACAGCCACAAAAATTTTCAAAAGGCATCCGTCATAGCCAAAATATATTTGTACTTCTTTGCGGTTGCGTCCATTGGTCCCAAGTGATCAATATGTAGTTGTTTTGGTGGGAAAAAGGCACAAAAATTTTCAAAAGGCATTCGTCATAGCCAAAATATATTTGTACTTCTTTGCGGTTGCGTCCATTGGTCCCAAGTGATCAATATGTAGCGTATGCAATGGAGTGTCACCTTTATCAATTATCTGCACATTCCTTCTCTTTTCCCCAACTTTTTATTATGTACGATGCATCTAACGCAGTTGTTAATTACTTTATCAACTTTTCTCTCTAAATGTGGTACAAAAAACTGTTGTTCGACAGTGTTCGCCGTTTTTTGTTTGCCAAAGTAGCCTTCTTTTCATGATGATTTCCAGTTCCATTGATTTCAGTGTAAACAATAACTCACGACCATTTATGCACTCGTATAAGAGCCACTTTTCTTTTTGTAACCCTCATACGCGCCAGACTGTTGTGCTGTTGCTATTGCGCGTATTGATCCGTCTTCTTGTTGTGCCTTATTAAACCTGCATGTTAGGCCTGACGAAATTATCAACACGTCCACGAGATAGCGGCTTAAAATATCAACATGCTTCGTTCGTACTGCTGCGCGATGCTCAACTGTAAATGTAAAGTCTTGTGCATACATCACCCATTGAGCTACTGACCTTGGCAAATCTTTTTTGTTCATTGTGTGTCTAAACGATATTTAATTTAAATTGTAAGCCTAATAAATAATGCCGAAACTTCTTTAACGCTAAGTACGCTGCTTTGACCTCTAATGTGTAACTATGCTGTTGAGCTTATGAAGCTGACGCTTTCTTGCTAAAAAAACATACGGGGTGCCATTTATTTTCGTATTTCTGCAACAGCGCTGCCCCAAAGCCTTCTTTCGATGCATCTGTATGCAGCTCGGTTTCGGCTTGTCGGTTGTACAAACGCAATACCGGTTCTTTAGTTACCTTTGCTTTCAGTTGCTCGATAGCACATTTTTCGACTTATCCAATTTTAAAAACAACCTCTTTTTTTAATAAATTTGTCAACGGAGCTGCTATCTGTGAATAACCAGGTACAAACTTTCGAAAATATCCTGTCAGACCCAGAAAAGATTGGATACATTTTATGTTTTTTGGATATGGGAATTTTTCGATTGCTTTGATTTTTTCTTCTCCTGGCCAGATCTTGCCGTTCTAAATATAGTGGCCCAGAAATTCTACCTTCGCTTTTATAAACTTGCATTTTTTTTCATTTAAACTTCAGGCTATATCGTGCCGCAACTTCAAATACTGTCTGTAGCTTTTCCATACATTCTTCTGGCGTTTCTCCGTATATTACAACGTTGTTAATTAAATTTTGGAAAATATAATTTACATACCTTACAAAGTTAGCAGGTGAGTTACAAAAGCCAAAAGGCGCCTGATTAAATTCGTACAGTCCTTGCTTTGTTACGAAGGCTGTAAATTTTTTGCTTTCTGCGTCGATGGGTACATGGAGGAATCCGTTTTCCAAGTCTATTGTGATAAACCACTTGGCTTTATTTAACTTTATCAACACATCTTCTACTATTGGCACAGGAAAGAAATCTTTTAAAACCATCGAGTTTAACTGCCGAAAGTCTACACATATTCTGTACTCGCCACATTTCTTCTTCTCTACTACTAATCTGCTCTTCAACCAATCTTACACTTGTTTGTTAACGGCTAATTCTTCAGGTAGAGGCAATCTTGCCGGAGCATGTCGAAATGGCTTCATATCTGTACTTGGTCCTATTTTCATAATAACCGGCGAGTTTTTACTGTCGCCTACTGGTTTGTACTCGTGGACTATTTGCTCGATATCGCGTTTAAATTTTAGGTTCCAACTCTAACGTCTCGATATTATACACATTTGCTTCAACTTTGTCTTCTGAATTTTTGTCCACAAAGGTGGTTAATAAATTTGCACACAAAATGTCTTATATAAACAAATCCGATTATGGCATCCACTTTTATTTTCTACAACCACAAAATTATGTTCCCTTTCAACGTTGTCTGCTTGCACGTTGCCACGAATAAAACCAATTGGTTGAGTCGATTTGTCGCCCTAACCGAACAACATTAGATTATTTTCATACAACTTATATTTCGGAAACTTAAGCAGAAATATATCTTTTTTCATTAGGGACCCATCGGCACCTGTGTCCACCAAACAATTCAAATCAACCCCCTCAATCTTGACCATTTTAAACCGATTCCCTGCGATGGCAACATTGACACTTTTGTCTTGAAGAGTTTTATTTTTTAATTTATTACATTTGAAACATTTTGCTTCATTTTTACATTCACTGCGTTTGTGATCTTTAGAACCAGAATTGCAACAGTTTGTATTACTTTCCACCGTATTTTCGGCCACTGGTTTAAACCTACTTTTGTTTTGCATGTCATTGGTTTGTTCATTGACATGTTCGAAAATTTCATATTGTTCGCGCAGGTCTTTGTAACTTTTTGCACCGTGTAGATTTTGCTTGGCACTAATCGGAATGCTTAATCCATCTACTATATATCGTATAACAGCGCGTTCTTCCATATCACAAAGTTTAGAATTTTTTTTTCATCTGTAGCATGTACTCATGAAAAATTTCATCTCGTTTTTTTTGCCTTTCAGATAACATTTTATGTACCTGAAAGCTATCATAGTCTCGCTTAAACTCTTGCACTAGCACGCGTTTTAAACTTTCATAGTCTTTTATATTTTCCGTTTCCAAAAACAGTTTTGCGAAACCCACTATCTTATTTCTGGCATGCACATACTTTTGCTTTGCACTAAGTTCATATGCCTCTGCATTACTTTCAAAAATTTCAAACCACTTTCCCACTGGTACTGATTTGCCATCGAAATCACCAATTATTTTTGAAAACCCATCGCCCGATATCGCCGCTTTATTATTATCATCAAATTTATTTGCGATTTGTTTTATGAATTCAGTTTATTCGGCTGCCATTTCTATTTTTTCTGTTTCAAACTGTCCCACTAGTTCACCGCTCTTTGTGTCTCTATCGTTTCCACTGTTATAACTATCTGTGTCTTCTTTACTTTCGTCTGTGAATAGTGAATTTACACCTACTTTGGTTTTTTCTAATTCTATCTTTCTTGATCGTAGCTCAAGTATTTTCTTTTCGCTCTCTTGTTGCTCTTCTTTTTGTCACTCATTTAAACGCATTATTTATTTTCCACTGTTCTTTCCAACTTGAGTTTGCTTCTTTACTATTTTCAGTCAAACTCTACAACAAATATTTTTTATATGGTTTTCGGTTTACGGTTATTTATGCTGTTAAAATTACATACAGCTTTATGCACCTTTATTCACGTGGTTAATAAATTTGTTTTTTTTTTTTTAATCGCAAAATATCTAGGTAACAATCGTTTGATTTACTTTCGCAAATGCATAAGCCGGTCAAACGTTAAGTTAGGTTGAGCCCCCATGTAATAAGTATAGCCCGTACCACTGGTTTTATATTGGAAATATTTCACTTTATTTCAGTTTTAGTCCAATATAGCTTTACTTAGATTTTAATAATGTAAGAATTCAGTGTAAGTGTAAGTGTAGAATATGCATTAAGTATAATAGTTAGGATATCTGCGGTTTAGCTGTGATTAAACAATCTTCCAATAATTAATTTACTACTTTCAACTTTTCGCTTGTAATAGCACGACCGAGTTCTCTTCTTCAACTGTTCGTCCCCTCTCATGTTTGTCCGTTGCTTTCCGATTTTCGAACATACTCTAGGGTTGCCATGTTACATTTATGCATGTACGTATATAAGTATGTATTTTTCACAATTTTTTTTTTTTATTATTAAAGCTGACCGGTGGCGCGTTATTTGACATATTTTGCAATTTTTTGAGAGTGCAAAACGAGAAAAAATGTAATTTGTTTAAAAAAATGTTTTTTAAAATATCATTATTTTAACAAGCAAGGGGTGACAAAAATGGCAATATCTTTGGAATGGTATAAATGGACAAACATTTTTTTTTGGTTATTAAAGGTGACTATTTACTTTTTTTTTTGAGCGTGTAGAACGAAAAAAAATGTATTTGTTTAAAAAAAAGTATTTAAATTATAATTGTTTAAACAATAAGATCGCATAAAATTACTTATAATATAGGAAAAACAATTATCTGTAAGTAAAAAAAATTCATTGATTTATCTGCAGTAGGTTATGAGAAAATAATTTTTCAATATTATCATGATCACAAAACTATCAAAAGTTCAACCTCCAATAACAATAACAAAGGCACGAAATTTGACGAAATATTTTTAGCACCAGGTTTGAGTCTTGCCCACTATCCAATAAAATTACAAGTTTCAAAATCGGTGGGGTTTTGAAAAAAAAAAAAAAAATTGTGCACACTTCAAATGGTTTTACCCACCTTTTACTATAGTTACAGACTGTAACTCTCTAACTTTGACTCTTGATAGAAGACAGATGAATTTCCGAAAAGCTAGATGGGCTCTAGAGTTAGAGAACTTTTAAAATACAGCACCGTCGAGGTACTTCCATGGGTCATGTCGATGCATTGAGTAGACGACAGAATGCTTCAGTTATAGACGCCAACGATATTGAATTTCGCATTCAACTTGACCAAGAACGTGATCAAAATATCAAGAAACTACGCGATCGACTTGTCAATGAGGAATTGACTGAATTTGATGCAACTGATGGGCTATCGGATGGCAAAAGAGCGTTGTATGTCCCTGACGAAATGGAATTTTACGATTTTCAGTAAATATACGAGAAGTTAGGCCATATGTCGGTCGATAAAACATTAAGTAACCTAAGCCTTTATTATTGGTTCCCAGAGATACGCAAAAGGTTGAAAGGTTTATTAGGAATTGCCTAAAATGTATTATGTATGCCAGTCCTCCCCAAACAAGAGAAAAAAACTTATACCCAATCCCGAAAGTGCCGTTACCATTTGACACTATCCACATTGACCACTTTGGGCCACAGCCATCGCTAAGATCAAAGCTAAAACACATTTTAGTAATCGTTGACGCATTCACCAAATTCCTTAAATTATGCCCTACTAATTCCACTAGCACCCGATAAGTTATATCTTTACTTCAGAAGTACTTTAACGTTTACAGCCGACCGAGACGTGTTATTTGCGATAGGGGAACTTGTTCCACATCACTACAGTTCGCTGAACTCTTATTAAAAAAGAATATAGGCCATGTCCAAGTAGCGGTTGCCTCTCCCCAATCTAACGGGCAGGTGGAGAGAGTCAACAGAATTATCAAAGCTATCTTAGATAAATGGACAAACGATTTGAACCACGACGTTTGGATTAGAAAACTAGCTGACGTTGAGTATGCTATTAACAACTCCAATCATAGCACTTGTCGTCATACCCCATGTCGGCTACTTTTTGGAGTTGAGCAAAGAGGTGCCATAGTAGATGACTTTACCGAGTATATTAAATATAAAGTATGCCCATACGAAGACCGATACTTGCCCAGGCTTTAATAAAAAGTTTGCTCCAGTGTATATAGGTCCACACAGTGTTGCCGTTGGGGATCCTAAAGGGTCAATTTGAACTTTTTTTAGAGCCAGGACCCCGCACCATACTGTTTCAAAAAAGTACCATTTTTGACCCTTTTTTAAAATTTGTGACCCTTTTTGACCCCTTTTCACTTTCAAACTGCAATGAAATGCATTTTTGTCGTTCTTTTGTTAAAAACCAAAAAATCTCCTTGTTCCTTTTTTATTTACTCTTATATCGGGCACTCTTGCCGATTTCCAAATATCTTGCCTAACTGAAGTCTCACTACTGGCAACGCTGTATCATGTGACAACTCCGTCATATGTATGTATATATGAACCCCTTAAAGCACGAGTGGTATAAGTCCACCTTTTCTCAAACTGAGATATGAAGGTTTTGTGCTGTCAACAAATGGGGGTACCCTTGATTTCACAAGTTAGTTCTGCTAGTTTTTCGGTTTCTATGGGAGCTAGGAGTTACCCCGTTAGCGTGTTATATAGAAAACATCTTCCTCCAAATACGTTCATGCCTAACTAAAAAAAACACGAAAACTGGACTTATACCACCTGTGGTTTAAACCGCTCATATTAGGGTGATTCAAATTAAAAAAAAATGTTTTTTTTTCGGTCTTACCCCCTGAAACTTTATGTATTGGTGAGAAAATAAGCCTTGCAAAATATTAGCGCTCTAACTTAACCCTTAGGGGTGGCTATTTTTTTCGCCCTTTCCCATACATTTTGTATGGGGAAAAAAGGAATTTTTTTTTTTCAAAGTGAATTTTCTTTTGAAGTTTTATTTGTGGATTGAATCCAATGTATATATTTATACGTTAATTTTGTAATTATAGTTATTAGAAAGAATTGAATGCAAAATTTTATACAGCGGAATGGTAATTCACTGCCTAGTTTCCATGCGACTAAGCATTTAGACGTAGTGTTTTATCCGGTCTGGCTGGCATCGAACCTACCAGACTGCATTGGCATTGCGTTGTCTTAACGCTTTGAGCCATGTGCTCTGCATGCAATCTTGCATTTATATTCTTACTTATATTTGCCATGTGTTTTTCTTACTTTATAGACTTCTTGTACACCCTATGATCCAAGGTGATAACAGGAAGCAAGTAAATTTGTATATGGCGCGCTTTTTGAGGCTATTTCCTTCCTTCCATATGAACCACGGGTGTATATTTCCGGTTAACGTATAAATATATACATTGGATTCAATCCACAAATAAAACTTCATATACATACGAACATTTCCGCTCTCCATGTACAAGAACCAAAAAACCGGAAATATACACCCGTGGTTCATATGAAAAGAAGGAAAAAGCTTCAAAAAGCGCGTCATATACAAATTTACTTGCTTCCTGTTATCACCTTGGATCATAGGGTGTACAAGAAGTCTATAAAGTAAGACCAACACATGGCAAATATTAGTAAGAATATAAATACAAGATTGCATGCAGGGCACATGGCTCAAAGCGTTAAGACAACGCAATACCAATGCAGTCTGGTAGGTTCGATGCCAGCCAGACCGGATAAAACACTACGTCTAAATGCTTGATCGCATGGAAACTAGTCAGTGAATTACCATTCCGCTGTATAAAATTTTGCATTCAATTCTTTCTAATGCCTATAATTTTCTTTTAATTTTTTAAACTTTTTTCGAAATATTTTTACATTCTTTTAAAGTTGAAGCTTTGAAGCTTCCAAAATGGTAAGACATGTGCGATTATCTTAACTATTAAATTAATTACCGCCATTCAAAATTTACTAGATTTTATATGTACGTGTTACTGTGTATGTGTGTGCAATAGTACAAAACAAAGTAATTTTTAAATGGCTGTAATTATTTTAATAGTTAAGATAATCGCACATGGCTTACCACTTTGGAAGCTTCAACTTTAAGTGTATGTAAAATTATTTTGAAAAAAGTTTCAAAAATTAAAAGAAAATTTATTTAAAAAAAATACCATTTTTTACCATACAAAATGTATGGGAAAGGGCGAAAAAAATAGCCACCCCTAAGGATTAAAGGGTCAGTTACATAAAGCTTTATTTTGACTTTACCTCAAACTTTGACTTTGACAGAAAAGTTCAGTATACGTATTTAAACGAAGCATGGCAAATTGGAGACCTCAAAGTTGAAGCAAGGTTAAAATTTGGCAAACTCTCAAATTTTGCTTGCTTCGCTTGCTTTGACAATCAGATGTTGATGACTTTGCTTTAATTAAACAATAAAAAGTTGGAGGAAATAATAATTAATTCGTTTTTTCTCTATTAAATAGTTAAATTAACCAAAAAAACTCTGAATCCAAAGAAATAAATTACGAAAACAAATATATAAAAGAGGAGCGTCAAGGCGTTCATTGTAGCATACCTCTGAAGTTGGACGCAAAGTTTTGAGGTACCAAATGTCAGGCGAGGTTAACAAAGCTTTATGTATTCGACCCTTAAGTTAGAGCGCTAATTTTTTGCAAGGCTTATTTTCTCATCAATACCTAACTTTTTAGGGGGTAAGACCAAGGCGTCGTTTTATTTTTGAAACTCCCTAGTATATATACATTAGGGTGATTCAAAAAAAAAGTTTTAGTTTTTTGGGTCTTACCCCCTACAAAGTTAGTAAATGATGTGAAAATAAGCCTCGCATAAAGTTAGATCTGCAAATTAGCCTAGGAAATTTGGCCGTCCCTTAGGGGTCGCTTTTTCGCCCTTTCCCATAATTTTTTTACGGGAAAAATGGAATTCTTTTCAAAAAGAGTTTTCTTATCATTTTCTAAACCTCTTGCGAGAACATATCCTTATAGTGGAGGTTTTTAAGTTTAAAAAACTTTTTACATCATGCAATTATCATTTCTATTAAACTGACTACAACCACTTAAAAATGTTTATATTTTGTATGTGTTACTTGCAATAGTAAAAAACTCAGTCATTCAACATCAAAAAAATGGAAAAGGCTTATGTAAATGTGTTCCTATCTAAAAAAAAAGAGGGGACCCTTTTTTCTGCTGGGACCCTTTTCTTGGACCCTTTATGCAAATTTTCAGCGGTAACACGGGGTCCATATGTGATACACAAGGTACTTGGTCATGACAGGTACGTCATACGTGACATTGACAATTGTAAACTCACTCAATTACCCTACGATGGTGGGTCGAAGCCCATCAAATCAGGAAGTGGCAACAACCACTGACCCAGAATGTATTGGAATCGGAGAAAAATAATTAAGAGAAACTTAATTTTTAAGTATACCTTGACAAAGGCCGATCAAGTTTGTCAGGTTGATCGAGCTGTAAGATTCCCACTTTGTAACAACTCTGTATTACAAAACACATTATTTATATTGTAACAGCCCAGTAGGGAAACATAAATGTAAATCTACCCTGAATAGAGAAAAGAAAAGAATAAATGAAGAGTAAGAACACTTCCTGTTGATCGAGAAAAGAAAAAGCGTGTTTGATTTTCAAGGAAAACCTTAAATCGTTTTGGATCGTTTAATAACCACCATAAATCTATTCAAAATTATAACACAAGTCTGAACTTTAACCCCCCTACGACACACCTTAGGAGTTTGCAGTCACGACCAGATTTTGAATGTGATATATCCGACCTTAATGCCACCGATTTCGAGTACTAGATGAAAAGAAAAATCACTTTTATTTTTTAAGTCTCCATAGAGTAATCTGAACTTGCGACACACCTAAACCATCTCCCATCGGGTTAAAAATTTTTGGGTTCTATTTTCGGCTGTATGTAATAAAGACTTCATTCAATTTCTAATAATCTCCCAAACATTGAAATTTAATTCTGTCAAGGGGTTTCGCAGAAATTTGGACAAATCACCGATGCATAAAACCCCTTGTCCTGAAATTGAAACGCCAGTGACACCTGAATTCTACTCCGTATTTAGTATGTTTTTAGAATTTAAATGAAAAGTTTAGGCACAACAGATTTGAGTTGATAAACTCCAAGAAATAAACAAGTTTTCGTGAGATGAAACGTACAAATGGTAATGCAATAAGAGTTTGAATCATAAAATTTTACTTGCGATTTAACGTGACGGTGGAATCTCCCCAGTTGATTTTGATCGCCAAAAGGTAGGAAGGGCTGGTCCAAATATTAGCCGATAACTTAGATACCAACTGATAACTGTGAAATCGGTTGAGTTATCGGAATAATCGATATCTTAAATTTTAAGTTATATGTCCAGTTAAAGTTAAAGTTTCATTGAATTCCAATCAGCTGTTTTTGAGTGATAGGTCGACTAATCTACATACCGACAGTTATTGTCATAACGGTGAGAAATCTATCAAATGTTTCAATTTGATTTATAAAACGCCAGCTTATTTGTTGTTTATGTTTTAAGAGAAACCGCTTCAGTCCTAGAGTTTACTTAAAAGCGGTGGAGCTAATGTCGTTGATGGAAGCGGTGTCAATGTAGCGGTAGCTAGATAGCGGCACCGCTTTTCGAGGAAACCAAGCCTTTAGGGATAGAAGCTCCAAAAAACCAAGTGTCTCAGCTATGATAAGGAGTCGCTGGGATTCAAATAGTGAATCGCCGCCAAGACGTGACAAGCAAAGTCCAAAGAGACGGGATACAAGTAGTGCATCCTATCCGCGGACTTATCACCACACAGCTCATCTTTTTTTGCGTTGAACATTTTTATTAGTAATTTTACAGAATTTCTTTCCAAATTTGAAGTAATTTCAAAAATGTCAACAATGGCATTTTAGAATATTTATAAGAAGTCATGGAGAATACGATGTAAGTTCTTGTTTTTTTTATCTACTTACCTCTGCGTAGTGTTCTTCGTTTTGTTGCAGCAAATCAACACAAAGTTCAGACAAATGTATTAGGTCTTCGAGTTTTTTCCCCGCTGACACAATAATTTCGCCGCGGAGATCTTCTATAAAAATTCGCATAGAACAAACGTTATTTTATTCACAGTGCAACACTATTTATAAATATAAGGGTGATTCAGAAAAAAATATATCTTATTAGAATTACAATTCTTCTTCTTGCCGGCTTGAGGTCAGGGTTTTTTTCTCTATACCAAAATGAAACTATTATTGGTTATTACCAATATATTTCGGTCACCTAATATGTTGTTCTTTAGTCAAAATAAAGAAACACGTGTCTTTTTTTTCCTGAAAAAAAAATTTTCGGATTTATCGGCCGTTGAAATCGTTAAAATGCAATGAACATTTTTTTCGCCCATTTTTTCAACTCGCAATAACTTTGTCAAAAATTAACCGATTCTCCTAATTTTTTTTTTTAATGTTCGTTATTACTATTCCTTTTATATATATTTATAAAAAATATTATATAGTTTAAAAATGTATTTTTTTTTCAGTTTTTAGTAAAAATTTATGACTTTTTTCAAAAATTAATATCCCAAAAAAGGTTATCTTTTTTGTTTTGAAATTTTTTCTATATTAAGTCAGCAGTTTATATTTCAACTTGGCTAAATGCCTATTAGCCAAAATTCGTTGTTTTCGAAATATGAATTTTTGGATATTAAAGATTTTTTCCACCCATATATTGATGCAATGCATATTATCTTTTTCAAAAATTAACCGATTCTTATGATTTTTTTTTTTTAAATGTTCGTTTTTACTTTTACTTGAATAGAAATTCATTAACAGTAGCATATAGTTAGAAAAAGGCATTTTTTTTAATATTTAGTAAAAATTTATGACTTTTTTCAAAAATTTATATCTCGGAAACTGTAATTTTTTGTTTGTTTAAACTTTTTTTATATTGAGCGAACAGTTAATATTTCAACTTGGATAAATAAATTTCAAATATTAGCCTGCGGCGCTTTTTAAGATAAATTTGAAAGAAAAAATTCAATTTATAATTAAATATCGCTTGATTTATATCACATTATTAAATAAAAATTTACAATTAAAAAAAACCGCATGTAGCCAGTACACGTGAAAGAAGTGAACTTCTTAAGTTCAGAAATAAAGAAATATGAACAAGATGTATTCGAGAATGGTTTAGATTCACAATATCTTACTTCCGGGAAGTGGACCAGGAAAACGATCCATTCGAAAATATCTTATATATGGTACGTTTTCCTTAAACCTTGGTACATGGGTAGAATTAGGCCTAAATTAACAGAGGAAGAGGGGCGTGGTAGAAGGAAAGAGGGCCAGGAAGATCAAAATTGAGGGAGATAGAAAAGAGAGTTGTACGAAGAAAGATAGGAAGACCAGGTGACAAGCCTGCTTGAAATTTAAATATTTGGAACACGGTCGCAAATACCTTTCACTTGATACCCATATAGGCATATCTTGCTCAATATTAAAAAAAAGATAGTTGGCAACCCTTTGAAGTGGCAACCGCCATGTATATAAGTCTTAGAATAAATCATACTACTAATAATGCCAAATTTCATACAAAACGGCAAAGCGGTTCCCTAGATATAAGGAAAAATTAATAAAATACGGTTTGGAGGCAACCCTAGCTGGCAACCCTGCTAAAAATTGTCATATGTGAAATGCGACCGAAAATACCTTTCATTTGATACCCATATTGGCATATATTGCTCAATATTTAAAAAACAATTGAGATAGGTGGCAACCCTGTGAACAGCCTCAAATGAAACACCCACGCATATAATCTTAGAATGAATCATACCATCTATAATGCGAAACTTTATCCAAAGCGGTCAAGCGGTTCCCGAGATATAGAGAAAAATTAATAAAATGCGGTTAGGTGGCAACACTAGGTGGCAACCTTAGGTGGCAACCCTTCTTGAGATTTACATATTTGGAATACGGCCGAAAATACCTTTCATTTGATACCCATATTGGCATATATTGCTCAATATTTAAAAAAAAATTAAGATAGGTGGCAACCCTGTGAACCGCCACCCACGCGTATAATCTTAGAATGAATCATACTATCTATAATGTCAAACTTTATCCAAATCGGTCAAGCGGTTCCCGAGATATAGAGAAAAATAAATAAAATGCGGTAAGGTGGCAACCATAGGTGGCAACCCTGCTCGAGATTTCCATATTTGGAATACGGTCGAAAATACCTTTCATTTGATACCCACATTGGCATATCTTCCCCAATATTTAAAACAAAATTAGACATTTGGCAACCCTGTGAACCGCCCCAAGTGGCAACACCCAACACGCATGTAATCTTAGAATGAATCACACTATCTATAATGGCAAATTTTATCCACATCAGTAAAGCGGTTCCCGAGATATTAATAAAAAATAAATTAAATACGGTTAAGTGGCAACCCTAGGTGACAACCTTGCTTGAGAGTTACATATTTGGAATACGGTCGAAAATACCTTTCATTTGTTACCCATATTGGCATATTTTGCTCAATATTTAAAAAAAGTTGAGATAGGTGGCAACCCTGTCAACCGTCCCAAGTGGCAACAGCCACGCATATAATCTTTGAATGAATCATACTATCTATAATGTCAAACTTTATCCGAATCGGTCAAGCGGTTCCCGAGATATAGAGAAAAATTAATAAAATGCGTTAAGGTGGCAACCGTGCTCGAGATTTCCATATTTGGAATAAGGTCGAAAATACCTTTCATTTGATACCCATATTGGCATATCTTCCCCAATATTTAAAAAAAATTTTGACATTTGGCAACTCTGTGAACCGCCCCAAGTGGCAACACACATATAATCTTAGAATGAATCATACTATCTATAATGCCAAATTTTATCCCCGCTTTACCTCATTTTCTCCTTTTACGAAATGTGCACTATTAGTGATTTTAACCTTTCGTAAAAGGAAAAATCTTTGACAATTCAATCCTAATAGAGTGATTATTAAAAACAGTTCTGCGTATTCTGCTTAAACTTGAATATGGAAAAATTTAAACAAATAGAGATTAATCGTATAAACGCAAGGAAGATCTTACTAAATAAAAATGATATTATAAATTTTTCTCATGTTGTTGGATTTATAATTAGTTCTTTTTTTGGAAAAAAAAGTTATACGGCGCAATTAATAGTTTGTGTTTTTGCTTTCGTTAAAGGAATCAGCGAGTCGCAAATCTGTCAACTAATACGATGGATACCGTTCACAAAAACTCACCAAAAAAATATCAGATTTACTCTTATGGCTTGAAAATTCTCCAAACGCTCACAAGTACTATAGCTATAATGTTATACTTAATCAAATAGTTTTTTGTAACGGAGACTTATGTACGAAATATGGAGACAGAAAGCAAAGAAATTAAAAAAAATTTGAAAAGTATTATATTTTTACGTTGCTACCTGTTTTATTTTTATAAAAGATCTCGGAATTAAAATGAACTAAACCCCACGAAAATGATTTTATCCCCACCAATCGAAATGAATTAAGCCCCACCAAACGTGGGGGTTCTTACATGACAGAATCCCCACGAAAAAAAAGGAATTAATCCCCACGAAAATGACTTTAGCCCCACTTTACTACATTTTCTCCTTTTACGAAATGTGCGCTATTAGTGATTTTAACCTTTCGTAAAAGGAAAAATTCCCTTCTATTATTTTATAATTTACAAAATTATGGTTTCTCCTTTTACGAAATGTGCACTATTAGTGATTTTAACCTTTCGTAAAAGGAAAAATCTTTGACAATTCAATCTTAATAGAGTGATTATTAAAAACAGTTCTGCGTATTCTGCTTAAAATTGAGTATGGAAAAATTGAAACAAATAGAGAGTAATCTTATAAACGCAAGAAAGATCTTACTAAATAAAAACGATATTATAAACTTTTCTGATGTTCTTGGATTTATAATTGGTTCTTTTTTGGAAAAAAAATTATAAGGCGCAATTAATAGTTTGTGTTTTTGCTTTCGTTAATGGAATCAGCGAGTCGCAACTCTTTCAACTAATACGATGGATACCGTTCACAAAAACTCACCAAAAAAATATCAATTTACTCTTATGGCTTGAAAATTCTCCAAACACTCACAAGTACTATAGCTATAATGTTATACTTAATCAAATAGTTTTTTGTAACGGAGACTTACGAAAATATGGAGAAAGAAAGCAAAGAAATTAAATAAAATTTGAAAAGTATTATATTTTTACGTTGCTACCTGTTTGTTTTATTTTTATAAAAGATCACGGAATTAAAATGAATTAAACCCCACGAAAATGATTTTATCCCCACCAATCAAAATATATTAAGCCCCACCAAACGTGGGGGTTCTTACATGACAGAATCCCCACTAAAAAATTGAATTTATCCCCATTGGTGGGGCTTAAGTCATTTTGCCCGGTGGGAGTTAATTCAGTGGGGGCTGATTCATACACCCTTTATCCACATCGGTCAAGCGGTTCCCGAGATATTAATAAAAATAAATAAAATGCGGTTAGGTGGCAACCCTAGGTGACAACCCTGCTTGAGATTTACATATTTGGAATACGGTCGAAAATACCTTTCATCTGATAGCCATATTGGCATATCTTGCTCAATATTTAAAAAAAGTTGAGATAGGTAGCAACCCTGTGAACCGCCCCAAGTGGCAACACCCACGCATATAATCATAGAATGAATCATACTATCTATAATGTAAAATTTTATCCAAATCGGTCGAGCGGTTCCCGAGATATAGAGAAAAATATATAAAATGCGGTTAGGTGGCAACCCTAGGTGGCAACCCTGCTTGAGATTTACATATTTGGAATACGTTCGAAAATACTTTTCATTTGATAGTCATATTGGCATATCTTGCTCAATCTAATCTAATCTTGGCTTGCCTCATAATGACGCTTAACCGCCTAGGCGATTTTGGCCGTTTCATATCAAAGCACGCCAGTCATTCCTTTTTTGCGATAACTGACGCCAATTGGAAGCCCCAAGGGAGTTCAAGTCATCCTCCACCTGTTGTTTCCATCTCATCGAGGTCACCCCCTTCCTCTGCTGCCGAATTCGGGTGTCGATAGGAAAACTTTCTGTGCTGGTGCTTCTTTGTCCATTCGCATAACATGACCCAGCCAGCGGAGACTTTGGGCTTTAATCCGCTTAACTATGGTCAGGTCTGCGTAAAGCTCGTACAGCTCATCGTTAAATTTCCTTCGATACTCGCCGTTGGCATCACGGGAAGGACCATACATCTTCTGGAGAACTTTTCTCTCAAATACTCCAAGGGCCATCTCATCTTCTCTTGAAACTGTCCATGATGCCGAGCCGTACATCAGGACTGGTATGATGAGAGACTTATAGAGCGTGATCTTTGTTTGTCGAGAGAGGACTTTACTTCTCAATTGCCTACTTAGTCCAAAGTAACACTTGTTGGCAAGGGTGATTCTCCGTTGGATTTCTAGACTGATATTATTCTCGGTGTTAATGCTGGTTCCCAAATAGACGAAGTCTCTCACCGTTTAAAACTTGTAGCTATCAACGGTGACTTGGCTGGCAAGGCGCAGGTGCGCCGATTCCTTCTTTGATGACAGCAGATACTTCGTCTTGTCCTCGTTCACGGCAAGACCCACTTTTTCGCTTCCTTATCCAACCCAGAGAAAGCAGCGCTTACGGCGCGGCTGTTAAGGCCATTGCGGTTTAGCTCTGCTGCTCGAATAATCTTCTCCAGCATCAGGTTAAAGAAATCGCACGAAAGGGAGTCACCCTCTCCTTCAGACTACCTGATCATTGTAGCGTCTTCCAGGCGGAAGTCTCGGCAATCCTGGACGCCGCGGCCTGGTTTAGCAAACGTGTTATCGGAGAAGATATCGCTATTTTCAGCGATAGCCAAGCGGCCATCAAATCCCTTGGCTCATACACGTTCAACTCTGAACTGACGCTCAGCTGTCGTCGATCTCTTCAGGAGATGGCCCAACAGAACCGCGTAAACCTCATATGGGTCCCGGGACATAGGGACATTGAGGGAAACTGTAGGAGTGTCAGTCCCGGGATTCTGCTATGTGGAAAATCCCAACAACTCAGGGATTTTCCATATGGCTGGGTCCCGGGACTGACTTTCCTTGTGTTGGTGGTATCACAACGGGCCTTTCAAAACTGGCCAAAGTGTGCCTCTGCGGCAGCCACTTGAACCTAACCTATCCTGTGGCTCAATCGTGGCCACAAGAGGATGTACTCAAGGAGGTGTACTTTCTCATCTACTTTGGACATTTGTCATAGACAAACTTCTTCACCTTTTGAAGGGCAATGGCTTTGACGTTCAGGGCTATGCAGATGACTTGGTTGGCTGCGCGTCATTGAGAGATGGTGTGCTAGCAAAGGGCTATCTATTAACCCAAACAAAACAATATTGGTGCCTTTCACGCGGCGAAGAAAGCTATCCTTGTTAGAGCCGTCCCTAGGAGGCAGCCGCATACGTTTTTCAACGGAGGCAAAATACCTAGGAGTAACATTGGACAAGACCCTCACATGGAATGCTCATTTGGAGGCTACAATAAATAAAGCAACGATGGCCTTTTTCGCCAGCACTAAACTGTATGTCTCCCAAAATGACGTATTGGTCATTTAATACAGTTGTGAAGCTAATAGTCACCTACGCTTCCCTAGTCGGGTGGCCTAAGACTGATCAAAGAACAGCAGCAACTAAATTATGTAAGCTGCATCGGCTGGTCTGTGTCGGTATAACAGGTGCAATGAGAACGCGCCCTGCTAATACTCTAAGTGCCCTTGTAGGAACACCTCCCTTCCCCATTCTGATAGAGAACGAAGCCACACTTGCATTGAGACTTAAAAATGTTTCTGATCTAAAAATCGTAAATATGGCAGGACATATTAAGATAGTCAAGAACTTCATAAACGATCCTATATTGCAAGTAAGTGATGCAATAACTCCTACGCTCAGGATCACGCGAAAATTTGAGGTTTCAATCGTAGATCGAGTTCTCTGGGAAATAGGGAACCCACATGCTGAATCCGATTGGGAGATTTGGTATACGGATGGATCGAAGCTGGAAGACGGCAAAACGGGAGCTGGTATCTATGGACCAAACTACAAAAATTCGGTACCCCACTAGTTTCCAAGCGGAAATCCATGCCTTAGAAATCTGTGGCAGAGAATGCCTCCGAAGAGGACTATCCGCTAAGCAAATTTACATTATGTCGGACAGTCAGGCCGCCCTACGTGCGTTGCAGTAGTACACAATAACTTCGAAGCTTGTTTATGAGTGTGTCATAGTCCTTAATGATCTGGGGGCCAAAAACAAAGTGTTGTTAAGTTGGGTCCCAGGGCATGAAGGACATGACGGTAACGAAAAAGCGGACAACCTTGCAAAACACGGTGCTCTAACAGCATTTTATGGTCCGGAACGCCGGTTCACATACTCTGCGAATGCATTGCGTTAGCCAGAAAGAGAGTTTGCTACCTAGGTGGTGTCACTCTCAATCCGTTCGTGATATGGAATAAAAAATTTATAAAGAGCCTCCCCATACAGATATAAGAGGATATTTCACACAATAGATCGTACTAATGGTCGCGGTGTAATAAGGCCTTATAATAATAATAATAATAATAATAATTTTAAATTTTGATTTGACATTTCGTTCTGGTGGAAAAAGCCCTTTTGAATTATTTCTGCAATTCTTCTATAGGTTAGGTTCAAGTGGCAGCCGCAGAGGCACACTTAGGCCAGTTTTGAAAGGCCCGTTGTGATACCACCAACACAAGGAAAGTCAGTCCCAGGACCCAGCCATATGGAAAATCCCTAAGTTTTTGAGATTTTCCACATAGCAGAATCCCTGGACTGACACTCCTAAACCGACACCGTTACTCCTCCTCGAACCACTTAGATGACTTTATGAAGGCAATCAAGTCCTTTATGTCCAGTTCCGCGATCTGGCTTAGGCTATCCAGGAATGGAATTCCCGAAAAGCGCGTCCTCGCGCCGCTTAAAGCCGGACAGTTGCAGATGCGGTGCCCCACTGTTTCCTCCTCCTCATCATCTTTGCAACTCCTGCAGCATCGTCGGTAGGGCACACCTAGCCTTTCTGCATGCCTACCAATGAGGCAGTGACCGGTTAATACCCTGTAGTGTACTCATACAAACATACGTACATAACATGCAACAGCCACGACCCACATGCATGTCTTTTTGTATGACCGCATCTGAAAAATGCATTTCAGACCTTCGGCCAATAGCGTAGCTTGAAGTGTCAATGCTACGGCTGAGCCAGCGTTTATTCTAGAGCTCTGCTTGGCCTCATGCTAAGCACTTCTATTGGCTAATGTAAGAAATTGCCAAGCTGAATTTGAATTCAGCTACATAGAAGTCGAGAAAGAGGAGGAGTCAATCACTTTCTGTGATTTGATTTGTATAAATAGAGTAAGATTTGGAAATAAAAATCAGAATTAATTTTGGAACGAAACTCACAAGTTGTCTTCTATTTTATTTCTCATGATTTTTCTACAATTTGATATGGGCTCTCAGAAGTCGAAAATAAGTCACCCCAAGGCCAAAGGGGTCAATGAAGTTTTATTAGAAAATAGACAAAACAGTTCCACCAGCCTTATAGAGATACTGTTAATAATAATAACAGCTGTCTTAATCTTCAACTCAATTAAAAAAGGCAATAAATAAAAACATTAAAAATGAACAGATTTAAACAATGATGCACTGGCAGAAAGTAGAGGAGAAGATAAAAATTTCGGAAGAGCAATTCAATAAATCATATAAATGTTTGAATAAATCTTTAAAAGTCAGGGAAGAAACATTCCTAAAACACATATCAATCCTTTTTACAGAGTTAGAAGCCATAAGGAGTATTTCTAGTCCATATTTTGAAAAGCTCACCAAAGAGCACAAAGGAATTGTATTAGACATATTCTGGCGCAAAGGGGACAAAATATTAAAAGTCCTATCAAAATACGAATACGAAATTAAAATCCCGCATACAATTGATAAAAATATTGAATTTCCTTCAGAAATTTTTAATCCGAATCTTATTACACCAGAAGTAAACAATCACACAGCTAAAATTTCGGGATTTAATCTGCAATTAGCATCAAAATCTATCCCAAATTTTTCGGGAAATTACAAAGAGCTGGACGCATTTCTGAAAATAATAGAAATCATCTACAATGATTTAGCAGAAGCAGCTCAACCAGCATTAATCAATTTCGTTGTATACGTAAAACTAAGTCAAACGGTGAAGACAAATGTCACTGCAATAACAATACCACAAACTTTGCAAGATTTAACCACAGCCCTCAAAAACAAATATAAAAGCACAGCTACCATACCTCAACTACAAAACTAGTTGGCAAATCTCAGCCAACGAAATCTGAGTGTGGCAAACTACAAAAACAAAATCCTTCAACTAATATCAGAACTAAACTCTCTACAGATAGGGCAACTAGGTGCGACTGCATCCCCTGAACAGAAAGCTCTTATCGCCAACCTAAATGAGCAATACAGCCTCACAGTTTTTAAAAATGGGCTGAACGAAAGCTCAAAACAGACAATATTTGCCGCACTACCTAAAACATTCGACAGCGCTGTCAACCTGGCTCTGGAACTAGAGCAAGGGACGCAAAACAGCAGCCGAAATGTAATGTGTTTCAGAAATGAGAGACAGAACTGGAACAAAATTACCAGAATACTTACAGGCAGCAGAACAATGGAAATAGAAACCATTATCAGCCTAGGTATTCCAGTAACAATAATGCTAGACAGCAGAAAGTTCCAAGGAATATGCCCAACCAGTCACAGAACGGCAATTCCAATAGGTATTTGAATAATTCCAGGCCAAACTCGAATAACAATTTCCAAAGACTAGGAATTAACAATTTCCAAAGACGAGGAAACAATAACTACCAAAGACAGGGAAACTCTAACCAAAATAATCGCAAAATGAACGTCGTCCAATTCCAGGGAAACGTGGACGACCCGGAGGACTACGATGACAATCTTCTGGGGGACAGGGAAATGTAGATAGAAATAAATCCAGAAACATCTTTGTCATTACAGAAAACCTCACAAACTACCTAACACTAAATAACTCTGAATTTAACAAGGCGATGTCTTTCCTGATTGACACAGGAGCAGACATCTCAATTTGCAAAAACCCGTTCCACGATGAATTTGACATCAATACCGAAGCTAAATGCAAACTCACAGGCATAACCAAAGAAGAAATTTATTCTATTGGTAGGGCTAAACTAAATTTCCTAATAGATAATAATAAAACATGTATAAATTTCCAATTGGTAAACGAAACTTTTCCAATAGCAACAGATGGAATACTTGGTAGAGATTTCTTGGTAAAACACCTATGCAAAATTGATTATGAAACATTCAACTTAGCAGTAAATCTAAAAAACAAAGAAATTATTTTACCAATCCACACAAAATTACCTAAAAACAAAACCGTAACGATACCACCAAGAACCGAAATAATTCTCCCAATTAACTTACATATAGAAGAGGACAGCGTAGTCTGCAACAAAGAGATACAAGACGGTGTATTTTTAGCAAATTCGATAACACCCGCCAAAGGAACAGTACACGTAAAAATTTTGAACACTAACAGTCACGCAGTTAATTTAAAAGAGTTAAGGTTCATGACAGAGGGACTATCCAATTCTCATACAGAACGCTTTGACAAGCTAATAACTGAACTAAAACTAGAAAAGCTAGACAAAAATACAGAAAACGAACTAAAAGACATATTTTATAAATACCAATCCATTTTCCATGTAGAAGGAGAAAATCTTCCAATAAATAATTTCTACAAACAAAAACTTAATTTAACGTACCAGTATACATTAAAAACTACAGACTACCACAAACCCAGCAAGATGAAATTCAAAGACAAGTTCAAGAAATGGTCGACAACGACATCATCGAACCATCAGTCAGCCCTTACAACTCTCCATTGCTTCTCGTACCCAAAAAGAGTAACACTGACGAAAAGAAATGGCGTCTGGTAGTGGATTACAGGAAATTAAACGACAAAGTAGTAAATGACAAATTTCCTCTAATAAGACTTGAGGACGTATTAGACGTTTTAGGCAGAGCCAAATACTTCACAACTTTAGACATGACAAGCTCTTTCCACCAAATACCCCATGCAAAACGACTCAAGACCACCCCCAGCTTTCCTCTACGTAGACTACATCATCGTTTTCGGATGCTCCTTGAAGCACCATAATAGAAACCTCATAAAAGTTTTCGACAGGTTAAAATACTACAACCTCAAACTTAATGCAAGCAAATATCAATTTCTTAAATCGGAAGTAATTTATTTAGGACATTTAATAACGGATAAAGGCATAAAAACAGACCCAGCTAAATGCGAAGTAGTACGTAACTATCCCAAACCGACAAACCCAGACGAAACGAGACGATTCATTGCATTTTGCAATTATTATATACGTTTCATCCCAGATTTCGCAAAAATAGTAAAATGCCTCAACTCTCTATTGAAGAAAGGAAACCCTTTTATTTGGTCAGAAGAATGCGAAAAAGCATTCAATAACTTAAAAGACAAACTAATCAACCGGCCCATTTTACAGTACCCAGACTTTGACAAACCGTTTATACTAACAACAGATGCTTCTGATTTTGCATTAGGAGCCATACTATCACAAGGAGAAATTGGGCATGATTTACCAATTTCCTACGCAAGCAAATCTCTACAAAAGCATGATATCAACAAGCCAATTATCGAAAAAGAATTATTGGCAATTCATTGGGGAATAAACTATTTCAGAGCATATCTGTATGGTCGAAAAATTATTGTCGTAACCGACCACAGACCCCTAGTATCGCTATTTTCACATAGAAACCCGTCATCGAAAATGACTAGGATTAGAATAGATCTATCAGAATACGAGTTCGAAATCGTATACAAACAAGGTAAAATTAACACAAATGCTGACGGACTATCACGAATTAAATTAGATAGTGACCTACTTAAATCAATGATTCCCACTAGTAAAAATAAAAAAGGAGATAATAAAATTAATGTAGTAACAAGGAGAAAGGCCGCGAATTTAAAAGAAATGAAAGGACAGCATATCTCATAAGAAGCCTGTACAACTTCACATTTGGGAATGCACATCCTTTAATGACGTAAAGAAGATGAATAAATTGAAATTTAATATTGGAAAAGAAAGTGGTACCACAATTGAATTAATTGATAATGAAGTTCACGTAACTTGTAGCGATGACCCTTTGAATCTAGATTCAATGTTGGAGAAACTACATAGTTTGCTAAGCAATTCACATATAAAGGAGCTAGCCCTTTGTGAAAAAGACTATATATATGACTATGCCAATGAATTGAAATTGAGACTCCAAAGGTCAATACTCAATGCCAGAAACATTATTAAAACTGTAAAAGAAAAACGAAAATCAAAATATGACAGTAATATAAACAAGGTTGAGTTGGAAATAGGACCTAGTATATGTAAAGCTAGAAAATAAAAAGAAAAGCCAAAGCCCATATCATGGCCCATACAAAATTGTAAAACGAAACCGAGTAAACTCCGTAATAGACATTAATGGCAGACACAGAGAACTGCACAATAATAAATTAAAGAAATACGTAGAGATAACCTAAGGCAAATAAGCCGACATATGTTAGAAATTACATAGACATAAATGAAATTAGGGAAACACTTAGAGATAAGATAAAACAAACCCACCGACATCTGTAAATAATTATATTCAATATTCTAGAAAATTACATGTAAGCCAATAACACTCACGAAATTACTAAGAAATAGGATAAACAAAAACATACATATGTAAACAATAAATATAAGAAACTACACTTAAGCAAACCATACCCATAGACGTAAGTATGTATATTCACATGAAAGGTATTTGCATAACTCCACACAAACTTCTGCGGCCTTTACAATTTAAGAAGCTACTCATAAAATTATATAAAAATCACATTTATAATATTAGTAAGATTATACATACACTGACCCCATAGGACCAACACAACCCCTATCAATATGGAGATTTCCCTCCTAGTTAGGGCATAAATGCGTCTAGACCTTTTAAGATCCCATTTTTGCCAGGTTTGTTTCGATATCCGTTCGATATCCTTTCGTTGGGTTGACGGAGTGTCTGCTCCTTCAGCATTAGTTTGCATGTGGCAAACGGCATACCTAAGCGCTCTTTATCCTGAAGAACCTACTTGGTCGAGCCCTGCCTGGCAAGCTCGTCTGCCTTACAGTTTCCCTCAATGTCCCTATGTCCCGGGACCCATATGAGGTTTACGCGGGTTTGTTGAGCCATCTCCTGAAGAGATCGACGACAGCTGAGCGTCAGTTCAGAGTTGAACGTGTATGAGCCAAGGGATTTGATGCCCGCTTGGCTATCGCTGAAAAAAGCGATATCTTCTCCGATAACACGTTTGCTTAACCAGGCCGCGGCGTCCAGGATTGCCGAGACTTCCGCCTGGAAGACGCTACAATGATCAGGTAGTCTGAAGGAGAGCTCAAGGTCCAAATCCCTTGAATAAACCCCTCCTCCAACTCTGCCGTCCAACTTCGAGCCGTCGGTGTAAATGGAAGTGCCACCATTTGTTTCGGGACACCAATCCGTCCTCTCCCAGTCTTCTCTGCTGGGAATGTTTCTTTTGAAACAGCTGTCCCCGACTGTAGTGGTCGCACAACGATCTGTGCTTAGAGGGAGAAAGCAGTAAGATTCCAGAATACTGGAGTGTCCAATAGTACCCGCACCCCAACTGGAGGTTTCCCTTAGGCGCAGAGGTGATGCCGCCGCTGACCGAAACCCTTCCAGATCAAGTGGCAAAATGCCCAGAATGACCTGGAGGGCTTCGTTGGGCGTTGTCCTTAGCGCACCGCTTATACAGATCATATTGGATCTATGGACTTTCCGCAACAGATTCAGGTATGTTGCCTTGCTCAGCGCAGGCCACCATACGACGACTCCATACAACATGATTGGGCGAATGATGGCCGTATAGATCCAACTGCATACTCTAAGGCTGAGCCCCCATTTTTTGTCAATGGCTCTTTTGCATGTGTAAAGAGCGATACAAGCTTTCTTCTGGCGCTGAAGAACATTATCCTTCCAATTCAATTTCCTGTCCAGAACTATGCCTAGAAACTTGGCCTTATCCGACAAGCCCGGGCGTGTGCCATCTAGTTCTGGTAGGCTTACTGGCGGGTTCCACTATCCCCGGGTTGATACTAAGTCCGCAGCGAGAGGACCACGTCGAAACTTCTCGCAGTGCTACTTGCATCAGGTCACACCGAGTTTGTGGGAACTTGCCTCTGAATGCAATAGCTAAATCGTCTGCGTATGCCACTATCCTCCCGCCCTAGCTTGTGTCACGTAGCAACGAGTTGACTGTGAGGTTCCATAAAAGCGGGGAAAGAACACCATCCTGGGGCGTTCCCCTTGTGACATAAGGTGATAACTCAACCGTACCAAGTGAAGAAGCTATTTTCCTTCCCCTTAGAAGTTGGTCAATTAGACCAGTTAGAGGTCTATCTACGCCCAGATTAGTTAGAGCGGAGTTGATCGCCTCCGGGCTTATATTGCTGAAAGCCCCTTCAACGTCTAGGAAGGCCACGAGACAGTAGTCGCTTAGTATCCTCTCAAAGCTATTGAGTACAAAGGACGAGAGACTGATCGGTCTGTAGTCTTTTGGCTCGTAGTGGGATGTCTTCCCAGCCTTAGGGATAAACACTACCATGGCGCTTCTCCAGGAGCCCGGAATGTGGTTAAGAGCCAGGCAGGCTGTGAAGAGAAATACCAGCCATTTAGGTGATGTCTCCAACGTGTTTATAAGTTGCGCGGGGATAATCCCGTCCGGCCCGGCACCCTTATACGGTTCAAAGCTCTTAACTGCCCACCTTACCCTTTCCTCACTGATGGGTATATTTACTGCCAGGTTTGTTGCAGGTGCTAGTGGTGCATCATGCAGATTCCCCGGAAAATGTGTATTCAAGGGCAGCTCTAGGGTTTCCTCTTCCGTGCTGGTCCAGGATCCGTCAGGTTTTCGCAAATAGCTGATGGCTGTTTGACTTTTCGAGAGGACTCGTCTAAGTCTCGCTGTGTCGTCGACCTTTTCGACGCCAGTGCAGAAATTTGCATGATTTGCGGATCGAGTCCAAATCGTAGGACCACCAATGTGGCCTGCGTTTACCGCGGGGTTTTGGCACTGGACAAGCCTGTCCTAGAGCATTTGAGAGCGCCGATGTAAATGTAGTAACAAGATCCTCCAGCTCCTCTACTGATGAGGGGGCTTGTGAGGGCAGTACTGGTAGGTCTCTGTCTAATATTTCATGGGGCAACTGCCAATTAGTGTTACGTGGATTGCGCTTCATGATTGGTTGTTCTACAATAAAGTCTAAAACCATTTCAATGTAACAGTGGTCGGAGAATGAATGTTCTTCAAGAACCCGCCATTTACTTACCCCCTCACAAGCGCCTTCACTACATATAGTAAGGTCTATTGCCTCCCTGCGGGTCTTAGTGATAAAAGTAGGCTCATTACCCACGTTGCCAATTATCAGTTGGTTGTTAAGAGGTAATCAAATAGAGACTCGTCCCTGGCATTGATATCGGAGCTCCCCCATTGGACATGGTGAGCATTAGCGTCCGCTCCAATAATAAGATTACCCGTGCAGAAATTTGACACCAGGTCTTTCACCTCTGTTTGTGGTGGAGGTTCTTCGGCGTCGTAGGGCATATAGACCGACGCCACCGTCAGGTGGGCGCTGTCGACCGTTAGACTGATAACGGTAATATCACCATTGGTGTAATTAGGTAGGAGAAAGGAGTTCAACTCAGACTTGACCAAATTACACGTTCTGACTTTGCTCTCCTCGCTGGCTCGAATGAACTTGAACCCCTTAGTCCCCAATCCATAGATTCTCGAACTATTGACCCAGGGTTCTTGGATGAGGACCACATCCACGTCGCCTTTAGAAAGACGACTACTTAAAGCAGCCGAGGCCACTTTAGATTTGTGCAGAGTAATCTGAAGCACCACCAACATGAGAGCGAACAGACTTCCCTGCCGTCCCCATATCGTCGAGGTTTGCCCCATCCCGGAGGTTGCCTATCAACGACGAGTTGTTCCGATTAACTGGCCGATATGGCGTAGCGGGAGTCCCGCTGTCTGTAGCGTTAGATGTTAATTGCTCAGCGCTGGCTGCTACCACCGTGACGTCGAGGACTTCCTCGTCCTGTAGGCTGTCCCCCATCTCCGAGTTGATCACAGCACTATCGCCAAGGGACGTGGCGGATAACATGCTTTCCGAATCGGACTCCTCCGCTTCCTCTTCTGGTATTTCATCTTACGGTTTCCCCGGAGCAGCGAGAAGGCAGCGCGCTGAGCATCACCACGATATACGTGGATAACGATCTGGCCTACGCTGTAGTGTAATAGGCCATTGCATCTTTTAAGGGGCTCGATTGACTCTTTATTCATGGTGAACACCACCTGTCTGTCGGGCCCTACCGCATCCCCGACCAGATTGACACTCCAGTCATGCGTTTGGAGGGACGGATTCATTAGCCGTAGCATCCCGAGAATTCTCTCGGGTTGATCAGGGATGGCCGGAATCCATGCCCTTGCCCTTGGACGCGCTGGAATGTCCTTCCAGTTCACCCAGTTTGCCTTGTACAGTGCTACAGTTTTTGAATCCTCGCATGCGAGTAATTTAATCTGGCCCTGGTGCCAACCCGCATCCGTTACTCGCACCGAACTACCCGGAAACTCCGGAGCAACGTTGAGAAGAATGTTGCCGAGTTCATTTCGCACGTAACGCCACCGGTCCTTGGGGATGGCCAGACCTTCATTGCCTCGGTCAAGGACGCATATAAGGATCCTGTCCTTGGTTACCTCAGCAAAACTTAGTTTGCCCGCTCCAGGGGTATTCTGATGCCGCTTGGGAGGGGGAGTTAACTCCAGGTCCGATCTCTGGCGCTTGAAAGGGTTAACTTTTAACCTCTTTGGCATGTAAGTATTTTGGAAATCCGGTATCACAGCTTTCGCTAGCTCTACCGATTTTCTGGAATTCGGCGACAGCGATTCCTGCGGTGCCCCTTCATACCTCTTCAGGATCTTTGCAGCCAATCTGCGGACCCGTAGTTGCCATCGCGGTCGCCCCCTTTGCCGAAATCTCAGTTGCAGCTTCCTTCTCCTTCGAACTTCCGAGGCCAGGTCGTGAGACTGCTGCCACAGACGTAAGGATACTGGTTTTCATATCAGCGGTTGATGGGAGTTTAGCATCCGCCGTTGTCCGCTTAGCTGCGTTGGCATCCGCACTGGTGCTAGCTCCCATCAAGTCAATCTTGCTCGATAGAGGTTTGGTTGACCGACTCGTAGTTGCCATCGCTGTCGATCCCCCCTTGATTGTGGAGCGGAGGTTGTCCTCCGGCGTTGTTATTGCTTTCTCGCTTGCTGCTCCATAGCTCTCCTCTGCTGAGGAGTGAAATTTGGCGTTGTTTGTTTTTTAGGTCTCTCGTTTTTATTTGAGTTCATCTTGTTCGTACGACCCATCGCCGGACAAGGCCAGCTTAGGGTCAAGGGAAGAGTAGGGGAAAATGTGTCGTCCGCCGCGGCAGAGCCCCGTACCGCGGTAAGGCCATGCTTACTCTCTGAGGCGACCCGGTATCAGAGAGGCTCCACTCAAATACAGCCACGATTTGCCTCCCGGCTTCAAACGTCCAATGGGCACGGTTTCGCATAACACCCTGGATTGGGAGGGGGAAGATCTTTGTCGTCGCGCCAGAGAGGCTAGGCTGCACTCGTGGTGAAGTGCCGTACGGAGCTATGATCACAAGGGCTATCGACTTAAGCCCTCGTACCGCGGCAAGGTATCCACCCTTCACGAGGGAATTCTTCTATAAAGAAATAATGAAAATGCTCGTTGAGAATACAACAAAATAATATTGTTGTCAATATTACTAAACAACAGATATGGCTGATTCCTTGGAAACTGATATATTTCACATCGACTTTTTGTGACATTTCAATGTTACGATAAATGACTTTTGAAAGTGTATACAGTGTAAATGGGGTATAAGAAATAGCCCCTGATTCGCATTGCGCTACAACTTAACCCATTAACGCCCACTGTACCCATACGAGTACACTTCTTAAAATATAAAAAAAGGCATTTTAAATATCGAAAACATACAGTTTTGCTACAAGTTTGTCATAAACTGCTTTGCACGGCGGCCGCTGTGGTGTAGCGGTTAAGTGTTCGGCTCTCTACACCAACTCGTGGCGGTTCGTTGCCCGGCAAAAGTAACATCACAAAAATTATTTAGAAAAAGAATTTTTCTAAGGTATCAAAAAGAAAATTTTGACCGCAGTCTCGATGCCGGGCATTAATGGGATGAATAGTTTTGCCCTTTAAGCGAAATTTTGCGAAATTGGGGTAAAATTTAAATTCACACTTTATATTTTACTATATATTATATGAACAATACGCTCAAAGCCGTTTTATTCATGTATTAACCCTAAATAACAGTTAATACTCAAATATTTAATATTAGAAGATAAGTGAACAGTTAAAAAATTGATTTTTTCGTCGCTCTTGGGGTTGCCGCTTCGTCAGTTTACCGGCGGGTTTTATGTGAAGGTTGACGATTATTTTCTGGTAACAGATCACTATTTTCACTAACACACATAAATGATGACATATATTTCTTGTATTTCATTTTATATATACTTGTAAAAACAACTGTATCAAAACCAGTAGAATAAAAAGTTATGACATTTTAGGGTTGTGACATTTTATGTTTAATCTATTCTTATTTTAATATGGCTTAATATTTTTGGACTAGCGTTGGATTATGCCACCAAGGTCTATATGCACAGAGCCAAAAATGCCTAATAAATTAATAAGATTGTCTTCATGATTAGTTTTTGGCCGAAGGGGTAGTCGAAACGATGGAAACGAAGAAAAAACTATAGGTGAATCTCTATGGTTTTACGAAGAAATTCTTATTAAAAAAGACTATGATGGCCGGATGGTAAGCAGCTGGGTTTAGCATTACAAAAATTGTAAGTTCGATTCTCTCTTTTTTTCCTAATTTGAAATGTTAAAAAGAAATCTTCTCAATTATATGTATGTGATTTTCCTTTGAAAACATTAACAACTATACACATATCAGTAATTAGGCGCTGGCAATCAAAAGTGAGCGATATGGTTGAGCCTGATGGTCAACAAAAAAAAAAAAAACTAATGGCGGCGATATACCAACAGGTTATCATAACCTCTAACGAGCTTCTCTTTCCAACTTGTGGTGTGTTGATTTTCAGTTTTTCCTACAAGTTGGATGGTTAACAGCTGGGTTTATAACTCCGAAAATTGTAAGTTCGATTCTCGGTGAAGGCAAAGTCATTATACCTTTCATGAACATGAAATGGTATTATAACTTTGGTCCGATGTTTGTAAATATGAGAAGAAGAAGAGATAGACCCATCAATAAGTATACCGAAATGATCAGGATGACGAGATGAGTTGATTTAGCCATGTCCGTCTGTCCGTCTGTCCGTCTGTCTGTTTGAACGCAAACTAGTCCCTCAATTTTTGAGATATCTGGCTGAAATTTTGTATGTGGCCACCATTTTGTAATATAGGAATCATTTGTCGGAACTGACAAGATCGGACCAGTATAACATATAGCCCCCATACAACCGATTGTTCAGATATAAGGTTTTTTGGCCAAAACTTCTGCAATTAAAAAGTTAGAAACGTAAAATTTTGCAACTCGAGTACTTTCTATTTATGTAGTGTATATAGTGAAAATCAACCAGATCGGGCAAATGTAACATATAGCCCCCATACAACCAATTGTTCAGATATAAGGTTTTTTGGCCAAAACTTCTGCAATTAAAAAGTTAGGAACGTAAAATTTTGCAACTCGAGTACTTTCTATTTATGTAGTGTATATAGTGAAAATCAACAAGATCGGGCAAATGTAACATATAGCCCCCATACAACCGATTGTTCAGATATAAGGTTTTTTGGCCAAAACTTCTGCAATTAAAAAGTTAGGAACGTAAAATTTTGCAACTCGAGTACTTTCTATTTATGTGGTGTATATAGTGAAAATCAACAAGATCGGGCAAATGTAACATATAGCCCCCATACAACCGATTGTTCAGATATAAGGTTTTTTGGCCAAAACTTCTGCAATTAAAAAGTTAGGAAAGTAAAATTTTGCAACTCGAGTACTTTCTATTTATGTAGTGTATATAGTGAAAATCAACAAGATCGGGCAAATTTAACATATAGCCCCCATACAACCGATTGTTCAGATATAAAGTTTTTTGGCCAAAACTTCTGCAATTAAAAAGTTAGGAACGTAAAATTTTGCATCTCGAGTACTTTCTATTTATGTAGTGTATATAGTGAAAATCAACAAGATCGGGCAAATGTAACATATAGCCCCCATACAACCGATTGTTCAGATATAAGGTTTTTTTGGCCAAAACTTCTGCAATTAAAAAGTTAGGAACATAGAATTTTGCAACTTGAGTACTTTCAATTTATGTAGTGTGTAGAGGAAAATCAAGAAGATCGGGTAAATATAACATATATTTAGCCCCATACAACCGGTTGTTCCGATATAAGGTTTTTTGGCCAATACTTCCGCATTTAAAAAGTTAGGAACGTAAAATATTTCACCTTTAGTACTTTCTACATATGTAATGTGTATAGTGTAAGTCAGTACAATTGAACACGTATAATATATAGCCTCCATACAATCGATTGTTCCGATAACTCGGATCCTATTATTTTGTAAGTTTTTTTTAAATTATAACAAAGATGTGTAATGTGTATAGTAAATATAGTTAAATTGAAACAGGCTGTACTGGGGATCGAACAGTGAAAATCGTGACGCTTATTCATGAAAGGTATATAGCCTTCGGCACAGCCGAAGACAGCTTTCCTTACTTGTTTGGTTTATTTTTCATTCGAGATGTTAAAAAGAAAATCTTCTTAATAATATGTGATTTCCCTTTGAAAACATTAAAGAGATTGTCTGTACAATAGTGTGAAGCAGATCTTCTTGAAGAAAAACTATACAGATATCTTATCATTACACCTAGTTTAGAAGAAAAGCTGTGGTAAAGTTGTGACATGAGAAAGTGTGACATATATTAAGCGCAAAATCCTCCCGGCCCGTCTTCGAAATGGAACCTGCTCTAGCACAGTTTGAAGCTGACATTAGACTGAACATGTGTCAAAAAATTAACATTATATGCTAATTAATAACCGCACACGGCTACTCTGACCACCATTTTTTGATTTTTTACAAAACTAGTGAACAAAGTTTAGTCCCCTATAGGACCCTAGTCAAGAAATTTATCCTCTTTCTAAGCTTGCTTATGCAAATTTTGCTTTGATCACAATTTATAGTATATAATGCCAATAAAAGTATATGCCATCAGCAAAGGGACACTATAAATTATGACCTTTTTTTTTTTTCTTTTTTGTGTGTTCAAAAGTAGTCCATGCTATTAAATGATTATTTTTTCACTTAATTTATATGAGTCGATGAGATCTATAAGACTGCATATAAGTTTCTTTAAAAATATGTTGGTTTCTTATAAATTGTTGACATTAAAGTCGGTAAACACAAATATATCAGTTTCAAAGGGATCACCCATATATCGTTTCATCGGGATTTTGGTACTAATAGCGTTTTCTTTTCTGCACGAACGTGTCACCCTCACCGCATGCCCGCTAAAAGCCATGTTCTGTTGTAAAATGGGCATTACCTTCATAGAGGGCATGTAACGACAGCCTTTCCAGATTTCTCTGACTACGCGCAAGCGGGTATATGGGCAGATGTATGGGCAACCGCTAACCGAACTCCCATATGCGTTTTTACGATATTAGCAAAACAGATGTTTGCTTGTGTGAGTGGGGTAAAATGTTGCTTATACATATGCACATATACGTGCCGCTTAAGGGTCGAACGCGGATTGGTCTGACTAAAGCAGGCAGGCAATCCGTGCCTTGCCGGACACCGCAAGGACAATGGGGTATAAAAAGGGGTTCCGCTGATCGAAAGATCAAAATTTGAAAAAGTTGCGGTCTTAACAAGTGCCAAAGTGTGAAAACAAAGTTTAATTTTAAAGTGCGTTTTTCACCTTAAAGTGTAGGTGCGCGTGTGAAAAAGTGTGCATTTTTATAAAGTGCGGGTTCACGCCAAAAGTTTTCGCGAGCGTAAAACAAATTAGTGGATCACTGGCACCAGGGATTCCCCCTAGGCGCAAAACCATCCAGAAGGGCCGCCACCACGGGCCTGAGAAAATCGCCTTAAAAAAATCAGCAGTCACCGTTCAAGCCAACCGAAGGCTGCGACATTTTTTTGCCTTAGAGATAAACACACACGAATTCTACATAAAATCACATCAACAAAACTACACCGAATCACATATAAGAATCCACCAAGTTTTTGGGCGCCAACACCGCTGGAGAACAACAACAAACTATCATATCACACGTTCACATACATCTCAGTTGAAATATTAGAAGGAATTTTGCTTGGCCAAAAGGCAACCTTTGGGCCAAAACCAATTTCGGAAATCAGGCCAAAAATTATATTCACACGCACACACACTCACTCACATAAACCACAGGATATCGACGTTTAACACCATACTCGCACGTCAAACACTACACAAGAGGGTAGAACACAACATTTTTACATTACAACACAGCATCAACATTAGCAACGTTACTCTTTGCCACAGCAACATCCAAAGTGTTGGGAAACATTATGTGGCGCCATCGACCACGCTTCAGCAACATCAACAGAATTTGGGCAACATCGCACATCAACATCATCAGCAACATCAATATCCACTTGTCAACATCTACTCTGAAACATTCACTCACCACACATATACACGGCGACACAAAACATAACACTAACACAGAATCACAGCAGAGAGGAGAGAGAGAGTAGCTAAACGCAGCTCAGTAGTAGCGTGCTCACCAACTTTGAAATTTTGCCACTACCACCATCACACACACTTTTGTACATTTATTAGGGTACACCACCCAACTATCTATTTTTTGAAAAACTTTAAAACTTAAAATTTTTAATTTTTTCTCGATTCCGCGAGGCAAGTATGAAAAGCAAGTAAGTACACATAGACGGACATTAGTCAGGTTTAAGGGGACTCCAATCGGGAAGCGGAGTCATAATAGAGTCCAAAGGCTGTTCACATCTCCTGAACAGGAGGGGTGGGAAGGCTCCATCTGACTCGGACAGGTTTTCTCCCGATATTCTGTATTTCTTTTTCCTTTTTGCATATATTCTTTCCCCAGGCATGAACTCTAATTTTACTTCGCAACTGTTGGAAAAGGAGAAGTGGCAATAACCACGCCTCAATGCCGACGAACCTCAGCCGGGCTACTACCATGCCAACCCGCCACTCCTCCTCTTCCGTACCAGGCAGTTACGTACCAATGGCGCCCAACGATTATAGCCCACTAGTTTAACTTTTATATTTTCAATATTACAATATTTCAAAAAAAAAACGCGCCGGACTAGAACCACTGTTCTGTTCAAAAGGCAATCAACAATTAACATGTCATTTCTTCAGTGACACAACGAAAAACCTCTTCAATCTACATATACATGCATACATACAGATGTACATATCCATGTCATACGCGGCCATCGAATAAGCAATTGGAGAATTTTCTCCTCTTATTCAAAGGCAAACAGTTACAAAGGCTTAACGAAACATTTTCCTTCTTTATCTTCTTTCGTTAATTCGCAAAAATTTAGTATACATATATGTATACGGTTGCCATTAGCAAAATATAGAACATAGGTGTCACAAGAATGTGGGTGGTTGCCATCACAACAGAAAAATACACTGCGACAAATAATATACTTTACAGCTCGGCCAACATGACACATGATCGACCTCGATCATACTAACTAATAATATTCTTAAAACTAATATTTGCTATATTTCTTAGGTAAATAAATTAGTTAATCATTAATTAATAAACTGTTTACATTGCTCTTTGTTATTCATCTATTGCAACATCTTCAAGCTGATCATTCCTCCTCCATAGTCGTATAAATCGTGATTCAATAATGCCGTTATATGGAAATTGTGTGACCTGACAATTTTCAATGTCTCTAATAATATATCTGTCATTTAGAAGTTTTTTAGCTATAATATATGGACCTTTGAACTTCGGTATAAGTTTTTTGTTAACACCAACCGTACTATCAACGTTCTTTATCATGACGTATTCGCCAACTTCAAAATCTCTAGCAGGTCTGTTATTTTTCAAAAAATATTCCTCGTTGCGCCGCTGGGATGCCAGTATAGCCTTATTCGCTTCCTGCCTACAATTAGTTAGATCACACTGCCCAATATCCTGTTGGTCGCGTAAGAATTCAGTGAATTCATCAACATTGGGTCCCTTTTGGATGGTCCCAAAGAGTAAATTGGAGGGAGTTTTACCGGTTGAGCTGTGTACTGTATTATTAATGGCAAATTCAATCGTACTTAGCTTTGAAACCCAATTGGCATGTTGAATCGGCTCACTTAGTTTACTAAGCATAGGAGTTAAAACTCTGTTTACTCCTTCAACCTGACCGTTTGCTTGCGGCGACCCAGTGGCAACTTTAACATGATCTATATTATTTTTCACTAGAAACTCAGTAAACTCAATGGATGTAAAACAGGTTCCCCTATCAGATATTATCCTAGATGGTCGACTATAATACTGAAAATATTTTTTTAAAGACTCGACGACTTCTTTAGTACTAGTCGAGTTAACTGGGTAGAGTTTTACAAACTTGGCGAAAGCATCAATTACCACTAGCAAATATTTTCGTTTTGACTTTAAAGCGGGAAGAGGTCCGAGATGGTCAATATGAATAGTATCGAAAGGTATTGGCTTCTTAGGGATACTATGAATATTCCTTTCGTTTACTCGGGCAGGTGCTGAATATACAATGCATTTTAAGCAATTTTTTATAAATTTATCAATTTTGGACCTCATTTCCGGAAACCAATAGTGCAGTTTTATTTGATTCAAAGTTTTATCTACCCCAAAGTGGGCAATTTTCTCATGTATACAGCGAATTATATTATCTTCCATCACTCGGGGGACATAAAAATATAACTGAGCTCTCATATCTTTTCTATAAACTAGCCCGTTTTTGAGGTCAAAAAGCTTCGATGGCTCCTTTTCCAATCTATCCCGTATTTTAACTATATTAGGGTCTCGACTTTGAGTTGCCTGCAACTGAAACTCTAAATCGTCTTCGTTTACAGCAAAAACTACCTCACTTCGGCTGAGAGCATCAACGTGGCCCATGTTAGCGCCACCTCTATGTTGCACAGAATAATCATAATTCTGTAGTTCAAGGGCCCATCTCGCAATACGTGGGTTAAGCGTCTTTTTGCTTAAAGTAAGCGTAAGTTAATTACAATCCGTAATAACCTTAAAAGGGATTCCCTCGAGATAGACTCTAAAACGTCGCAAAGCGTAAATGATAGCTAGCGTTTCTAGTTCAAAACTGTGATATTTGCTCTCAGTACTAGTAGTTCGCTGTGAGAAGTAAAAAATAGGATGAAACTTTCCATCTGATTGACGCTGTAACAAAATAGCACCATAACCCTGAGCACTTGCATCGCAATGCAACTCGGTCTCATTTTTGGGATTATATATTGACAAAACTGGAGGATCGGTGAGCCTCGCTTTTAATTCAGCAATCGCATTAAAACAGGCTTTGTCAAGCTCAAATTTCGAATCTTTCTTCAACAAATCATACAATGGTTTAGCAATTTTTGAAAACTGTGGAACAAATTTCCTAAAATAAGAACATAGGCCAATAAATCAATGCAATTTTTTTTAAATTTTTTGGTAGTGGAAATTTCGCAACAGTTTGTTTGTGTTCCTGACTTAGATTAATACCCTCATAACTAACATCATAACCTAAGTACTGAATGCTGCTATGACAAAACTTACATTTTGACAATTTAAGTTCAAGACCATACTTGGCTATCTGCTTCAGTACCGATTCCAATAGAGCAGAGTGTTCATCTAAATCCACTGTGGCTAGCAATATATCATCCATATAAACGATTAGGAGGCCTTTTGAAATGAAATCTTTCAAAATAAAAGAAATAAATCTTTGAAATACGGAAGGGGCGTTTTTAAGACCGAATGGCATCATTACGTACTCAAACTGGCCACTTGGTGTAACAAATGCTGTATATTTTATTGATTCCTCAGTTACTTTCACTTGGTGAAACCCACTTTTTAAGTCTAATAATGTAAAATATTTTTTTCCTCCTAAATACTCCAGACAATCTTCGATGAGAGGAAGAGGATAATTATCTCGAACAATTATTTTATTTAAATCCCTGTAGTCAATACACATACGAGTTTCACCACTTTTCTTTTTTACTAACACTATTGGTGACGCATATGGGGAATCACTATGGCGAATAATACTTTTATCTAAAAGCTCTTGCACTATCTTCTGAACTTCAAATTTGTCTTTATAAGATAGTCTTCGAGGATGTGAATAAACTGGTTGTTCAGAAGTCAATTTAATGGACATTTCATACGGTTTTGTGCTTGACTTTTTTGGATATTCTAAATAACAATTACGAATGATACGATTTATTTCTAAGCGTGCGTCATTATGCAAAGCGGAATCAATATTATAATCACTAGCACTGCTACTACAAAAGGCTTCAACATCAATCGCGCATGTAATATTCCCTTCAATAAAGGAAAAACAATCTTCGTCCCACTCTTCACTTAAAGTTTCACTGTGCGATTCTTCAACAATACTGGCCCCAATGGCGCAATAAGCATTCCTTGAAAAACAATCTATCTGCGGGAATGCCTCCACAGATATTGACATCAATAACAGGAGTTATGGAATGATCAACAGAAAAATCAGTATAACGATGTTGCAAATTATCTGGAACCTGAACAATATTATCAATTAAAGACACACTTGAATTCGACTCATTTAATTCCAACTTGAGCTCGTTACAATTTAACATACAAAGTTTAATATTAAATAATTTGAAGAAATCTCTTCCGAGAAGTAATGGCTGAGATAAAATGCCATCCGAAACAATCAATAATGAATTTATTTTAGATTTTCCATTGAGCAAAATCTCACAGTCAATTTTTACGAAAGTTTTTAACTTATTGCCACCTAGGCTGTAAAAATTGGATACAATTAGTTCATCGGCACTTGTATCAAAGGGCAAAAGCATCTTGCTTATAAAGCTGGCAGGACTACCACTGTCAATCAAAGAAATACACTTGGTAAACTTGTTATTGTTCATGTTCCGATTACAAAAAGCAATACTTACAGTTTGATATGGTTCAATATTCGACATCATATCCTCATGGGTTGGTTCCTCATCTATAGCGTTCACGGCTTTCATTGGTGGCTGCTGCACTGATTAAGCATGTGATCTTTGCTGCCGCAACGGAAGCAAGAGCCTTTAACACGCTTTGGTTCTTTGCACTGATGTGAGAGATGTCCATATTGCGAGCAATTGAAGCATCTTGTGGACGATACTGGCTTACTGCCACCTTCTGAAGACTGCAATTTTTTTGTTGTATTGTCATTTGTTTTCTTTTTGTCGTATTTAAGAAGAAGCTGCTGGAGCTCATCCAAGTTTTTCGCTGTGTACAATATTGAAGTATACGCGGTGTTGTCACGCAGACCCTCAATCACTGCATTGATTACTTCATCTTCGTTTAAATTTGCCTGCGCTGCGATCTCCTTTATTGATAGCATATAAGCAATAATGCTTTCATTAGGTGAGCGCCGGCGTCGGTACAGCTCCTTATATACGTCATTAGTCGAGACATTTCGATGAAATTGCTTTACGAGTGCAGCTTTTAACTCGCAATAATTCGATGCAATCGATGTACGTAGAAAAATGGCCGCTGTACCCGACAACAAGCGACGCATGCACATATATTTAAAGTGGTCATCTTTATTTCCAACTTTTACTGCATTTTCAAAATCGTTGATCCACTTTTCCACTGGATATGCGTTATCCCCAGAAAATTTTGGCACCATCCCATCAACATCCATAACGGTGATACGCTGACGTGCACTAATAGCATCTAATTCCAACGCTTGCAATTCTTTTTGTAACAATAGCATTTTCTTGCGTTTCTCTAGGACTGCTATTTGTTCGTCCAAGTTTTCTGCATCATGTTTCTTCTACGTTACCGTCACCATCATGAGATTCGCCGGCAGAAGCAGCAGCAGCACCAACACCAGAATCTCCATCGTCCTCGTCCAACAAGGCACGTAGTTGTATCACAGTAGCAGTAGCTGGATACTCAATGCCCGCCTTTTCCAGGGCATTTTGCAATTCCAATTTTGTTAAACGGGTCATGTTCAGACCCCACACCTGATGTAATTTTAAGGGGTATTTCTTCTTCCAAATAAAATTGTTAACCGCAAAACAATGCTTTAATTATGTTTTATTAGTCGCAAACTAATACAATATTACAATATTTCACAAAAACGCGCCGGACTAGAACCACTGTTCTGTTCAAAAGGCAATCAACAATTAACATGTCATTTCTTCAGTGACACAACGAAAAACCTCTTCAATCTACATATACATGCATACATACAGATATACATATCCTCCTCTTATTCAAAGGCAAACAGTTACAAAGGCTTAACGAAGTATTTTCCTTCTTTATCTTCTTTCGTTAATTCTCAAAAATTTAGTATACATATGTATACGGTTGCCATTAGCAAAATATAGAACATAGGTGTCACAAGAATGTGGGTGGTTGCCATCACAACAGAAAAATACACTGCGACAAATAATATACTTTACAGACGACTACTTTTGTTTTTGCTTTTTTTGTTGCAAGCACCATCAGCTACCATTCGCATGGTCCAGCACCGTGCGCATGTGAGGTTGTTGTAGGCTTGCTGGTGGCAGAGTAAATTGACAGGGTGAGGGGGGAATTGTGGCAACCACGTCTTGAGCTAGCCTTAAGACGCTGCAGTGCCACATTTCATAATTAAGTGGGGATTAGCTGACTTTGACCTTGGACAGAATTATTCATACTTTGCTCAACTATCCACAGAATCCATCAGGCGAGGACAACACCCAATACACCACAGTAACTCAACACACTTTTTGGAAAGTTTAGATTTCAAATTTCCTTTTGGAAATTCTTTAGAATATTTTTAGCTTCGGTATTTTTAAACTTCGTCTAGTCTAGTTTTATAACGGTCCAAATCTTTTGAACTTGTGTATAAAAATAGTTTGTAAAAGTTTTTACGATAATTCCGTTGAAAACGAAAATACCGTTAGTGGTCACAATTTTTTGTATCATATTTTTATACCTTTCATGAACATGAAATGGTATTATAACTTTGGTCCGATGTTTGTAAATATGAGAAGAAGAAGAGATAGACCCATCAATAAGTATACCGAAATGATCAGGAGGACGAGATAAGTTGATTTAGCCATGTCCGTCTGTCTGTTTGAACGCAAACTAGTCCCTCAGTTTTTGAGATATTTGGCTGAAATTTGGTATGCCGTCACCATTTTCCAATATAGGAATCATTTGTCGGAACCAGCAAGATCGGACCAATATAACATATAGCTCCCATACAACCGATTATTCCGATAAACGGATTTTGGGCTTTAACTCCTGTAATTAAACACGTAGGAACGTGAAATTTTTGATGTATTGCTATTTTTATATGTGAAATATCGATGTTGAAAATCATAGAGATGGGAAAAATATTTCACATAGCTCCCATACAATCGATTATTCCGATAAACGGATTTTGGGCTATAACTCCTGTAATTAAACACGTAGGAACTTGAAATTTTGTAAGTGTTGCTATTTTTATATGTGAAATATCGATGTTGAAAATCACAGAGATGGGATAAATATTTCACATAGCTCCCATACAATCGATTATTCCGATAAACGGATTTTGGGCTATAACTCCTGTAATTAAACTCGTAGGAACGTGAAATTTTGGACGTGTTACTATTTTTATATGTGAAATATCGATGTTGAAAATCATCGAGATTGGATAAATATTTCACATATCCCCCATACAATCGATTGTTCCGATAAACGGATTTTGGTAGATAACTCCTGTAATTATATAGCTAGGAACGTGAAATTTTGGAAGTATCGCTATTTTTATATGTGAAATAACGATGTTGAAAATCATTGCGATGGCATAAATATTTCACATAGCTCCCATACAATCGATTATTCCGATAAGCGGATTTTGGGCTATAAGTCCTGTAATTAAACACGTAGGAACGTGAAATTTTGAAAGCATCGCTATTTTTATATGTAAAATATCGATGTTGAAAATCATTGAAATGGGATAAATATTTCACATATCCCCTATACAATCGATTGTTCCGATGAACGGATTTTGGTAGATAACTCCTGTAATTATATCGGTAGGAACGTGAAATTTCGTAACTGTTGCTATTTTAGAATGTGGAATATCGATGTTAAAAATCAATGAGATTGGACCAATATAACACATCGCCCCCATATAATCGATAGCTCCGATAATTTCGGTATGAGCTAAAGTTAAATTCACACAGGCTGTACTGGGGATCAAACAGTGAAAATCGTGACGCTTATTCATGAAAGGTATCTAGCCTTCGGCACAGCCGAAGACAGCTTTCCTTACTTGTTTTTATTTCATTTTCCGAAATTAATTGCCTAGGACAATTTTGCCCTGAACGTTCTTATACATTTTATTCTTATTATCATTCCAACTTTTTGGGAATTTTAGTTAGGAATTTTTTTTTGTTCGCCGAGCTTATTAGGTACACATTTTTATACTTTTCATGAACATGAAATGGTATTATAACTTTGGTCCGATGTTTGTAAATATGAGAAGAAGAAGAGATAGACCCATCAATAAGTATACCGAAATGATCAGGATGACGAGATGAGTTGATTTAGCCATGTCCGTCTGTCCGTCTGTCTGTCTGTCTGTTTGAACGCAAACTAGTCCCTCAGTTTTTGAGATATTTGGCTGAAATTTGGTATGCGGCCACCATTTTCCAATATAGGAATCATTTGTCGGAACCAGCAAGATCGGAGCAATATAACATATAGCTCCCATACAACCGATTATTCCGATAAACGGATTTTGGGCTATAACTCCTGTAATTAAACACGTAGGAACGTGAAATTTTGTAAGTATTGCTATTTTTATATGTGAAATATCGATGTTGAAACTCATAGAGATGGGATAAATATTTCACATAGCTCCCATACAATCGATTATTCCGATAAACGGATTTTGGGCTATAACTCCTGTAATTAAACACGTAGGAACGTGAAATTTTGGACTTATTGCTATTTTTATATGTGAAATATCGATGTTGAAACTCATAGAGATGGGATAAATATTTCACATATCTCCCATACAATCGATTATTCCGATAAACGGATTTTGGGCTATAACTCCTGTAATTAAACACGTAGGAACGTGAAATTTTGGACTTATTGCTATTTTTATATGTGAAATATCGATGTTGAAAATCATCGAGATTGGATAAATATTTCACATAGCCCCCATACAATCGATTGTTCCGATAAACGGATTTTGGTAGATAACTCCTGTAATTATATCGGTAGGAACGTGAAATTTCGTAAATGTTGCTATTTTAGAATGTGGAATGTCGATGTCAAAAATCAATGAGATTGGACCAATATAACACATCGTCCCCATATAATCGATAGCTCCGATAATTTCGGTATGAGCTAAAGTTAAATTCACACAGGCTGTACTGGGAATCAAACAGTGAAAATCGTGACGCTTATTCATGAAAGGTATTTAGCCTTCGGCACAGCCGAAGACAGCTTTCCTTACTTGTTTATACTATTTTTACTTTTTATTTTTATTTCTTTGGAATTTTTATGAAGGTTTTGAATTTTTGTTTTACAATTTTTTAATTAACTACCTATTTATTACCCTTTTATACCTATTTATATTATACACTATATATACATATATACACGTTTATTTTACATATACACTTATATATTACATTATATCTTTGCATAATGGAATTGTTGGTATATCTTTCTGCTTTGTTTATTTCGAATTTTTTTTTATCGGCAAATAAATTTATAGGTGGAATACCGAGCCTAAAATCCACTTCTTTATTTTTACATCTTTGTGGAGAAATATTCAACTTTTGAAGTTCTTGATTTTTGGGGGCTCGACAATTTTCTACGGATACCAGCCCCATTAGTTTATGGATAGGCCCATTTTTTTGGCAAGTGATCGACGCATAACTCGCAGTGCAGCACGTGATTTGGAATTACAGAACCAAATAGCAGGGTCCTTATTCAACCAAATCGATACAGGCATCGAATTCCCGGTGGATTTCGTTCCGATAGACCTCTTGAACCGTTGCGCATCTAGGGTTTTTGGGCAGGTCGAGATTCCGAACAACCGAAGCGGAGAATTGACGGTTACTGATAGGGTTACTTTGAACGTGGCAGATCAGTCCCTTAGTTTTTCGCGAAAGGTGGATCAGCCCCTGGAGATGTCAGACACCGAGGAAGGAGCCGGTTGCAGGGAGTTTCAAGACCCCAGGGTAGCAGCCGCAGAAACGAACGAGAACAGACGTCCGGCAACTGTGGATGAGCGGATCGACCATCTGGCACGTATGATGGAGGTGATGATGCAGCAGAACGCTGAGATGAATCATCACATGGGTGAAGTGCGAAAGGTAAGGGCGGATATATCCACCTTAGAAATAGTGTCGCTCATGTGGAGACATCAATGCGTGCCCCTGTTGCATCAGCTCCTCCACCAAATACGTCCACGCCAGGCAAAATAGAGATGCCACAGCGAACCACCATAGCACCACAAACCAAACAGATGCAGGCAACGGTCACTCCAGCTATTTCGGACGGAAAAAGGTGGATCTAGATAAGTGGCACCTTAAATTCGACGGCTCAGCAAAGCTAAATGACGGTAGAAAGCTTTGTGTTCAGGTTGGAGCGAATGCGCATACAGTACCAGCTGTCGTACCAAGAACTCTTTATGGATTTTCAATGTCTAGTGACAGGGCCAGCTCTCAAGTGGTATTGGCAGGTGCTGGAAGATCACGCCGACGATGAATTCTTCGATTACTTTGGGTTAAAGAGAGAGATTTTGTCGCAGTTCAAATCGGCAGAACCGGATTACGAAGTGATACGTGAGATCATGGAGAGGAAGCAGCAGCCCCAGGAGAGCTTCGACGAGTTTAACGCCGATGTACACGATCTTACGTTCAGACTTCGGCAGAGGATTCCCGAAAACGAGCGATTATCAAGGGCAATTTAAAGCCATATGTGGCAAACCTCACGTTTGCAACTAAGACCGAGACACTGGCAGATCTAAAGGCGGAATGCAAGAGGGCTGAAAAATTAATAAAGGAGAATAGATCGAGGTCAAAGTCATTTACTGAGTTAGGGACAAATAGTGGATTATGGGCAGAGGTGTCAGAGGAGCAGGGGGTGTAGGGAATTAACACTGTTTTTATATACTTGTTTTTATGAATATGTTTTCAGAAACTTAGTTTTCACAAGTTTGTTAAAATTAAAATTTTTTATTCATTCAAATTGTCACACTCAAAGAATTGCGTTATTTAAATAAATAAATTTAATTTAAATTTTATAACCATTGAATACTAAAATTGGCGATCCTGCCAATCCTGCGTTCGAATCCTGCTTACATAAATACAACAGTTGCTTTTCATTTACGAGCATTAGATACAATTTATTCCTGGAATATACATATGTGATAGATTAGATATATATATGATGCGACCAACGCAAATAGCACCAACAATTAGATGTGAAACTATTACCTTAACCTATATTGGAAGCTAAAAGCTAAACTGAACTACAATGTTGAACCTATTACCTTAAATTAACATTGAAAGCTAAACGCAACAACATTTTGGATATTAACTGAAGATAACTTTAAGAGGCAGTTGCAACACAACAGTAATAACGAAAGCATTGATTTTATCAAGAACAAATCCTTTTATTTCGAGGTGGGCTGTATCTACATTTTATTTTTATTATTTATATATATATATGTATGTATTTAATCGAAGATTAGTTTAATATTGTTGATTTCTTTAATTTAAATCGTGTTGAAAAATAAATTTTGTGAATTCCTCTTTCAAAATGATCACTCATTCTCCAATACGCGATTCTTCCGTTGATCGATCGACTTTTGTAATCCATTTTCGGATCAAGATACATCACGCCATAATACACAATACATTTCACCCGGACCTCAGAATATGCAACCACAAATACAAACAAACACAGTTACTAATTCCGAAATATCGGCTACCTCAGTTAAATTACCGACTTTTTGGTCAGATTATCCTCAAGCCTGGTTTGTGCATACAGAAGCGCAATTTGCCGCCAAAGGAATAGTTTTTAGACAGGGTGGGGAAAAATTCGATCGCGAATTCTCAATCATATGGTTTTTTCACCCTTTCTCATTTTGCGCGAGAAACGCTAAGGCAAACGAGCGGTAGTTAACACAATAACTGCATTATTTCATTGCTAGGAGATTGTAAACAAACGATTTTTCATACCAGCAGCCTTGCTACGAGCGATCGCGTTGGTATGCTCGCTCGTTTCCAATGTATATACATAAAATAATTGCATACACTCGTTAAGAAACGAAAAATGTTTTCGATGTTTTAAACCAGCGGTCACCAAAACTCAAATTGCAGCAATGTTAGTAACTGCAGCAGTGTTAGTGAAAAACGACTAAGTGAGTGCCCATCTGCTAACGTCGCATCGTTCATTAGCTTGCGGGCAAGCAAAAAGACCAAGGAGGTATGCGCGTTTATTTTTCGATTTTATGCGCTGCTATACCACCTCGCACAATGCCATACGATAAATACTTTATGATGCCCAATGCCTCTTCCTCTAAAAATACATTTTGCGCTTTTCCATAAAAACATAAATGATCTAACCGAATCTAAAAGAGAAGAATTATTTATAGAATAAAACAATTTTTGTTTATTTTTACATTGCTCGAAAGCATTGGGCATCATATAATTTTTTCAGAACACATTGTGCGACGTGGTATATAAGCGCATGAAAACGAAGTATGCGCGTACGTTGTTGTCTTTTTGCCTGACCGCAAGCTACTGAACGATGCGACGCCAACAGATGGTCAGTTGGCTTTTGCGCTCTTACTACGACAAAACGAGAGAGTATAGCAATCTGTGAGAGTTGAGCATTGCACCTCAGTACCATGAAATGACGATATCTGTTTTAAACAACGCTCGTTTGCCTTTGCATTTCTCGCGATAAGTTAGGAGCACAAATTGAGAAGATTGTATTTTTGAGCAATCGCGATCGTTCTTCTTACGGTGTGGATGCAAAATTTTGATTTCATCTGTTTAAAGAAAATTGTACGTGCAGGATTTATTTCTGTTATTAGTTTGTAAGTATGTATTTAATCGAAGAAAGTGAAGATTTTATTAATACAAATATGGGAAAAACATCAAACATTGAAAAATCACAATTTGGGACATTTGATAAAGATTCAAATTATTAAAAGACCAATTTATGATTAAATAAAAAAAAACGAAATTCAGAGAAACTCTTTTTCCTCAATTACAAATTGTTTATAAAAATGTTGTAAAAAATAAAAAAAATAAAATAATTTTTAATTTTAGGTTTTTTAGATAGATCCAAGGCAAATTCAACAAGGTAGAATTGACAACTGAAACATTTTGTTTTTGTAGGAGTTTTTCCTTCAAAAAATGTAAACAAGCGTATTAACCCTTTGTCAACCAAGCACAGTTTTATGTCCCATACAATGGTTTTACTGAAAAATTAGATAGAATTTGCTCAGGCTTAAAAGTTTTCAATATTGCGAAATATGCTAACCCAAACAGTAACGGAATAACTTAGGCCACTTTGGAATCTACCTCTTTTCGGACCTTTGCATTAATGAATATTTGAATATTTGTCGATTTCCGCCGATATCACCACAAGAAGTTTGTCGCCAGAGTATCGCATGGTAGAGTTTTTTTTATACTGAAGTCAAAACCAGGGTACCGTCTTATCAAGGAAAATATGTGTCCGCGAAATGACGTAATCAATTTACAAAAAAAGTTTTCGGTTTCGAGAAATTAATCGGCTTCACTGTTGCTGTTGTAAGAGGGACGTGACAGAGCTGTACGCTATTGAGTCTATGATCTCACAGGTGCCGAACCACCTTGTTTCATCAACCCCGTGACCGTGGTCGAAATGGATTTTAGTCGCCCCTTGCGGCAGACATTCCATTCCATTCTAAACCCCTAACCCGCAGGGGTTATTAATCGCTTACATTTTGTTTTCAGTCTAAGATCCCGTTAAAAAAATTAGACCATCCAAAAAAAAAATAGACCATCCATCTTAGCTAAAATGTGCTAGAGTCTAGCTAATCTGAACTCTAAACTCTATTTAAACGTGGAAGGAACGGAGGCAAGCGGTATTGTATTTATATGAAACAATTTGATATTTCTTCACACTATTGAAAAAAATTAAAAATCTTAAACAGAACGGGTTAATACTTTTTTTTATTTGACGGGAAAACTCCTACAGATAAGAGATAACTGTCAAGTTCATGAACTTGAAGGAAAATCTTCTTAATATTATGTGATTATCAGTTTTATTAAAAAGAGACACCCAGTCATAATAAGACGGGCATCTTATTGGAAAAATATCATAGAGAAATCCTTCTGATTTAGAGGGCATTTTATGTGACTTTTCGCTCTGTACACTATTACTTTGTTTAATATACTTTGGATAGATCTAACAATCATTAGGCCAGTCCTAAAATTTTATCCAATTCCGTCAATTGGTTCACGAACTAGAAAATAATGAAAAATGCAATTTTCAAAATGCCTAAAATTCAAAACTTCATAACTCAAAAAATTGACCACTATGGGTGAAATAAAAAAATAGGTGTCGACTTATTTTCCATTCTCAGACGTCATATATGCACGACCCCTATACGATATGCAAAGTTATTTTCTTTGTTATACTATTTAAGGGTTCCGGTATAGGAAGAAAAATGCGAATGCCTTTTTATTGTTCTGTTCAGTTCATATTTCCTCACGAAAAAAAAAAAAATGAAATAAAATAATAAAAAACAAAAACTGTCTAAAAGCCGAAGGTCAACTCAATGATGAATACCATTGTTTAGAAATAATCTATTTTCATGTACACAAGTATGTAGCCATGTGTTTTTAAGAAATGTTTTTGCTGCATCTCACATGTATAAGGCTGTGATCCCTGGTAATTTTTAGCTAGTTGCATTCATGGCTCGCAATTGTTATACAGTACTATCTCGATAATCCGGACACGCGGTAGTCCGGTCACATCTATAATGCGGACAACGCTATAATTCGGACAGTTTAACATTTTTTACTCTATAATCCGGACATTTTTCAAATTTGCTTCGCAATACATATGTATTTTAATTTTTAGTTTGCTTTGTGAGTTTTTCGTAAAATAGCGGTACTTTAACAACAATATATGTACATATGTATACGGAATATTAATATAGAAGAAGCTGATTCTGATTGTACCATAGTTGAAGCGGTAAATACTATAAGTAGCGGTGAAGCAAAAAATATTTTTTCCAAGGCTATACAATGGGCAGAACAAATTGACGCTTCGGCTATGGATATTTTAGTTTTAAGACGATTTAAGGAAACTGCAGATAAAATGTTGCTGGCGAACTCGCAGCAGACCAAAATTAATAAATTTTTTGAAATAGTACATAAATAAAAAAAAATGTTTGATTATGTACAGATGTACATATTGTTACATATGTAAGTATGTATGATTGTACTGTGTTTAATAAAACTATTTATGTACATACATATATCTGAATTGCGTTATGTTCATTTCAAAAATACAACGAATTTTAGTTGAAAAAAAAAATCATCTATAATCCGGGCACCCCCATAATCCGGACGACCCCTAACATTAAGGGTGTCCGGATTATCGAGATAGTACTGTACCAATAATTTTCAGATGCACTTAAGTTCGTGCATATGTTGATAGAATAGAATTTTTTAATATTTTTTTTTTCTTTACCTGTTTAGTATAAATAAGCGATAAGCCTTTTTTAGGTAGCGCAAAATTGTATTCCATAAAATTTTCTGAAAAATATTAATATCTATGATGTACATATGCATTAGATTGGGCCAAATGAAAAGAAACTTGATTTCCTTGAAAATAATATTGGTTTTATTTTGCAGAACGGCGAAAACATAATATTGAAAGTCAAAGATCTTTATATTAATTTCTACAGGTCTGTCATTGATACTTTAGATTTAAATATGCTGATCTGGTTTTTCATATAAATCTGCCAAACCAATGTGCTAAAGAAGCTTACATACTGACGTGTACATACATATGTATATCCATATGCATACATAAAATAGCACTTAAGAAAAATTTTAAGTATATCTTAAATTTTGTTATAAAACTGGAAACTATTATTTTTTACTTTAAGTTATCAGGAAAACCTTTCTCAAGAAAAAATTTTGATGGAATTGAATGGAATTGATTTTCAAACAAACCCTTGCGATCGATCGCTGGCAATCGCGATCGCCAGAAATCGCGAGAAATAGCGTAAGTGCTCTTTTCAATAACAGCTATTGTTTGGGTTTTGCTATGCACGCTCGCAACGAACGATCGATGGCTAAAAATAGAATTAACTACGCGTGCACCATTGCTGTTGCTTGCGAGAGATTGCACATGCATTCGTTAAAAATGTGGCTTACTCACTCGCGAGAAATACCAACCACTGAATTTTATGCAGTGATAAGTTGTTTGAGAGATCGTATTTTGAGCGTTCACCGCACCCTGGTTTTAGATAATACTAAATACGAATATTTAATTATTTTTTTGCCGCAAGAAGTTACATATATTCACTGTACTGGATGTTATTCAGAATCCTCCATCAGTTAATAAATATGATTTTTTAAAAAGAATTTTAATTGAACGTTTTTCTCCAAGTGAAAATAAAAGGCTTGAGCAGGTTATTTATAATTCTGATATCAGAGATAAAAGACCATCAGAATTATATCGAAATTTAAGTTTAACTGCAGGTTCTAAGATAAGTTCTGATCTTTTAAAGAAATTATGGTTAAGAAAACTGCCTCTAGGAATCAATCTTGCCCTTACTAGCTGCAATAATTCGGACATAAATTGTTTAATTAAGCTTGCGGATGATATGTGGGAGGTTATGAGTAGAGATGAAGTTTGTTCTGTAACTGTTAATAAGTCACAATTACATTTGGAAAGAGCAGTTGAGAGTTTAGAAAAATTAACTTCAACTATGTGTGAAAATTTTTCTCGGTTATCTGTTGAAATTTCTGCAATGCGACAGTCGGCTGCTCAAAATTCGACTTTTCCTCGTAGGTCTCGGTCATTCAGCAGAAATCGTTCTCAAAGAAGATCAACACCACGAAACTGGCTATGTCGCTATCATTACAGGTATGGTAGTAAGGCACGTAAATGTGAACAACCTTGTTCATACGTAGCAAATAATTATTCTCAATCTAGTCAGGGAAACTAGGTTCTCCTATTGTGTCAGCGGCGTCAAGTAATGGGGCTACTGATCAATTGTCACGTTGCTTATTTGTTTTTGATAAGGATAACAACCTTAATTTTTTAATTGATAGCGGTGCGGAAATTTCCGTTTTACCTTCCTCAAAATTCAAAAAGTGTAAAAGTTCTTCAGATTTATTTTTAACGGCAGCTAATGGTAGTACAATAAAAACTTTTGGAAAGAAATTATTAAAAGTAAATTTGAAAGTAAGACGCGAATTTCCATTCATTTTTGTTATTGCTGATATTAATAGACCAATTATTGGTGCAGATTTTTTGACAAAATTTGGAATTCTTGTTGATTTAAAAAATAAGCGTTTAGTAGATCCTCTTACAAAATTATCAGTAGATGCTATTTCTTTCTATAAAAATATTTCTTTGCCTAAACTTTTTGTAGTAGACAACAAATATACTTTGTTGCTCAAAAGATATCCATCCTTAATCCCTGAGCCTGATTATAAAAACCCATTAAACATTTCACAGTTCATAAAATAATTAGTAAAGGGGAATTACCATTTTCTAGACCTAGACGTCTTGATCCAGTTAAATTTAAAGATGCAAAAACGGAATTTGATTTTCTATTCAAATCTGGTGTATGTCGATCATCTAATTCGAATGTCGCCTCACCACTTCATCTTGTTCCCAAAAAAGGATCAAGATGATTGGCGACCATGTGGTGATTATCGTAGATTGAACTTTGTCACAGTACCAGATAGATATCCTTTACCACACATACATGATTTGCACATTAATTTACGTGATAAACCAGTTTTCTCAAAAATCGATTTAGTTAGAGCTTACCATCAGATACCGATGGCTGAAGAAGATGTATTTAAAACAGCTATAACTACCCCGTTTGGTCTATATGAATTAGTCAAAATGCCATTTGGTCTTCGTAATTCAGCACAGACTTTTCAACGTTTCATAAATGAGGTTTTAGGAAAATTAGATTTCTGTTTCGCTTATCTTGATGACATTTTAGTAGCTAGCAAAGATGAAGAAGAACATATCGTTACCTTAATTCACAAAGGCCCTAATTGACACATTTTTCGAAAATGACTTTTTTACATATTTAAGTATAATATAGTTAAATACACACTCACATCAAATTTCAAGGAGTTACTAACAGTAATAACGGAGATATTCCAAATTTACAAAGCTATATTTACATGCGTTCAATGTAAAAAAAAATTTTTTTTTTTCTTCTCCTGTAAAAATTTTTTTATGTCAGTTAGGACCTTTGTGAATTAAGGTGACGATATACAACATCTTCAAGTAGTATTTTCGAAATTATATGAGTATGGTCTTAACATCAAACCGACTAAATGTATGTTTGGTTTGTCGCAAGTTAATTTTTTAGGCTATTGTATTTCTAATGCCGGAATTACACCAGCAGATGATAAAGTCAAAGTCATACGTGACTTTGAACGTCCAAAAGATGTTAAGCAGATGCAAAAGTTTTTAGGAATGGTAAATTATTACCACAGATATTTTCCAAAGCTGGCAGAATTTTTAAGTCCTATTCACGCAATGGTTTCGTTATCATTGAAGCGAAAAGATCAATTGCTTGTTTGGACTTCTGAATGCATACAAAATTTTGAAAAAGTTAAAGAGACATTTGTCTCAAAAGTTCTTCTTAATCATTTTGACGAAAAAGCCAAACTCTCAATTTCAGTGGATGCATCAAAAGTAGCTATTGGCGGTGTGTTACACCAATTAACGAAGAATGGAGTTGAGCCGTTAGCGTTCTTTTCAAAAAAATGAACTTCTGCTGAGACTAAGTATAGTACTTTTGATCGAGAATTGTTAGCAATGTATCAAGCGATTAAACATTTTAGGCATTTTTTGGAAGGTCGGGTATTTACAATTTACACAGATCATAAACCGTTGATATATGTTCTTGATTCAAAAGTTGATCGCAGTCCACGTCAAACACGGCACCTCGAGTATATTTCTCAATTCACTAATTACATTCGGCATATATCTGGTAAAGAAAATATTGTTGCAGACGCACTCTCTCGTATATCAGAAATTGAACCTTTGGACAAAAATGAGTTTAACTTTAAAATGCTATATGATGAGCAACAAAAGGATACATGTTTAAATGAACTTATCAAAAATTCTTCCTGTATATATAATCTAGTAGAAGTTGAAATTCCTATTTACAATACTAAGATAATTTGTGAGCAGTCAAATGGTTTAACTAGACCATATATACCACAAAAGCTTCGAAAGGAAGTATTTTCAAAATTGCATTGTATTAGTCACCCAGGAACTAGGGCTACCCGAAATTTAATTAAGTCTAAATATTTTTGGCCTTCAATGAATTAGGAGATAAACGAATGGGTAAAATTGTGTATAGGTTGCCAAAAATCAAAGATTCACAGACATACCAAATCACCTGTTGTTACTATTCCAATACCCAAAGGACGATTTGAGCATATACATACAGACATTGTAGGACCTTTACCGAATTCAAATGGTTATCGATATATTCTAACAATTATTGACAGAAATACGCGTTGGCCTGAGGCATATTCTCTCAAAGAGATTACAGATGAATCCGTTGCTAAAGTTTTCTTTAAGGAATACATACCACGTTTCGGGGTACCTTCTTATATCACTAGTGATCGCGGCGTTCAATTTACTTCAAATGTTTTTTCTGAATTAGCAAAAATGGTTGGTTGTGAATTGATCAAAACTACAGCATATCATTCGCAAGCGAATGGAATGATTGAGCGCTTACATAGGCAATTGAAAGCATCACTTTTGGCTAGAAATAATTCTGTTAATTGTTCAGATGAACTACCGATTGTATTATTAGGTTTGAGATGTTGCTTCAAAGAAGATATAAAAGCTACTGCAGCAGAAATGGTATATGGTCAAAACTTGCGTCTTCCAGGAGAAATACTTATTCAATACAATGACTATTTTAATTTTTCTGATTTTCTCTCAAAAATTAAAAATCATTTTAAGTGTTTTCGTTCCGGTATTTCACATCATCAAAATTCAAATAACGTATATTTGCCAAAAGATTTGCACACACGTAAGCATGTTTTTGTACGTGCTGATAACAAGAAATTTGGCTTGCAATCACCGTATGAAGGACCATTTCAAGTTATTGAAAGACACCCAAAATTATTCAAAATCCAAATAAACAATACAGACAAAAATGTTTCAATTGATCGAATCAAACCAGCATTTATCGAACGAAATATTACAATTCCTGAACTTAGAGAAAAGAAGCGTGTTACATTTAGTTTTTTATAATTCTTGTCTTTTTGAAAGGGGGAGTATATGTAGGGAATTAACACTTTGTTTTTATATACTTGTTTTTATGAATATGTTTTCAGAAAGTTAGTTTTCACAAGTTTGTTAAAATGAAAATCTTTTATTCATTCAAATTGTCACACTCAAAGAATTGCGTTATTTAAATAAATAAATTTAAATTAAATTTTATAACCATTGAATACTAAAGGGGTGAGTTCTGTGTTGAGGCGTTTAGTAAAGATAGTAGGAGTGCTAATGTGAATAAGAATGTGTCACGTCCATCCGCCCCACAAAACCATCCTAAACCCATCATCCCAACCTTCCCGAGTCCTGTGCCAAGTTCGTCGTCTAATGTCCGTAGTAAAATGTTAGTCCTGTCCAAAACCAAATGTTTTGTCCGTCCACGTTCCACATTATGTTGTGTTATGCTTGTGGCATGCCGGTGGATTTTTACATAAAGAACCCGGCTGAAGCAGCAAAAGACACAAAGTCCAAGTCCAATTTCCATTTTATGAGATGTTTTGCGTGTGGTGGTAATTCGTCTTTTTGTGTGTTTAAGCCAGAGGTGGGAAACCGGGCATTAGCAGAGATGGCCGGGATCTCTGCCTCAAACCAGGATCGCCCGGAGAAGTTGTAGGGGTAGAAAAATAGAAATTTTAAAAAGAGATAAGGAAAAGGAGGTGAAGGAAAAGATAGAGGAAGAGAAGAAAGTTGAACCGATTAGGGAAAGTTTGCATGTTAGGAAATTAAGGTATGAAGAGGCAAGGAGAAGAATTTTTTGTGAGGAGTTGAACGCCAATAAGAGGAAGAAAAACTTTGAAAAGATACGAAAAATGAGGGAAAACAAAAGTTATTGAAAAGGATCAGGAAAAAAATAATTTCAACAATAGTCACGCTACAGGGCGACAACAGGTTGTTCGCTAAAACGGAGATCGGTGGACGAGAGGTGCTGCGGCTCTTAGATTCCGGGGCCGGGGCTAGCTGCTTGAGGAAAAACGCCCATAAATTACTCGAAGGAAAAGAGAATATGATTCTGCCGATACAGGGTCAGAACGTAAAAACAGCCAATGGGGGTGAAACCGCGGCTATCGGAGTAGTGACTCTTCCAGTGCTCTGGCACAATACCACTCGAGAGCTGGAATTCCTCATCGTACCCGGGTTGCAGCAAGAAGTATGTCTGGGTAATGTCAAAGGCTAATGTAGTGTCAGAGCTTACGCCTGCCGAGGGTGACTTCTAATTTGACGCAGTTCAACATGATTTGAGTTCCGAAGATATTGTTGCTTTGGATCGCGTAAGAGCACAGTATCCTTAATTTGTAGTACTTGGGTTGGGTAAGACAGACGTAGAGGAGCACATCATCGAGGTGACCGATTAACACCTTCCCGTAAAGCGGCGTCACTATCCAATTTCTCCGGCAATCCAAAAGCTAATATTCGCAGAGCTGGACAGAATGTTAGAGATGGGCGTTATCGAGGAAAGCAACAGCTGCTGGAACTCACTCGTCGCTTTAGTCATCAAAGAAACGAAGAATCGATTGTGTTTGGATGCCCGAAAATTAAATGATCGCACCATCAAAGACGCTTACCCACTCCCACATATCGACGGTATTCTAAGTCGGCTTCAGAATACCAGGTACATATCTGCCATTGATTTAAAAGACGCGTTTTGGCAGATACCTTTAGAGCGAAAGTCCAGGGAGAAAATTGCTTTCACTGTACCTGGTAGACCTTTGTACCATTTCACAGTCATGCCTTTTGGGCTGTGCAACGCGGCACAACGTATCGTGTCGTTTAGTGGACAAGGTCATCCCCGCTTTCCTTCTTGACCTTGTATTTGTTTACTTAGATGACTTACTTGTTTGTTCTGAGAATTTTTCGTCCCATTTAGATTTGTTGTCCCGTATTGCAAAATGTCTTCGTGATGCAAAATTGACGATAAACGTTGAAAAGAGCAAATTTTGTTTTAAAGAAGTTAGGTATTTGGGTTATGTTGTAGGCGATGCATCAACGGACGGATTTGGAGGGTACGCTTCCAACTAGACGAGCACGGAAACGAACGACCGATTGCCTATGTATCTGCTAAACTAAATAAGGCACAACGAAACTATAGTATTACGGAATTAGAGTGTTATGCAGCGGTCCTGAGTATAAAGAGGTTCCGGCCTTACATCGAGGGATTGCCCTTTACGGTGATACTAACCATGCCAGCTTGAAATGGTTGATGGGTCAGAAAGACCTATCAGGTCGGCTGGCAGGGTGGAGTTTAAAACTACAAGGCTATAATTTTGACATCCAACACCGTAAAGGCACCCAAAATATGGTACCGGACGCTTTATCCAGGGCCGACATGAACGAGCAGTGACAGAGTACTAGACGTCGATGTCACCTCACCGTACTTTAAATCGACTGCATACCAAGAACTGATCGACACGATGACATCAAACAAAACCAAGCTGCCCGAACTGTGCGTATCAGGCGGGTATGTTTATAGACGGACGCAATTCGACAAGGGGGAAGGGCTTCAAGGAGACCATGCTTGGAAACTCTGGGTTCCAACTGAACTTCGTTCAGGTTTGGTGGAAGCATCACATTGGTTGCCTTCTGTAGGCCATGGGGGAATCATAAAACCCTTGCACGTATCCGCGAAAGGTATTATTGGCCAGGACTTGTGGCTGACGTGAAAAATTATGTTAAAAACTGTGATATTTGTAAAGGTAACAAAACCCAAAATGCTTTCCACAAACCGTTAATGGGGAAGCAACATATTACTGAGTGCCCTTTTCAACGTTTATTGAGAGATTTCATGGGTCCATACCCACGTACGTGCGATGGTAATGTTTATATGTTTTTTGTGTTTAGATCATTTTTCGAAATTTGTGTTTTTGAAACCGATGCGTAAGGCAACCTCAGCTGAAGTAATTAAATTCCTAGAAAAAGACGTTTTTCATGTATTTGGTGTGCCAGAATACGTACACTTTGAAATGGCAAACAGTTCGTGTCAGAACTATTCACGTCATTTTTGGCAAAATATGGTACGACGCATATAAGAACAGCATTCTACTCGCCACAAGGCAATGCGGCTGAAAGGGTCAATCGTTCTATATTACAAATAGTTAGGTCCTACGTAGGAGAGAACCAAAAGAACTGTGACAGACAACACATCAGTGACGCAGCTTTTGTATTACGAAGCGTGATCAATTCGGCTATAAGTACATCACCATATTTCGCGTTGTTTCGCATGCCAATGGTGCAACATGGGACATCTTTCGAATTATATAGAAAATTAGGGACAGTTAAGGATGTAGACTGAGAGGTGGTAGAAGTAGGGATGTGTCGTTTAAAATCGGACAAATGGTATACTGCCGAAATTTCAAACAGAGTTCCCAAATCGATAATTATAATTCCAAACTTACCCCAAAACAAGTAAAATGTGTTGTATTAAAAGTAATTGGTAACTCTATGTCTGAACTCGGCGATGTTAATGGAAAGAAAATCGGGGTATACCATGCTAAAGACATATTTGTGGCATGATGTTAATAAATGTTGCATGATGCATGTTTGTTACTCACCTTTGTAGCTGAAAATGTGACCTTAGGAAATTGACTTAATTTTTTAATTTTTTTTTTGTAATTATTTATATCATTATTTTAGGTTTATTGACATGCCAATGTAATTATATAATTTTTGACTTGACCGTTTTTTTATTATACATTTCAGACTTGACATATGTATATCTTTATTTATACACTTGCGACTTGACCAATTTTTTTTGACCTGTGATATAGTTTTAGTTCAACCTGTGATATAGGATTGATATAGGATTAAGATGCTCATCTGTGATACCCTAGGGTACTTTTTGCTCGAAAACCCAGTGATAATAGATTAAGTTTTTTTGATAATTTATTTAATTTGTGTGTCGTAATAAATGTTTAGTGTAATACATGTTATGGTAGATGTTAAGTAAGAAACGAACTTGAAGCCCGGCATTAGATCGTGGGTCGAGGCCACACGTTAGACCTGTACTTACAAACCAACACAAGGCTGCGTTATGAATTTCTTTTATGCACACTCTCCATGATGCAGGCACCATCGGCGGATGCGAGCCTGTAATGACAGCCTTTGAAGATTATTCTGACTACACGCAAGCGGGTATATGGGCAGATGTATGGGCAACCGCTAACCAAACTCCCTTATGCGTGTTTACGATATTAGCAAAACAGATGTTTGCTTGTGTGAGTGGGGTAAAATGTTGGTGTACATATGCACATATACGTGCCGCTTAAGGTTCGAACGCGGATTGGTTTGACCAAAGCAGGCAGGCAATTCGTTCCTTGCGGTGTCCGAAATGCCGCAAGGACAATGGGGCATAAAAAGGGGTTCCGCTGATCGAAAGATCAAAATTTGAAAAAGTTGCGGTCTTAACAAGTGCCAAAGTGTGGAAAAAAATTTTTAATTTTAAAGTGCGTTTTTCACCTTAAAGTGTAGTTGCGCGTGTGAAAAAGTGTGCATTTTTATAAAGTGCGTTTTCACGCCAAAATTTTTCGCGAGCGTTAAACAAATTAGTGGATCACTGGCACCAGGGCATCCTCCCTAGGCGCAAAACCATCCTGAAGGGCCGCCACCACGGGCGTAAAAATCGCCTTAAAAAATCAGCAGTCACCGCTCACGAAGCCAACCGAAGGCCGCGACATTTTTTTGCCTTAGAGACACACACACACGAATTGTACATAAAATCACCACAACAAAACTACACCGAAAAGGCAACCTTTGAGCCAAAACCAATTTCGGAAATCATGCCAAAAATATATAAACACGCACACACACTCACTCACAAAAAACACAGGAAATCGACGTTTAACACCATACCCGCACGTCAAACACTCCACAAGAGGGTAGAACACAACGTAACTTTTCAGCAACATCAACAGAATTTGGGCAACATCGCACATCAACATCATCAGCAACATTAATTTATTTGTTTTTGAATTTTTCTTACCTTTAGGTTTTTTTTTTGTTTTTTTCTACGCAATATTTTTCACTATCTTGCCGACTCCGGCTAAAGCATATGAACAACCACTTACATGTGTGCTGCCACTGGCTAGCTAGCATTTTGAAACGTAAAACCCGAGCGTAGCTCACATCACAACCAACTTTTTTGTTTTTTTTTCTAACTTAATTTTCTTAATTTGTTGTTTCTTTTGATCACATTTTTTTGTTTCACATGGTTTGCGACTTTTGTTGTGAACTTGGGACTTGCAAGTAATTTGTGATCTTTCACAAGTTTTAAATACATTTCTCGATTCCGCGGTTTTATTTTAGTTACACAAAGTTTTCGCACGTCAAATTATTCACATAACTTTTTTCCTTCTAATTTTTGCGACCCGCTGAAAAAAAAATAATTTTTATCGTTTTTTTTTCATATGCAAAAAATAATGCATATGCAGCGAACCGCCTTGTAAAACTAAAGATCAAAAGAAGCACAAAAGGCACTTGGTATTGAAAGTTATCATTGACCAAGAGGCCAAAGCCCCTAACCGTATCAGGGATAACTTTTGCCCTGTGAACGTTGTTTGATTTTTTTTCTCTCATATCTTCTCAGCTCGCCAACGTCACTTTGGTACCAACGTGGACTGTAAAGTGGGGTGAGTTTGCAAAGACAAAAAAATACACATACACACATACACATACTTTCATATATAAAGTTACATTTTGTTTTACTCGGAGCGAGAATACTCATACACAGGAATGTAGTTACAAATTTATTAGAGAGAAGGCACACACCCACATACTTAGATCTTTGTTTTCGATTTTAGAGATTCACACATATCTTCATACATACTTAATTTTATTTAAATGTGCGCTTGTGCACAAACAAGTTAGATACACATTAGGCTAGTTGAATTTTAAGATTTTTTTTGGAACTTTTAGGTCGACAATAAAAATTTTAATACCTTTTAAGCATTAGGCTTAGAAGATAATTAATGGTAATTTTTGTATTAAACAAATTTTTTCAATTAGCGTAAGTGTTTTTCTGTCTTGGAATATTTTAATTATTGGATATTGTAAATTCCAAAGAAAATTTCCTTTGAAGTATATGGGTTGAGGATTTTAAATTTTTTTGTGCAGACTAACTTGTAAAATCCCTCGTGAAGGGTGGACAGCTTGCCGCGGTACGAGGGCTTAAGTCGATAGCCACAGGGCTACGCTGCCCTTGTGATCATAGCGCCGCCTATCACGAGAGAAGCCAAGCCTCTCTGGCGCCACGACTAAGATCTTCCCCCTCCCAATCCAGGGTGTTATGCGATCACGTGCCCATTAGACGTTTGCAGCCGGGAGGTAAATCGTGGCTGTAATCGAACGGAGCCTCTCTGATACCGGGCCGCCTCGGAGAGTAACTATGGCCTTACCGCGGTATGGGGCTCTGTCGCGGTGGATGATACAATCCCCTTACTCTTCCTTTGACCCTAAACTGGCCTTGCCCGGCGAGGGGTCGTACGAACAAGATGAAAGATAGTAACAAAAACCCTAAAACTAAAGATACAACAATGTATACTGCACAGCAGAGGAGAAAAATGCTGGAGCAAGCGAGAACTCCATTTCTTTATCAGCCGAGAGATTGACAGCGATGGCAACTACGAGTCGATTAGCTCTGGATAACAAGGGGGCAATCCCCAAAGTAAGTACCGGTACAAACACGGTGAAGCCAACAACGGCTGATGCTAAAGCCCCAGTAAGTGCCGGTACCGAAACCAAGTCTTTAACGTCTGTGGCAGTGGTCTCACGACCTGGCCCCAGAGATCCAAATAAGGGAACGACCGCGATGGCAACTACGGGTCGAAATTTACCCCAAAAGACATCTCCCAGTCGCTCTGAGTACTTGGACAAAAGAGCGGCCGCAAGGATTTTGAAGAAATACGAGGGTATTTCACAAGAGACGCTATCGCTGAATGCTAGAAAAACGGTGGAGATGGCTGAAGCAATCTTACCGAACTTCCAAAGCGATTACGCGCCAAAGAAGGTTAATGGAAACCCCTTCAAACGCCAGAGATCGGACGTGGATTTAAAACCTCACCCGAAGCGGCAGCAACACGCTCCCGTAATGGGTAAACTCAGCTTTGCTGAAGTGACTAAGGATAGGATCCTCATAGGCGTCATTGACCGAGGTAATGAAAGCTGGTCCATCCCTAGGGACCAGTGGCGGTACGTCCGGAATGCTATCGGTAATGCCCTTCTCGACATTATGGATGAGTCTCCGGGTGCCACTCCGATGGGTTCTGATGCGGGATGGGACCAGGGCCGAATCAAGGTATTCGCTTGCGAGGATGCAAAATCTGTTGCGCTGTACAAGGCAGCAGCTGCAAGACTAGGTGAGATCTACCAAGGGGCAAGAATCGAGGTTGTCACTGGAAGGACATCCCGGCTCGGCCAAGGGCAAGAGCGTGGATTCCTGCTATCCCTGCTGAACTTGAGAGAATTCTCAGGATGCTGAGGATCATGAACCCGTCTCTCCCGACGAAGGACTGGGGTGTCAATCTGGTCGAGGATGCGGTAGGGCCTGATAGGCAAGTGATCTTCACCTTGAATAAGGAGGCACTCGAGCCCATTAAACGGTGCAACGGACGAGTGCACTACGGTATGGGTCAGATCGTGATTCACGTATACCGCGGCGATGCACAGCGCGCTACTATTTCGGCTGCACCGGAGGACTCGGACATCGCAGTGCCGGGAGGGGAGTCGGAGGTGTCCGACTCGGAAAGTATGGTATCTGCCACGTCAAATGGCGAAGGAGCAGTGGACAGCTCGGAGATGGGAGACAGCCTGCTGGACGGGGAAGACCTCAGCGTCACAGTGATAGCAGCTAGTCCTGAGCGCACTAATGTTGACACTGCCACAGTTAGTAGGATCTCTGCCACGCCAAATCGTGGTCTGAACAAATCGTCTTTGAAAGATAAGCCTCCAGACGAGGTGTAACTCGACGATACGGTGGTGGCAGGGAAGTCTGAGCGCTCTCATGTCCGCCACAGAGGGAGGTAAAAGACCTGGTGGCAAATTTTTTCATGGGTCATCTTATTATCGGAACTGACGCCAATGTTCATCACGTCCAGTGGGGAAGCTCCGATATCAATGCTAGAGTCGTTATTTGACTATTTGTTAACAACTAACCTGGTAGTTTGCAATGTGGGTAACGAACCTACGTTTATTACTAAAACCCGTAGGGAGGTCATAGATCTCACTATTTGCAGCGAAGGCGCTTATGAGTGGGTAAGAAAATGGCGCGTTCTCGATGAGCACTCATTCTCCGACCACCGGTACGTAGAATTAGTTCTAGACTTTTCTGTTGAGCAGCCGGTTATGAAACGCAACCCACGTAACACTAACTGGCAGCTACACAATGAAATACTATCTAGGGACTTACCAGCACTGCCCCCACCAGCACTGTCCCTCATCAGTAGGGGAGTCTGAGGATCTGGTAAAGACCTTTACAACGGCGCTCTCGAAACCACGCGGTAAACATAGGCCGCATTGGTGGTCCTGCGACCTGAACTCGCTCCGAAAATCATGTAGGCCAAGAGCCTTGGCACGGAGACTCAATGGCTCGAATATAAAGTTAAACTCAGGGCCTACAAAAAAGCTCTGAGGCAGGCGAAGAGAGTATCGTGGAGAAATTTCTGCACTGGGGTCGAAAATGTCGACGATACATCGAGACTTAGACGAGTGCTTTCAAAAACTCAAACAGCCACAAGCTATTTGCGCAAACCTGACGGATCCTGGACCAGCACGGAGAGGAAAACCCTAGAGCTGCTCTTGAATACGCACTTCCCAGGGAACTTGCATGAGGAACCCGTAGCACCTACAACAAACCTGGCTGTATACATACCCATCACGGAGGAAAAGGTTAGGTGGGCGGTTAAAAGCTTCGAACCGTTCAAGGCTGCCGGGCCAGAGGGGATTATTCCCGCACAACTCATAAACACGCTGGAGACATCAGCCAAATGGCTGGTATTTCTCTATACAGCCTGCCTTTCTCTTAGCTACATTCTGTGCTCCTGCAGAAGTGCCACGGCAGTGTTTATTCCTAAGGCGGGGAAGGCGTCTCATTACGAGCCCAAGGACTACAGGCCGATCAGTTTCTCATCCTTTGTGCTCAAAACCTTCTAGAGGATAATAAATGACTACCCCTCCTCTACTATTGATAGCAACCTGATCTGTAGCTATCAGCACGCATACACCAAAGGGAAATCTACAGAAACTGCGCTTCACAGCCTAGTTTCTGTTATTGAAAAATCGCTGTGTTTGAAGGAGTACTGTCTTGCGGCCTTTTTAGATATTGAAAGAGCCTTCAACAACATAAGCCGTGATGCTATAAACACCGCTTTAACAAGTCTGGGCATAAGCAGGTCTCCTATTGGACTTATTGATCAACTACTAAAGGGTAGACGAATAGTTTCATCACTGGGCTCGGTTGACTTATCACGATATGTCACAAGGGGAACGCCTCAGGGTGGTGTTCTCTCCCCGCTTCTATGGAACCTCTCTGTCAACTCGATGCTGCGAGACACAAGCTGGGGGGGGGGGGGGGGCGGGAAGGTAGTGGCATATGCAGACGACTTAGCTATAGTATATAGGGGCAAATTCCCACAAACCCTGTGCGACTTGATGCAAGTACCACTGCTCGCGCTGCGGACTGAGCATCAACCCAGGAAAAGTACCAACCGCTATAAGATACCACCGCTAATACTACCAAAACTGAATGACGTGCACCTGAACTTGGCTGACAGAGCCTAGTTCTTGGGCACAGTTCTGGATAGGAAACTAACCTGGAAGGAGAATGTTCTTCAGCGCCAGAAGAAAGCGTGTATTGCACTCTACACGTGCAAAAGAGCCATTGGAAAGAAATGGGGGCTCAGTCCCAAAATATGCAAATGGATCTACACTGCAATCATTCGACCAATCATGCTCTATGGAGTTGTGGTATGGTGGCCTGCGCTGAGCAAGGCAACAAACCTTAATCTGCTAGGTAAAGTACAAAGATCTTGCATGATCTGTATAAGCGGTGCGTTAAGAACAACACCCAATGAAGCACCCCAGGCCATTCTTGGCATTTTGCCACCCGATCTGGAAGGGCACCGGGTGGCAGCAGCATTGGCTCTGCGTCTAAGGGAAACGTCCGGCTGGGGCGCAAGCACTACTGAACATGCCTGTATTTTGGGATCCTATAGCTTTCTTCCGCTGAGCACAGATCGTTGTGCGACCACAACAGTAGGAGATAGCGGTTTTAAAATCAACATTCCCAGCAGAGAAGAATGGGAGAGCACGGATCGGAGTCCCGCCACTCATGGCGGCACTTCCATTTATACTGATGGCTCGAAGCTAGACGGCAGAGTTGGAGGAGGGGTTTATTCAAAGGATCTGAACCTTGAGCTCTCCTTCAGACTACCTGATCATTGCAGTGTCTTCCAGGCTGAAGTTTCAGCAATCATGGACGCCGCGGCTTGGTTAGGCCAACACACTATCGGACAGCACATTTTTATATTCAGCGACAGCCAGGCGGCCATCAAATCCATTAGCTCTTATTCGTTCAACTCTGAACTGACGCTCAGCTCTCGTCGATCTCTACAAGAGATGGCCCAACAGAATCGCGTGAACCTCAGGGAAATTGTAGGGCAGACGAACTTGCGAGGCAGGGCACGACCAAGCAGGTTCTTCGGGATAAAGAGCGCTTAGGTATGCCGTTTGCCACATGCAAGCTTATGCTGAAGGAGTACACACTCCGCCAAGCCAACGAAAGATGGCTGCAATCTCCAGGATGCCGGATATCCAAAGAAACCTGGCCGAAATGGGATCATAAAAGATCAAGACAAATTTATGCCCTAAGGAGAAGAGAAATCTCCATATTAATAGGCGTATTAACTGGGCACTGCCTCATTTGTAGGCACGCAGAAAGACTAGGTGTGCCCTACCGATGATGCTGTTAGGATGATGAGGAGGAGGAAACGGTGGAGCACCTCATCTGCAACTGCCAGGCTTTAAGTAGCGCGAGAATGCGCTTTTTGGGAGTTCCCTTCCTGGTTAGCCTACGCCAGGTCACGGAGCTGGACATGAAGGACCTGATGGCCTTCATCAAGTCATCTAAATGGTTCGAGGAGGAGTAACGGTGTCGGTATAGGAACGTCAGTCCCGGGATTCTGCTATGTGGAGAATTCCGTTAATACCGGAATTTACCATATGGCAGGGTCCCGGAACTGACTTTCCTAGTGTTGGTGGTATCACAACGGGCCTTTTAATACTGGCCTAGGTGTGCCTCCACGGCAGCCACTTGAACCTAACCCTTTTTTGTAAAATGTCTGGCTAAGGTGTTGCCCCCGTGGCAACTGATGGTAAGTTGGAGTAGTTGAGGCGAGTATGAAAAGCAAGTAAGTACACATAGACGGACATTAGTCAGGTTTAAGGGGACTCTACTCGGGAAACGGAGCCATAGTAGAGTCCAAAGGCTGTTCAAATGTCGTGAACAGGAGGGGTGGGAAGGCTCCATCTGACTCGGGCAGGTTTTCTGTATTTCTATTTCCTTTTTGCATATAATCTTTCCACAGGCATGAACTCTAATTTTGCTACGCAACCGTTGGGAAAGAAGAAGTGGCAAGAACGCGCCTCAACGCCGACGAGCCTCAGCCGGGCTACTACCATACCAAGCCGCCACTCCTCCTCTCCCGTACCAGGCAGTTACGTAACAGGCATCACTATCTTTTCTCAACCACCCTCCCCTATAAAATTGCAAAAAGGCTAAATTTCTTGCCCTCGCTGTCGTAGACGGGGCGGTTATTTTATAACAAACAAAAACAGTATACTATCTGTCACTTTCTAGCACATCTCTATCAGCCACGATAAAGCAGCACCGATAGGCATATACAATTTTGACATTTCATATGGCGGCGGTGTTTTCTTCTTCTGAAGACATGCAGGGTGACACTGAAAATTTTAAGTGTAGCGAATTTCAAAAGGCGAAGTTAAAATTATAAAAATGTTACTCTACGAAATGGCAACATTTTGTGGGAGAAAAGAAAACGCTATAAGTGGTTATCATACTTAACCTCACGTTGAACATTATTGGAGTACCCAGCAAATATGTATATAGTAAAGCAAGCATTATCACGTAATAGCTTTCAGTTGATCAAAAGAATATTTCATTTAATGGACAATAATGAAATTGATGCCACGGACAGATTTGTTAAAGTTCGTCCAATAATTCATGCATTGAATCGTAAGTACATGCAGTTTGGAGTTTTCGAAACATTTTTGTCCATTGATGAACAAATGGTCGACATTCGATTTTTATAATTTTTTTCCTCTTATTATTTGTTTTGCTTGTTGAATCAGAGGTGCAGAGAAAATGCTAAGCACTGAAAAAAAAACTAAAAAAAAAATAATATGACTATTGTTCCGAGATAAATAATAAGTTATATGTTGCTCGGTGGCAAGATAATGCAGAAGTAACCGTAATTTCCAATTTCAAATCAGGATTGAAAACCGGTTCAGTACCGAACCACAGCCATTTTTCAGTCTTTGAACCGAACCACGAACCGAACCATTTTTTTTTTTGGAGATGTATGAACCGAACCGAAAACCGCAAAAAAAACTGGTTCGGTTCGGTTCAAAATTGGAATAAATTTTAAAGAGTTTCAATTTATATGCCTAAAATATAAATTTTCCAAAAAGTGGCACTCACTGGTATTTCGATTAAGATTCAAGTTTAGAAGGTTGAAAGGTAGAAACATACGCAAGAAAGACATTTATTTTTTATTTTTGCGCTGTTGTCAAAACGCGTTCAATTCCTGCCAACTGCATGCCATTTGACAGCGTAAAGATGAAAAGAGTTTACCCTTTCGTCCTGAATCCAACTTCCTTTATCTTCTTTGGGTTTCTCATAAACAAAACAAAACATACAAAACTGAAAGTCCATGGTGTTGCCAGCAACTTTAATTATTCAAGGGAAAACGAATGGCGGCGATATACCAACAGGTTATCATAACCTCTAATGAGATTTTAAGCCGAGCTTCTCTTTCCAACTTGTGGTGTGTTGCTTTTGAGTTTTTCCTACAAGTTGGCGGGACCTACAGTTTTTTGCCGACTCCGCACGGCACTTGCAAAGCAAATGAATTTTTTTGCTGAGAAGCTTCTCATGGCAGAAATACACTCGAAGAGTTTGCCAAACTACTGCCGAGGGGCGACCCCGTTTAGAAAAATTGTTTTTCTAAATCAGAAGGCCGAACACTTAACCGCTACACCACGGCGGCCGCCAACCGGGAAGAAGAAGGGAAAAGAAAAGATAAAGTTTCATTCGTGAAAAGATGCAAAAAAAATAATGTTTGAAAAATCATCTTACTTTACCAAATAAGAAAACTTTAGTGGACGTCATTAATTGCTTCAATAATATAAAACGCCTTTTTCCACACTCAGACGTTTTAAAATTCTGGGAAACATATTCAGAGAAAGAATTAAAAGTAATTGCTGAAATTGTACTTGCTGTTCCTGCCACACAAGTGTCGGTAGAAAGAACATTTTCAACTTTAAAATTTACTTTATAGGACTTAAGGGCAAGTATAGACAAAGACTTGTTAGAAGACATTCTTTTCAAATGACAAATTTTTGATCAAAATTATGTCTTCTAACAAGTCTTCGTCTATACCCAGCCAGCAGAACAACGTACGTTTTAACGATCGTATATTTTTCCACCGTTTTTCGTATTCGAAAACGGCCCGGAACTTATACTGCTGGGCTGGATTTACTGTTGTTTCGTTTTTTCACAATTTTCCGTATCCGAAAACGGTCCGGAAACTATACTGATAAAAACAGTGATCCCAAAAACATCAAAAAATTATCCCAAAATATCGTATTAGAAAACGTGAAAAAAACACAAAAAATCATGGTAAAATGGGGTTGGGGTCAAAATTCTGCTTTTTTGGAAATTCTGCATTCATAATTCCGGAAGTCGAAACACCGGAAATCAAAATTATGGAAGTCAAAATTCTGGAATTCAAAATTCTGGATAACGAAATTCTAAATTGCAAAATTCTGGAAACCAAAATTCTGAAATTCAAAATTCTGTAATTAATGATTAAAAATGCGTGTTAATTAATTACAGAATTTTGACTTTAACATTTAACTGGACTTGTTCTGAAGGAATTAAAATCAAATGTACCGTGCCGATTGTCACACAATTTAATGGCTGTGAACATGTTATATGAAAGTGAAATGAACATTCTCATAATCCATGTGCGCATAAAAAATCGGTTGCAGAAACAAATAATCTGGTTAAAAATATGGTTCGGTCGAGTTTTCTGCAGCCTAGCCAAATAATTCAGCGTTCGGTATCTATAACAGAAAAACATATGTATTGGACATTATCTGCCATCAAGAAATGCCCTTAAGTTAAGAATTAGAAGACAACGGAACGGTTTAAAATGTTTTAAAGAGCCAACTTATGTTGAAAAAATAGATATTCCCTTATTATCACTTTAAATGTTTTGGAAGGTCAACTATTTATTTTAAGTGAGAAAGTTATTAAAGTTATGGCGAATGGACTTCGTCTATTTGGGAACCAGTATCAACACCGAAAATAATATCAGTCTAGAAATCCAGCGGAGAATCACTCTTGCCAACAAGTGCTACTTTGGACTAAGTAGGCAATTGAGAAGTAAAGTCCTCTCTTGAAGAACAATGATCACGCTCTATAAGTCTCTCATCATACCTGTCCTGATGTATGGCTCAGATTCATGGACAATGTCAAGAGAATATGAGATGGCCCTTGGAGTATTTGAGAGAAAAGTTCTCCGGAAGATTTATGGTCCTTCCCGTGATGCCAACGGCGAGTATAGAAGGAAATTTAACGATGAGCTGTACGAGCTCTACGCAGATCTGACCATAGTCCAGCGAATTAAAGCCCAAAGACTCCGCTGGCTGGGCCATGTTATGCGAATGGACAAAGAAGCTCCAGCACAGAAGGTTTTCCTATCGTCGCCTGAATTCGGCAGCAGAGGAAGGGGGAGGCCTCGACTGAGATGGAAACAACAGGTGGAGGATGACTTGAACTCCCTTGGGGTTTCCAATTGGCGTCCGTTATCGCTAAAAAGGAATGACTGGCGTGCTTTGATACGAAACGGCCAAAATCGCTTAGGCGGTTAAGCGCCAATAAATGATGATGATGAATGCAATCTTATTTTTGGAACAAAATTTTCACTGCAGTTTTTAAATGAGAGCGACTGCTGGATTATGGACGGTACACTTGACGTTGTTCCAATGATGATGAGGCAGCTATTTTCCATACACGGAAGAGTAGAAACCCAACAAACACAGTCTCTAACGTTAGAGAAATGCTCGCCTTTACGTTAGATAACTAGCGTAATTCTCTAACTATTCTCTATTCGAAGGCAACCATAGAGAACTACACTACAGCTCGATTCGAGATAGGTTAGAGAACTAGCCAAAAGGTGAGTATTTGCAAATTCACATTAGAATCCCATTAGAAAATGACATTAGAATTCGACTCGAAAACTATAGTTTTCTCGATTTGAGAATTATGTCCCATTTTGTTAAAGAACACTGTGATTCTCGAGTGTTTCTCGAGTCGTCCTCTAACGTTAGAGATTGGAGAATGGGGCTAGTTCTCGAATGTACCTCGAATCGAAATCTAGCTTCATGGTTTGTTGGGAAGACAAATTGTTCCGCTGGTTTTCTGTCTTATGACCAAAAAATCAAAGTCAATGTATATATCTTAAATATAAGCAAATTTATTAAAATACACGATTTTGCTCAAATTTTGGGGAAAAAATTTCCAGAATTAATTCTGGAAAACGTATATTCCGGAATTATGAAAACCCAGAATTTTGAAATACAGCCAAAAAAGGCGAAGGAAGTGCGGAATTCCGATTTCCAGAATTTTGTCGACCCAGAATTTTGATTCCGGAATTTTGACTTCAGAATTTTAATTTTAGAATTTTGACCGTTTGCGTCGGTTTTAGGCATACAGACATACGTTTCGTTCGCACACTTTCGTGAGAAAAAGGGTCGGGAAAAGTTCTTTAAATGGAGCATGAAACGGAAAAATATACAGTTTTGCCAGATTTTTTTTTTTTTTCATTTCCAGATGCGTTTACGGAAATTTTGCTGGCTGGGTATATGTATGTTTCTTTACATAATAATCATTTTCTGTATTCCCACCCGACCAAGAATCCTATTTAAACGAACATCGGAGATTTATGATAGCTTCCCGTAGCTTCAAAGTTCGTTTGATACAAGAGTCTCGGTTTTAAAACGGATGTTAGGAAATTCAAGAGAATTGCAATAATTTCTCGTAACTTCAAAGCTCGTAAGATATAAGAGTTTCGGGTTTAGAACGGATGTTAAAGAGCTTAAGAGAATTGCGATAGTTTTTCGTAACTAGATAGTTCGTTAGATATAAGAATCTTGGGTTTAAAACGGATGTTAGAGAGCTTACGAGAGTTGCGATAGTTTCTCGTAACTTGAAAGTTCGATGATATACGAGTCTCGCCAATAAATCGGATGTTTATGTTTTTTTTTTTATGTATTGCTATTCCCACCCGACCAACGCCCACGAAAATGCTTAAGTTTTCGAAGCTTTAGCAATAATTTTCCTGACGAATTTATCGAGAATGGGTTCCGCAAAACTATCGTAAAAGTATTACATGTCGCCCAGTAGGTGGCAGCAGAGCTCACTTTCTCGATATCCGTTCGCGATCAGTTTACGACACTTAATAGCTATTGAAAACGGATCTCAAACGAATATATTTTCGATGCGATTTGCTACCGAGAAATTACGCAAGACTGTATCGTAAACGGGTCGCAAATTATTACATTTTCGATGGTTTTTGCTATCGATATAGTACCTAAAAAAGTATAGAAAACGGATCGAGAATGTTTAGCATGCGAAAAGTTCCAACTCGTTCCATAATTAAAATTATACATTTTTTTAGTTAATTTCATGTTTTATTTAAATTGTTTAAGTCGAACATATGTTAATACGTATATGTCATTGATTATAAAAATAGTTCAACTTCAATTGATTCTAACCAAATGAACGTTAAAAAATAAATTTGAAGCAGGAACGCACTTTTCTTGTGGAAACTGAAGCTGCATTTCACATACATAGTTCGCGAGACTCCTATATCAAGCGAACTTTGAAATTACGAGAAACTATCGCAATCTTAACCTTAACCTTAACCTTAACCCCAACCTTAACCTTAAACTTAACTTTAACCTTAACCTTGACCTTAACCTTAACTTTAACCTTAACCTTCACCTTAAACTTAACCTTATATGGCGTTCACGTTGGGCCATAAACTCGAGTTAAAGTGGCATTTTTTGAGTTTATTCATATTGTTGTTGTCAATAAACTCGAGTTTATTGTCAACGTGAATGCCTTGTAACATCCGTTTTAAACCTGAGAACCTTGTATCTAATGAATTTTCAAGTTACAAGAAACTATTGCAATTCTCTTAAGCTCTCTAACATCCGTTGGAACTTAGAAACTATCATAAATCTCCCATGTTCGTTTAAATAGGATTCTTGGTCGGGTGGGTTATAACTTTTTGCCGATATATGTATTAATAAATATTATCTATAAATGAATTTGATCTCAATAACAAAGCGTTTTATTTCCGTAAACGCATCTGGAAATGAAAAAAAAATGTGGCAAAACTGTATATTTTTCCGTTTCATGCTCCATTTAAAGAACTTTTCCCGATCCTTTTTCTCACGAAAGTGTGCGAACGAAACGTATGTCTGCGAAAGTACAAAAAACTTTCCTAAAACTGACGCATTCTACCATGATTTTTTGTGTTTTTTTTCACGTTTTCTGATACGATATTTTGGGTTTATTTTTTTGATGTTTTTGGGATCACTGTTTTTATCAGTATAGTTTCCGGACCGTTTTCGGATACGGAAAATTGTGAAAAAACGAAACAACAGTAAATCCAGCCCAGCAGTATAATTTCCGGGCCGTTTTCGAATACGAAACACGATGGAAAAATATACGATCATTAAAACGTACGTTGCTCTGCTGGCTGGGTATAGACGAAGACTTGTTAGAAGACATAATTTGGATCAAAAATACATCATTTGGTTATTTAGTATTTAAGTTTATCAAAAGAATGTCTTTTAACAAGTCTTTGTCCATACTTGCCCTTAAGTCCTATAAAATAAATTTTAAAGTTGAAAATGCTCTTTCTACCGACACTTGTGTGGCAGGAACAGCAAGTACAATCTCAGCAATTATTTCTAATTCTTTCTCTGAATATGTTTCCCAGAATTTTAAAACGTCTGAGTGTGGAAAAAGGCGTTTTATATTATTGAAGTAATTAATTTAAAGTTTTCCTATTTGGTAAAGTAAGATGATTTTTCATACATTATTTTTTTCTTGCATCTTTTCACGAATGAAACCTTATCTTTTCTTTTCCCTTGAATAATTAAAGTTGCTGGCAACGACATGGACTTTCAGTTTTGTATGTTTTGTTTTGTTTATGAGAAAACCAAAGAAGATAAAGGAAGTTGGATTCATGACGAAAGGGAAACTCTTTTCATCTTTACGCTGTCAAATGGCATGCAGTTGGAAGGAATTAAACGCATTTTGACAACAGCGCAAAAATAAAAAATAAATGTTTTTCTTGCGTTTGCTTCTACCTTTCAACCTTCTAAACTTGAATCTTAATCGAAATACCAGTGAGTGCCACTTTTTGGAAAATTTATGTTTTAGGCATATAAATTTTTTTGCGGTTTTCGGTTCGGTTCATACATCTCCAAAAAAAAAAAATGGTTCGGTTCGTGTTCGGTTCAAAGACTCAAAAATGGCTGTGGTTCAGTACTGAATCGGTTTTCAGTCCTGATTTGAAATTGTAAAGTACGGTTACTTCTTCATATTGGTGTTTTTTTATAATTTTCAGTGTCACCCTGCATGTCTTCAGAAGAAGAAAACACCGCCGCCATATGAAATTTCAAAATTGTATATGCCTATCGGTGCTGCTTTATCGTGGCTGATATACATGTGTTAGAAAGTGACAGATAGTATACTGTTTTTGTTTGTTATTAAATAACCGCACCGTCTACGACAGCGAGGGCAAGAAATGTTGCCTTTTTGTAATTTTCTAGGAGAGGGTGGTTGAGAAAAGATAGTGATGCCTGTTACGTAACTACCTGGCATGGGAGAGGAGGTGTTGCGGCTTGGCATGGTAGTAACCCGGCTGAGGCTCGTCGGCGTTGACGCGCGGTTCTTGCCACTTCTCCTTTCCCAACAGTTGCTTAGCAAAATTAGAGTTCATGCCTGGGGAGAGAATATATGCAAAAGGAAATAGAAATACAGAAAAGCGGGATAAAACCTGTCCGAGTCAGATGGAGACTTCCCACCCCTCCTGTTCACGAGATGTGAACAGCTTTTGGACTCTACAATGGCTCCGCTTCCCGAGTAGAGTCCCCTTAAACCTGACTAATGTCCGTCTATGTGTACTTACTTGCTTTTCATATTTGCCTCAACTACTCCAACTTACCATCAGTTGCCACGAGGACAACACCTGCACCAACAAATATATGTCCTTAGCCAGACATTTTACAAAGTTAGTCTGCACAAAGATATTTAAAATCCTCAACCCATATACTTCAAACGAAATTTTCCTTGGAATTTCCAATATCCAATAATTAACAATCTTTATTCAAAAATATTCCAAGACAGAAAACCCCTTACGCTAATTGAAAATTTATTTTTAATACAAAAATCTATATATTAATAGGCTAACACTCTCCCCATACAAAAAGTCGTAACCCAATTTCGTATAGTATTTATGGATAGATCTCTATAAAATTTATATTGGAAACTTATAATGGACTAATCTGGTGTCTCACCACATTCTGTTATACCCGAACTATACGTCACTATTCAGCACTCTTATAAAACTCCCAAATACACAACCATCCGCTCATTCCCTTACACACACACGTAAATATCTATGCAATGATCCAGCAGCTGCCACTTGCTTTTATTTTTGTGCCAAAAAAAACAACAAAATGTACTAAATCATATCATCTTCGGAATCTAAACACCATTTGTAAGTTAATAAATCCAGCTTCACTTCTGGCTTTATATATTTAACTTTTTGCCTATTGGTAAAGTTTATTTTTTTAACGATATGATTTTGTAAGAAAATTCCACAATGTTAAGATCGAAATATCGTACGGACTTTAAGTAAAGGACAATTTTCCATGACACTAATGCTGATTTCGTTGAACATGTTTACACCCTTGCACAGAATACTGTAAAAGTGTGATAAAAGTGTACCCGTTCTACATGAAACTGCTATATCGATAAAACGAACAAAAAACATTGCCCGTTTGCTATGCTATGTGCGTGAATAATTAGGTTTCGCTTATCAACCATATTCAATTGTTATTGCAAAATCCAATAATAAATTGGCTAAAATTATGGGAGATAGCTCAAAAGACAGGTTTTGGCCTCAGGATCACGAAGCCGGAAGCACTTTTTTAATTTTTTGTTTCTATGGAAAGTTATGGTCAAAAAATCGAAAAATGACCCACGGCACGCATTTTTTCGCACGTTTTTAGGTACAGCCTAATAAAATTACAACAACCACATGAAAACTTACCACTTTGATTGCAAATATCTCCTCAGAGAAGCAAAATATTAAAAGGCGCTTCCGGATTCGTGATCCTGAGGCCAAACCCCGCCTTTTGAGCTATCTCCCATAATTTTAGATAATTTATTAGCAGTTGACACCTAAAGGAAACAAATACCCATTTTTACTTTGATTATTTTATGTTCTAAGCTTTTCACGATTTTTTTTTTTAAGTTTAATTCACTTATGAAATTTTTAGGGGGTTAAATATTGGACAAGTATATTTTCTAAGCAGAAAATATATTTTTGATACAGTTGAAGATTGCCCAGAAAAATATCCCCAATCGTCTCATTTAAAGCAAAGCTGTAATTAGACGCTGGCAAGTATATCTAAGTATAATTGACAGAACTCTGATTTTTTTTCAATTTTCCTTGCTTAAAAAATAAAATAAAAACGAAAAATTAAAAAAAAAGAAGATAGCTCAAATGACAGGTTTTGGCCTCAGGATCACGAACCCGGAAGCGCTTTTTTAATTTTTTGTTTCTATGGAAAGTTATGGTCAAAAAATCGAAAAATGACCCACGGCACGCTTTTTTTCGCACGTTTTTAGGTACAGCGTAATAAAATTACAACAACCACATGAAAACTTGCCACTTTGATTGCAAATATCTCTTCAGAGAAGCAAAATATTAAAAAGCGCTTCCGGATTCGTGATCCTGAGGCCAAACCCCGTCTTTTGAGCTATCTCCCATAATTTTAGCTAATTTATTAGCAGTTACACCTAAAGGAAACAAATACCCATTCTTACTTTGATTATTTGATGTTCTAAGCTTTTCACGATTTTTTTAAAGTTTAATTCACTTATGAAATTTTTAGGGGGTTAAATATTGGAAAAGTATATTTTCTAATCAGAAAATATATTTTTCATACAGTTGAAGATTGCCCAGAAAAATATCCCCAATCGTCTCATTTAAAGGAAAGCTGTAATTAGACGCTGGCAAGTATAAGTATAATTGACATAACTCTGATTTTTTTTTTAATTTTCCTTGCTTAAAAACTAAAATAAAAACGAAAAATAAAAAAAAATAAACAGTTTTCAATTTTTGCGTCCACCGAGAATCGAATATACCCATTCTGGAAAAAAAAAGGGTACAATTAGTCTCTTCATAGGACATGCTCGAAGAAATGTGACCAATTTATTCCATCTAAAAGAGACTAAAAAAAGTAGTAGTCTACTTTTCCTCTGGATTGATCCCGGACTAATCGTATTTTTTGCAGGGAAATACCATACGAACTTTTACTAATGCACCTTTTTACATAAGTAACTCCACTTTCTTGTATGAAACCACATGTTTTACTTTGATAGTTTAATGTGCTAAGCTTTTTCGATTTTTAAATAGTTTTTTTACTTATGAAATTTTTAGAGAAATAAAATATTGGAAAAGTATATCTTCTAAGCAGGAAAGTATATCTTCTATACAAAAAAGTGAAGTTCGTTATATAGAATTAAAAATTTTGTTCCCAACATCAGAATTGTAATTTTCAAAAAATAGCTTTAAAAAAATTTGTTTAAAAGAAAAATATTAAAATTCATGCACAGGAATGTAAAGCAGGCGTTATTAGCTTTCAAATGTTGTTAAAAAAATCTGTGGGATTACTACAGCCGAAACATAATAATTTCAGTTGGTGCATGTTTTCATCAACCCTACAGGGTTAATTGATATGCCTGATGCTTGCTTGCCTACAGGGGTTTATTGCTCAGCTTATTCAGTTACTTTGCATTAGGTACATACACTTTAAATGTATTTACATATTAAAAGGAGCATAATATTGCATACCGTTTTTCTTGCAAGCTATACTTGTACATTTTGATCTGAAATAAATTCTTTCACTCACATTTCTCATCTTAAAAGGTAAAGTGTTTTTCTTTTGGATTCCTGGTAACAGGTTATGGGCCCAGCACGCACTAGTATAGAGAAAAGCTAAATTTTACCGGTATACATAAATAATTTTTTTTGAAATTATGATGGAAGAAATTAAAGTCAATAAGCTGGAAGATGAAAACGGCTGGACCTTATGGAAGTTTCAGATCAAGAGCTTAGAGCTGGTGGCCTATGGGAACATGTAAGTGGAGCTGTAACTCAACCAGAAGCTGATGGTGAACCCAAGAAAAAATTGATCAAAGATGACGCAAAAGCGCAGAAAGTTCTGGTGATCTCTATAGGTGAGGGACCGTTGATGCATATTATAAACTGTGAGACCGCTGCTAATATGTTTGCTATGCTGGAGAGCGTTTACGAACAAAAATCGGCTACATCAATTCACTTGTTACAGCAGCAATTTTTTGGGTACGTTAAAGACGCCGATGACAGTATTATGATGCATATAGCAAAATTGCAAAAAATTGCAAGGCAGTTAGAAGATCTTGGCGAAAAAATTACAGAGAATATGCTAGTAACAAAAATTTTGATGACATTGCCGGAGCAATAAAACTACTTCTTTGCAGCATGGGAAGCAACTGAAAAAAAGGAGCGAACGCTGAAAATGCTGACGGCACGTTTGTGTATGGAAGAGTCAAGGCTGGGTATGCAGCCAACTAAACAAGGAGCGTTCGTAGCCAACCAAATAAAAGGGAAAAGCGATACGCTCGACCGGAACAAGAAAGGGAAATGTTTCCTTTGTAAAAAGCCTGGCCATTGGAAAAGGGACTGTCCAAATAAGAAAAGAGGTGCAAAACCAACGCATGGTAACGCTTTCGTAAGTGAGGTTATGTTTGTGCAATCGAACATATCACGTGAGGGCAGTTGGTACATGGATTCTAGTGCTAGCGACCACATGTCCTATCATAAAGAATGGTTTCGTAACTATCAAAAGTTTGAGACTCCCAAAGATGTTCGCATTGCGGATGGTTCAATAGTGCAGGCATATGGTAAGGGCAACATACACGTAAAAGCACACGATGGCAGCGCCTGGAACGTTAAGTATTTGGCTGATGTACTATATGTTCCTGGTATTAAAATGAATCTATTTTCATCCAACTCATGTCTAGATAAAGGGTACTCGTTGATGGCTGAAGGCAGCAGCTGTTGTTTCAAAAGACAGGGCAAAGTATGGTTAAAAGGCGTTCGAGAAAATTCGCAATTGTTTAAGCTGTTGTTGAAGGTGGAACACTAAGAATCTGAGGCTAATTTTAGTTCGAAGACTGACTCGCTGCAGCTTTGGCATGAACGCATGTGTCATCAATCAAAAGAACATGTGAAGTGTGTGTTAGCTCAATAAAATATTGCGGTTAATTCGAAGGAATTTTTCTGTGAGGGATGCGTTTTCGGTAAGCAGCATCGCACCCCTTTCCGTGAAAGCAAAAATCGAGCCAAATTGCCAGGTGAGCTTGTTCACACTGATCTTTGCGGCCCCATGCAAGAAATTTCTTATGGTAGTGCACGCTACATGTTGTTATTTAGAGATGATTTTTCGAATTATCGATGTGTGTACTGCATAAAGTCAAAAGCCGATGTGGCAGCATTCGTTGAACGTTTCTTGGATAAGGTTGAGGCAGAAACTGGCAAGCGTGTACAATGTATCCGTTTAGATAATGGGTTAGAGTACGTCAACAAAGATGTGGCAGACATATTTAGCAAAAGAAAGGTGGTACATCAAAAATCAACTCCATATACACCAGAACACAATGGTCGCGCTGAAAGAGACATGAGGACGGTCATCGAAGCTGCACGGTCTATGATTCATGCCAAAGAGTTGAGCCTAAAATACTGGGGCGAGGCAGTGAATAATGTCGTCTATACCCTCAATCGTTCGGGCAAATGTCAAGTAGATGGAAAGTCGCCATTTGAATTGTGGTTCAATAAACAGCCTGATTTATCTGAACTTCGAGTTTTTGGATCAGAGGCATTTGTGCATATACCACAGGAAAAACGTAGAAAGCTGAATGCAAAATCCAAAAAGGGGATATTTGTCGGGTACGAGGACAACTGTAAAGGCTACAGAATTTGGATACCGAGTGAGAGAAAAATTTAAGTTGCGAGAGATGTTATCATTAGGGAGACATGCAAAGATGCCGCATACGTACCCGAAGAAGCAGAATCTCCAGTCGAAGTACCAGAATCTTCAGTGGAAGAACCAGCTGCGAAGGCTGAAAATCCAAAAATCATAGCAGATGGCTATGAAGACGTTTTTAGTAAGGATTCTGATACCGATGCTGAGACTCATCAACCCGAGGTACGTCAAATTGTGACACGCTCCAAAAGTAAAGATGAAGGCAGCGCGGCTTTTAGTTATGCATATGCTGCTGAAATTGAAGAGCCAGACAGCTATCAGACGGCGATGTCTAGTAACTATAGTACGCAGTGGAAGCGTGCCATGGATGATGAGTTCCAATCGCTGATATTAAATGAAACCTGGTCATTGGTGAGTTTACCCAAAGGCAGAGCCGCAGTATCAAACAAATGGGTGTACAAAGTCAAGCGTGATAAAAAGGGTGACATTGAACGTTTTAAGGCTCGCCTTGTAGCACGAGTTATGTGGAATGCCCCCTATGCCGTTCGGGTTGAGGAAAAAGGGAAAATAAGAGTATTTTAAGATACACTTATTGGCCCAAAATAAATATAGTTATGCTCACTCAGCACTTCGCATAATATCACCCACATATTAACCAGCAAGATTAAGCCTTGCCTATGGTTTCACTTGAGAACCATACAAATACAATAATATATACAAATTAACATACTTATTGGTGTCCAATTCAGGAATCCAAAAGATTCTTGAATGAAATAAGAGAACCAACAAAGTACAATAAACAAATAACGATGGCCGCAACTATGTTGCAACCAAGTAAATAAGTGGGAATGTGTGGGATACTGAGTAGGGTAAATAGAATAGGTACATATGTACATTTTAAGATTTTGTATAAGCTTAGGTTAAGCGATAGATTTTAAAGAAGTCGAAAAGACAGTTGTCACTTCGAGCCTGAAGCGGCAATTCATGCCTCTCGTAAACTAATAAAATTTAATAAAATGAAATAAAACTAAAAAGTCTAAAAAAAGATCATTTCGAATAAAAACTTAATTAATTAAATAAGAAAAAATAACGTAAGTACCCTGCCCAGCGTCTGGCTATCCGAGCAGACGTAACTGGCGCAGTCGGTAGGATATGAACGGAAAAGAACAAAAAATAACAAAATTAATGAAAAGAACATCAACTTGAAACGATCGTTTATAAAAGAAAAAAGAAAGAAAGAAGAAAGAACCTGCAACAAGTGAAGTGAAGAAGTTAAAAGAAGTAAAAGGGAAAGAAAGAAAAATACTTTTTTTTGTGCGCGGTATTTGTAATACCGACGATAAATCATCATCCGCATGGAAGTGGAATACCAACCTAGGAAGATCGAGGTAATTGGAAGCTAAAACGGGCGGAATTCATTGGCGAGTGTAATGGGAGTGGAATAGGAACGAGGCCACGATAATATAATATCCCCAAATGCAACAACAACAACAAGTAAGGTGCATATAAAAACTGAAATCAACACAAGTACAAGTAAGTCTGCCAGTTGTCCAAATATATATTGTTCCGCGGTGCACTAATGAGAGGGCCAACACTGTAACATTAAAGCTCCTCGATGCAAAAGCTCCACGCAATCTACACCGAAGTCCAGAACCACATTTTCGGACAAACTTGATGTCCCAAATTTATAGCAAAGATCTAGAGATAACCAAAAGGGTTTTTCCAGGGGCGGATTTTAATTTTATGCCAACAAGGCGTCAGCGCGGTCCAATAAATTTAAAGGTTAAAAGTTGTTAAAATTAATGTAGTAGAGCCTTGTAAAATGATGCATGTCACTTTTATGTAGTTTTAGTGAGATATTTTATATTCTTTTACTTTGTACGCTACGGTGTAGTGCTACCAAAAATACACATTTGTACAAATGTTTGCACCTCGCACATACTACGCCCTTGAGCGATAACACACCAACGTCTTATATCAATAGTTTTATACATTGAATTATTGCGAAATTTATTTTTTTTTTGGCTGTGTTCCTAATTTTTTTTTTGTGAACTTCCTTTTCACCCAAAATGGCAAGCATGGAGGATTGTCTAGTGGCCATAACACAGCTGTTGCAGGAAAATGCTGCACAGCGTAGGACAACGTTGAGGCAAAGAATAGAAAGAGACCTCAAATATTTGCAACCCTTCGAGGGCAATACAAAAAAGTTACCCTCATTTATCCAAACGGTGGAGAGAATTTTACCCGATTACGTAGCACAGCAAGAAGAAGCATTTAGGGTGGTTTACGATCTGAAGATCGGAGGATCAGCAAAAAATTTTCTGTCTCTCAATCCACCAGAGAATTGGGACGATTGTAAGGTTAAGTTGAAACAGCATTTTCAATCAACAAAAGATCAGATGTCAATCACAAATGACATCATGAACTTAAGGGTTGCCTCGATTGGTGAACTGAGTCGGAGGACAAAGGACATAGTTGATAATATCACCGAGTTTAGCGCTCTGAGTGAAAATGGTAGTACGATGAAGGAGATCCTTACGGGGATGCTGCTTCAGCGAGTTAAACAATTAGCGGCAGGTACGTTTGCCTGCGCTACTAGAAATGTGGTGAAATGGCCGCAAATTGCGACATTCATATACAATTTCATTGGACTGGATTCGGGGAATTTGAATCCGATGTTTTTGCCAAGCAGACAGAATAGGCAAACGCAAAATTATAACTCCCGACCACAGAATAGTGGGTATAGGCATGAGAATAATTTTCCACGACAGAACAATAATCACAATAACGGTGGTACGGCCGCAAATAATTCAGGTAGGTATAGCGGCCGTTCACAAAATAATTTTAATAACAATAGGAATGGACAGCCTAATAATTGTCAAGCAAACGGTAGGTATGGGTATGAGTCAGGTCGGTACAACAGGCAGAGTGGCCAACAGGTGAGTAACCGACATCCAAACGGCCAACAGGTAAGTAGCCGACCCCAAAGCGGTCAACAGGCAAGTGGCCGTCAACAAAACAATTATAATACCAACAGACAAAATACCTCCCAGCAGACAAGACGTTCAAATGGGCCTCAACCCATGGACGTTGATCCTGCAAGTCAAGTGGAAAACACCAACATAAATGAGGAGTTTTTTATAAACTAGCCTCGGGTGGTGAAAATAAAATTTTAATAACTTAACATTGTTTAATAAAAGGTTTTTAACACTGGTGGATCCGGGATCCACCATCAGTATTATGAAAAAGGAAGCATTTGATAAATATAATTTGCCGGTCGTTGAGGGGAATAAAATAATAATAAGTACATTAAATGGGAATATTAAGGGCGCAAACGAGAGAGTTGGTTCCCCCTGTCCCTCGGAATTTCAATTTGTTGATAATGCAAGAATGAGATGGTTAAAAATGGATTTCGATAAACCATATGACCTGTTGCTGGGGAACGATTTTATATTCAAAAATGTCAAAACAATTGACATATAGAGGGAGGAAATCGAACTTCTTAATGGTGTTAAAATACCATTTTATTCAAGGACGATCCAAGAGCAAGTTTACGCATTGGAATCGGGAAAATTGCAAAACATTCAACTCGATCATCTAAAATCAGATGAACGAAAAGGGGTCGAAAAGTTGCTCAAAAAGTATGAAAAGTTAATATATAAAGAGGGGGACACCCTAACAAACACAAAAACAGTGGCGCATGAAATTAAAACAACTAGAAACCAGCAGATTAATTCAAAAATTTATCGGTTACCTCCGAAACATGAAGAGGAGGCTATTAAGCAAATAACAGACCTGGAAAAACAGGGTATAGTTCAAAAGAGTAGGAGTAGGTATAGCTCTCCTATTATAATAGTGCCGAAAAAAGATGACAAGTCGGGAAACAGGAAGTTTCGTTTGGTGGTTGATTACCGGAGGCTTAATCAAATAACTATCGACGACAAATATCCCTTGCCAAATATCGATGGAATCTTGGACAAGTTGGGCAAAGCACAATACTTTAGCACTCTTGATCTCGCAAAGGGTTACCAACAGATTTTAATGGTATCTAAGGATATCGAAAAAACAGCTTTCGTTTCCCCATTGGGTTTATATGAGTATGTTAGAATGCCGTTTGGGTTGAAAAATGCCCCGGCTACTTTTCAAAGACTTATGAATGACATACTGAGGGATTACATTAACAAGATATGTGTTGTTTATTTGGATGACATTTTGATATTTTCCACTTCATTGGAGGAACATCTGAGTTCCATAGATACAATTTTTTCAAAATTGCAGGAGCACAATTTGAAGATTCAGGCGGATAAAAGCAGTTTCTTAAGGAAAGAAACAAAATTTTTTGGGCACACCTTAACTAAAGAAGGTATAAAGCCCAATAAAGAAAAAATTGCAGTGATTTTGGATTTGAAAGTACCTACAACAGAGAGACAACTCAAGAGCTTTCTGGGAGCTACAGGATACTATAGGAAGTTCATTAAGGATTATTCGAAAATAGCATATCCGATGATTAAATATTTGAAAAAAGGGTGTAAAATAAACCCTAATGACCCACAATACATATCGAGCTTTGAGAATCTCAAATCTCTCATCTCTTCCCATCCAATCCTTAAATACCCAGAGTATGATAAGGAATTTACAATCACAACAGATGCAAGTCACTACGCCATTGTTGCAGTATTGTCACAACAGGGTCAGCCAGTGTGCTATATTTCCAGAACTTTAAATAATCACGAGCAAAAGTATGCCACTACCGATAAGGAGTTTCTGGCAATTATTTACGCAATTACATATTTCAGACCATACATATATGGTAATAAATTTAAAATAATCACAGACCACTGCCCGATTGTATACCTAAATAATAAATATAAAGGAAAAGAGTTCTCGCAACGTCACCAGAGGTGGCTTTTGAAATTACAGGAGTATAATTACGAAATAGAATATGTAAAGGGAAGGAATAATGTGGTCGCAGATTTTTTAAGCCGAATCGAGAATTTGCCAAAGATAAATGAAAATAATGATAAGGAATCGAATTTGGAAATGTCGGATACGATACATTCGGCCGAGGAAGAATTGTTGGAACATTTTGCTATAAAGGAGGAGATTGTCAATAAGTATAAGACTCAAATCATAGTGACATATAGCCCTCAAGCTGAAGGCCAGACAATACATGGAAGGAAAATAATAGAGATCGATCCTATGAATGAGGAAATAATATTGAAAAGAATTTTGGAAAGGCACATTAAAAGTGGTAAGGTTGGAATTTTTTCCGAAGTTGAAGATCGAGATTATCATAAAATTCAATTGTTGCTGATATCTATGTTTTCCTGTAATAGCAAGCTGGAATTCGTAAAGTGCACAAAGAGAGCAACAGATGTCATGCAGGAAGAAGAACTGCATAGGCAAATCTCTTTGTATCACAATAATGAATCGATGCACAGCGGCATTGGAGAAACGTATAATACACTGAAAGACAAAATTTTTTATCCAAAGCTAAGGGATCATATTCAATTGATAATAAATAACTGCGAAAAGTGCCAACAGATCAAATACGATAGGAAGCCTATAAAACCAAAATTTAGCCTAACAGAAACCCCAACAGATAAAAAGCTGGGTAGTGGCCTAAGGTTCATACAATCCCGAAAATTGCTTCACAATAGCGTCGGTATTTACAGCAATAGACTACAAGTCAAAAGCAACAAAGAGTTTAAATGTTTAAATGAAAAAAATATTCGTGCATTAAGCATAGAAAATTCTTTCATAGGTTTCACACCAAGTCCTAAAAATTCGCAAATCTTTCATATAAGTTAGCATTGAAATTAAAGAAATGTTCTATATGGAAGTATAAATATATGCATAAATGGACACTGAGAAGGGTTTACCTTCAAGCTGGGTAGTGGCCTAAGGTGCTAGACCTTCTAGCATACAAGTCACTACAGTGTTGTGAGTTCGACTCTCACAATGCCGGGAAGAAAAGTCCTTGAAGAGATGTAACTCCAGTATCATCGAAACATATGTCGGCTTGTCTGGTTCCTGCAGCGCGTGGGTAAATTTTTCTCAAAAAAACAGATTTTCATACAATCCCGAAAATTGCTTCACAATACCGTCGGTATTTACAGCAATAGACTACAAGTCAAAAGCAACAAAGAGTTTAAATGTTTAAATGAAAAAAATATTCGTGCATTAAGCATAGAAAATTCTTTCATAGGTTTCACACCAAGTCCTAAAAATTCGCAAATCTTTCATATAAGTTAGCATTGAAATTAAAGAAATGTTCTATATGGAAGTATAAATATATGCATAAATGGACACTGAGAAGGGTTTACCTTCAAGCTGGGTAGTGGCCTAAGGTGCTAGACCTTCTAGCATACAAGTCACTACAGTGTTGTGAGTTCGACTCTCACAATGCCGGGAAGAAAAGTCCTTGAAGAGATGTAACTCCAGTGTCATCGAAACATATGTCGGCTTGTCTGGTTCCTGCAGCGCGTGGGTAAATTTTTCTCAAAAAAACAGATTTTCATACAATCCCGAAAATTGCTTCACAATACCGTCGGTATTTACAGCAATAGACTACAAGTGAAAAGCAACAAAGAGTTTAAATGTTTAAATGAAAAAAATATTCGTGCATTAAGCATAGAAAATTCTTTCATAGGTTTCACACCAAGTCCTAAAAATTCGCAAATCTTTCATATAAGTTAGCATTGAAATTAAAGAAATGTTCTATATGGAAGTATAAATATATGCATAAATGGACACTGAGAAGGGTTTACCTCCAAGCTGGGTAGTGGCCTAAGGTGCTAGACCTTCTAGCATACAAGTCACTACAGTGTTGTGAGTTCGACTCTCACAATGCCGGGAAGAAAAGTCCTTGAAGAGATGTAACTCCAGTATCATCGAAACATATGTCGGCTTGTCTGGTTCCTGCAGCGCGTGGGTAAATTTTTCTCAAAAAAACAGATTTTCATACAATCCCGAAAATTGCTTCACAATACCGTCGGTATTTACAGCAATAGACTACAAGTCAAAAGCAACAAAGAGTTTAAATGTTTAAATGAAAAAAATATTCGTGCATTAAGCATAGAAAATTCTTTCATAGGTTTCACACCAAGTCCTAAAAATTCGCAAATCTTTCATATAAGTTAGCATTGAAATTAAAGAAATGTTCTATATGGAAGTATAAATATATGCATAAATGGACACTGAGAAGGGTTTACCTTCAAGCTGGGTAGTGGCCTAAGGTGCTAGACCTTCTAGCATACAAGTCACTACAGTGTTGTGAGTTCGACTCTCACAATGCCGGGAAGAAAAGTCCTTGAAGAGATGTAACTCCAGTATCATCGAAACATATGTCGGCTTGTCTGGTTCCTGCAGCGCGTGGGTAAATTTTTCTCAAAAAAACAGATTTTCATACAATCCCGAAAATTGCTTCACAATACCGTCGGTATTTACAGCAATAGACTACAAGTCAAAAGCAACAAAGAGTTTAAATGTTTAAATGAAAAAAATATTCGTGCTTTAAGCATAGAAAATTCTTTCATAGGTTTCACACCAAGTCCTAAAAATTCGCAAATCTTTCATATAAGTTAGCATTGAAATTAAAGAAATGTTCTATATGGAAGTATAAATATATGCATAAATGGACACTGAGAAGGGTTTACCTTCAAGCTGGGTAGTGGCCTAAGGTGCTAGACCTTCTAGCATACAAGTCACTACAGTGTTGTGAGTTCGACTCTCACAATGCCGGGAAGAAAAGTCCTTGAAGAGATGTAACTCCAGTATCATCGAAACATATGTCGGCTTGTCTGGTTCCTGCAGCGCGTGGGTAAATTTTTCTCAAAAAAACAGATAAAAATGAAATTGTTCATATAGATATTTTTCACTTTAACAAACATTCGTTTGTTACCACAATAGATAAATTAACAAAGTTTGCAGCAGCATATAGGATTACTGACAGGAATTGGCGGTCAAAGAAGACCATATTAATGGAACAATTCGCGAAATTCGGAAAACCTAAGAAAGTTATAATGGATAATGAATTTAGAGCAGAACAATTAATACAGTATCTAAATGCCGAAAATATTGAGGTCCACCTAACAAAACCCAACAACCACACTGGTAATGCAGACATTGAGAGACTTCACTCAACCCTGTTGGAAAAACTAACAGGAATTGAGGATACGAGTCCTTCAACAGAAATGAGGATGCAGATCGTTATAGCCAACTATAATGATCGATATCACTCAACCATCAAGTGCTCTCCAAGGTTCGCTAAAGAAAGCATTTGTCCATCCATATTACAAGATAGAATTAAAGCAGCAAAAGAAAAAACAATAGCCAAGCATAATATAAAAAGAGAAGACTACATTGAAAATAGAGAAACAGGGCCAATTAAAAACTAGAAGAGAGTAAGGCATAAGGATCAACCATATTTCCGAATTAACCCTTTGCAGAATGTCCACCCTTCCAATATAAAAAGACCACAAAAATTTGCGAATTTACCCAACTTAAATTCTGATGATAACGATGATGATGATAGATTTAGTACAGCAGGCCATAATGGAGTTGCCTGAGAAAAAAAAAAGAGGAAGAAAAAGAGAGGTAAGATAATAATATATAAAACACTATAGGACACACCCTTTGGTAAGTATGAAGAAATCACCATGCGACGCAACCCTCAAACATGTTGAAGAAAACAACTGTAAGACACACCCTTTACAATCTCTAAGATTTAATACACTATCCCAAAGACCATGGCAGTGCACAGTAGACTGTGCCGTGGTCGATAACATTTTTTATTTTTATTTTTTACAAGTTTTTTTTTATATGTCCTTTGGAAATCTGACTGATTTCACGACTGGGGCAACCTATGAAATGAGATTCGTTTTTTATAAAATCCGTATGAATGTTATAATACAACCCTTAAAACCCCACTCCGACCTTAAAGGTCATAACCAATAGATGGTGTAAATAAAGAAGCATTTTTCCAATTTGTTTTCAGACAATGTGGCGTGCCGTGGTTATTCTCATGATAGCAAACATGGGATCGGCAAGGGGATTTTTACAAGTAACCCCAATACTGGATGAGGCAGGGTACACTATTGTACGAATAGGTGAGGTGGAAGTGGTTAATGAAACCACCACAATTTTACATATAATACAACCACAAGAAATTTTGGAGATCGTCGACGGAATAAAGGAAGATATTAGGGGCACAGTCATGGCAGGCAAGCGATTTTTGATAAGCGAAGTGGAGAGGTTGGAGGCAAAAAATCAAAACAATTCGTCCCGAAGGGATTGGTAGACATAAGAGAGGTTTGATTAACATAGTAGGAACAACATATAATTGGTTATTTGGATTGATGGATGACGAAAATAGACAGGAAATTTTAGGATATTTAGAGGTACAAAAGGCAAATGATCATAATATAATAAAAACAGTAAACCAACAGATATCAATTAATGGTCATTTTAATGATAGTATAAATTTGATAAGGGAAACAATACGGGAAGACAGGGAAAAGATAAAAAAATTTATAACAGGAGTTAATGAACAAAATAGACATTTTTATGAGCAATTTGTGTTTAATGATTTTATCACTAAATTAAGATATTTGGAAAGCAGAATTGATGATATACAAAATAACATAGCGGCAGCCAAGTATAATTTGGTTCACCCAGGAATTTTAACTAAAGAAGAAATCGATCGTTTTCAGATAGATTTTTATAAATTAAAAATGTCAAAAATGGGAGTTTTGGCATATAAAAATAAATCGTTGGTAATAGCAATTAAAATACCAAAAACTTATATCTCAACAAATTTGAAACTAATTACCCCATTGCCAAACAAAGAAAAATTTGAAATTGAAATAGAAAAGGAATACTTTATTACAGTAAATAACAAACATTTAAATTATAGAAAAGATACTCCCTTAAAAGATTTGAAACCCAGTAAAAATTGTATATTCAAAAATAATTGTTTATTTAAGAAAAATAACAAAACACAAATTTTTAACATAGACGATGATACATTATTGATTGTAAATGCACATGAAAAGGCCTTAAGCCAAAATTGCGATAACCGAGAAATTGTATTGAGAAATAACTTTTTAATAACATTCACAAATTGTAAAATCGAAATAGATAACGAGGTTTTTGAAAATAATAAAGTAGAGTTCGCAGAAAAATTTCATTATCCTGTAAAAATGTTGAATCAAAGTTACAAAGAAGATGTATTGTTCAAAGAAATAAAAATTAAAAATTTACAGAACTTAAAGGAAATTGAAGAATTAAAATGCCACAAAAATGTATCTTATGGTATAAATGTAACCATAGCCATATGCTTGCTAATGTTGATGGCTGTGCTGATTGTATTTTTCAAAAAAAGGAATGTCGAAGTAAAAATTGTTAATAAGCAAAATAAAGAAAGATTGAGTTCTAACGCTGGGGGAATTATGTTAGTAGAAAAAACCCCCAAGCAAACGTTAAATTTAGAAAAAAGAACTCAGGAGAGTCCTAACTCTAACGGTGGGGGAGTTATGTGGAATGCCCCCTATGCCGTTCGGGTTGAGGAAAAAGGGAAAATAAGAGTATTTTAAGATACAATTATTGGCCCAAAATAAATATAGTTATGCTCACTCAGCACTTCGCATAATATCACCCACATATTAACCAGCAAGATTAAGCCTTGCCTATGGTTCCACTTGAGAACCATACAAATACAATAATATATACAAATTAACATACTTATTGGTGTCCAATTCAGGAATCCAAAAGATTCTTGAATGAAATAAGAGAACCAACAAAGTACAATAAACAAATAACGATGGCCGCAACTATGTTGCAGCCAAGTAAATAAGTGGGAATGTGTGGGATGCTGAGTAGGGTAAATAGAATAGGTACATATGTACATTTTAAGATTTTGTATAAGCTTAGGTTAAGCGATAGATTTTAAAGAAGTCGAAAAGACAGTTGTCACTTCGAGCCTGAAGCGGCAATTTATGCCTCTCGTAAACTAATAAAATTTAATAAAATGAAATAAAACTAAAAAGTCTAAAAAAAGATCATTTCGAATTAAAACTTAATTAATTAAATAAGAAAAAATAACGTAAGTACCCTGCCCAGCGTCTGGCTATCCGAGCAGACGTAACTCACGCGGTTTTACGCAAAAGTTCGGCACTGATTATTTTGAGACTTTTAGCCCTGTTGTCAAATTCACATCTCTTAGAATGATTTTTGCATTATCAGCTGAGTTTGATATGATTATGAAGCAGTTTGATGTGAAGACCGCGTTCCTCTATGGTAATCTCAATGAGGAGGTTTATATGCACCAGCCCATTGGTTACAAGGATGGAACTGACAGAGTCTGTAAGTTGAAGAAAAGCCTCTATGGTTTAAAGCAGGCATCGAGATGCTGGAATCAAAAATTTACCAAGATGCTAGAAACTTTCAATCTTAAAGTCAGTGCAGCAGACCTATGCGTTTTTACTGGTAAATTCAATGATGAAAAATTAATTCTTGCCATTTATATTGACGATGGTATTATAGCAGCGCAGTCAGCAGAAGCACTTAAGAAATTTATCCATCACCTTATGAATGAATTCGACATTAAAGTTTTTGAATCAATATTTTATCTGGGCATGGAAGTTTTAAGAAAATCTGGAGCAATTTTCATTCGGCAAAAGGCATACGCATCAAAAGTATTAGAAAGATTTGGAATGATTGATGCCAAACCTGTGACAACCCCAGCAGAAGGTTTGTACAGAAATACGAACGACAGTCTAAAAGTGCAGTACCCATATCGGGAGGCTGTTGGATCGCTGATGTATTTGTCTACAGTAACACGGCCGGATCTAGCCTATGCAGTATCGTATTCAAGCCGATTTTTAGACAGTTACACTAGTGAACATGTCGTCTTGATAAAGCGAATCTTCAGATACTTACGAGGGACACTCAATGAAGGTATTTTATTTGAAAAGGGTAACATGTGTCTCAACTGCTTCAGCGATTCAGATTTTGCTGGTGATTTGGGGACACGGAGATCAACTGGAGGTTATGTGGAAGTGCCATCAAGTTGATGAGAATTCCACAAGAGGACTAAACACATTGAGGTGAAGTTTCATTTCATCAGAGAAGTATATGAGAACAAGGGGTTCACTCTTAAATACGTGCCAACAAATTTACAGTTAGCGGATATTTTCACGAAACCTCTGAAGAATGTAATTTTTAATAATTTAAAATCGCTCATAAAAGTTTGTTCATATACAGAAGAATAATAAGCTGGCCAATAAAAGTGGAAGTGTTGGGCACACAAATAAATATGAACCCTACAGGGTCAATTGATATGCCTGATGCTTGCTTGCCTACAGGGGTTTATTGCTCAGCTTATTCAGTTACTTTGCATTAGGTACATACACTTTAAATGTATTTACATATTAAAAGGAGCATAATATTGCATACCGTTTTTCTTGCTTATACATAGCAAGCTATACTTGTACATTTTGATCTGAAATAAATTCTTTCACTCACATTTATCATCTTAAAAGGTAAAGTGTTTTTCTTTTGGATTCCTGGTAACAGAAAAATTGCAGTATTATATTTTAACTAGGATCGCGCGTGGTCGAAATTCGACCATCTGAAATTTTCTTCAACTCTCTCTTAATATACATATCCCCCGTACAAACATAATCTATTGTTAAAATGTGTTTTTCGTAAAAAAAGGTAGAAGCTTTGACAGGGTAGCTGGTTGAAAATCAGCTGACGAAAATTTTAATTGACAGATAAATTTGGTGAAATAAATTGGATTTTGCAATAAGAATTAAATATGGGTGATGACGGAACCTAATTATTCATGCACATAGCGTAGCAAACGGGGCAGTATTTTTTTTTTTTTTTTTTCGTTTTATGGATAGCAGGTTCATGTAGAACGGGTATACTTCTATCACACTTATACAGTGTTCTGTGCTAAGGGTGTAAACATGTTCAACGAAATCAGCATTAGTGTCATGTAAAATTGTTCTTTAGTTAAAGTCCGTACGTTATTAAAATTTCGATCTTAAAATTGTGAAATTTTCTTACAAAATTATATCGTTAAAAAAAATAAACTTTACCAATAGGCAAAAAGTTAAATATGTAAAGCCAGAAGTGAAGCTGAATTTCATAATAGTCCATTCTAAGTTCCCAATCTAACTTTTATAGGGATCTATCTATAAATACTATACGAAATTGGGTTGCGAAAGTTTGTATGGGGAGAGTGTTAGCGTATTAATATATAGACTAGGATCGCCCGTGGACGAAATTCGACCATCTTAAATTTTCTTCAACTCTCTCTTAATATACATATCTCCCGTTCACAACAAAACCAAGTAAGTGGCTCCCCCGTGACAAATGCAAATTTGGATTAAGTGATACCATACATTAGGGTGGTGCAGCAAAGTAGCTGACGACAATACATTAGGATATATCTACAACAGATTTATATGCACAAAAACCCGGTATGGGCTTATAATATTTCGATATATAATGGTACTTTTTGTCGTAACCTGGTGGAATTTTACTTTTAAAAATACCATATCGTTAAAAATATAAACTTTTTAATGGAGAAAAAAAACTAAATATAGAAGTGCTCTGCGAAAAACCTTGGATTATGTGATTATATGAACGATTATGGTGTGAAGATGGCAAGGATGCAATGATTTTTATATGATTTGGTACATTTTTTTTTCTTTGGCACAAAAATGAAGGCAAGTGGCAGCTGCCTGGATCGCTGTATACTTATGTACGTTCATGTGAGAGTAATGAGCGCGAAAAGTGGTGGGAGTGGTTTTCGAAGCGCAGAGTTTTAGCGGGAGAGTGTTTGTCGGAGTTTCGATGACTGTGAAATTTGCAAGATACCGTTTTTTCTCCTTACTTCACGCATACATATATATATATATATATATGATGTTTGGGGATTTAAGTTTTTTTTGAAAATTACAATTCTGGTTTTGCGAACAAAATTTTTAATTCTATATAACTAACTTCACTTTTTAGTTTGAAAAATACATTTTCTGCTTAGAAAATATATTTTTCCAATATTTTTCTCCTTTAAATATTACATACGTGAAAAGAAAAAATAAATGGAAAAAAGCTTAGCACATCAAAATATAAAAGTAGAAAAGGTGTTTTCATACAAAAAAGTGGAGTTACTCATGTAAAACGGTACTTTAATCAAACTTCGTATGGTATTTCCCTCCAAAAAATGCGATTCATCATCATCATCATTTATTGGCGCTTAACCGCCTAAGCGATTTTGGCCGGCTTTTCATTGGAATAAAGTTTTTACGTGGCGGGTCTCAAACCCAGCGCACAACCCGTCTCCGGGATAATGCGATTAGTCCAGGGTTAATCGCAGAGGAATAGTATACTACTATTTTTTTAGTCTCTTTTAGATGGAATAAATTGGTCGCATTTGTTCAAGCATGTCCTATGAGGAGACTAATTATACCCTTTTTATGCCAAAATGGGTATTAGTGTATACTAATTGCAGGACACCTGACTTCGATTCTCGGCGAATGCAAAAATTTAAAAACGTTCTTTTAATTTTTATTTTTTAAAGCAAGGAAAACTAAAAAAATCAGAGTTCTGACAATCGAGGTGTCTGCCATGACGCCAGCAACTACTTATACTTGTCAGCGTCAAATTACAGTTTTGCTCTAAATGACACAATTGGGGATATTTTTTTGGCCAATCTTCAACTGTATGAAAAGTATATTTTCTGCTTATAAAACATACTTTTAGCCCCCTAAGGGCCGCTTGCATAAAAGCTGATAACGACTAACCGGAGTTTAATTGACGTATTTTGTATGGTTAGCTGTCAAGTTAATCACCGATTAGGCTTAATCGGCTTTTATGCAAGTGGCCCTAAAACTTTCATAAGTGTAGTGCAGTAAAGTAGTACAACAGAGTTAGGGTATCTATATATTAATACGCTAACACTCTCCGCATACAAACTTTCGCAACCCAATTTCGTATAGTATTTATAGATACAAAAAAAAAAAAAACTAATGGCGGCGATATACCTACAGGTTATCATCATAACCTCTAACGAGATTTTTAGCCGAGCTTCTCTTTCCAACTTGTGGTGTGTTGCTTTTTGAGTTTTTCCTACAAGTTGGCGGGACCTGCAGTTTTTTGCCGACTCCGAACGGCACTTGCAAAGCAAATGAATTTTTTGCTGAGAAGCTTCTCATGGCAGAAATACACCCGGAGAGTTTGCCAAACTACTGCCGAGGGGCGACCCCGTTTTAGAAAAATTCTTTTTCTAAATAATTTTTGATGTTACTTTTGCCGGGCATCGAACCGCCACGACTTTATATTTATGTATTTATAGATAGATCCCTATAAAAGATAGATTGGAAACTTAGAAAGGAACTATTATGCTGTCTCGCCAAAAAAAAAAAATGAAAATTATTTTAGTTTATTTATTTTAAAAAAAAAGAGGTCTCCAAAGTCTCCAGCTGTTTTGTTATCTCCACATTCTGTCATACCCGCACTATACATCACTATTCAGCACTATTATAAAACTCCTAAAGCCACACCCATCCGCTCATTTCCTTACACACACACGTACATATCTATGCAATGATCCAGCAGCTGCCACTTGCTTTTATTTTTGTGCCAAAATAATAGCAAAATGTACCAAATCATATCCTATTCGGTATCTTAACACCATTTGTAAGCTACGAAATCCAGCTTCAGTTCTGGCTTTACATATTTAACTTTTAGCCTATTGGTAAAGTTTATTTTCTTTAACGATATAATTTTGTAAGAAAGTTTAACAATAGTGGTATTCGCTCTTTAGTGTATGCAATGTACAATTGTAAGTGTAACTTAGATGAGCGTGAGCGCACCTTGTTATCATGGGGTTACAACAATCAGCTGATTTTTATTTTGATAAAAAAAACTGCGCACGCAAAATGCCAATAAGCACAGAAAAGAGTAGTTGACATATGTATGTAAAAATCTATCAATTTGAGAAACATAACCTCAAATTCAACTGTCGAAAGCTTACACTGATCTCACACTTACACCACTTGATTTCTACAATCATCTGCAAATTTTGTAGGGTTGTGATAACATTGTAACATCAATTTCTGAGTGATTTGTTATTGCAATTGTATTTTGTGTACTTCCTAGACCCTTGAAACTTCACATACATTTATGAGTGAATACCCCTAATGTTAAGATCGAAATTTTAATAACGTACGGACTTTAACTAAAGAACAATTTTACATGACACTAATGCTGATTTCGTTGAACATGTTTACACCCTTGCACAGAACACTGTAAAAGTGTGATAGAAGTATATCCGTTCTACATGAACCTGCTATCGATGAAACAAAAAAATAAAACACTGCCCCGTTTGCTACGCTATGTGCATGAATAATTAGGTTTCGCTCATCACCCATATTTAATTCTTATTGCAAAATCCAATTTATTTCACCAAATTTATCTGTCAATTAAAATATTCGTCAGCTGATTTTCAACCAGCTACCCTGTCAAAGCTTCTACCTTTTTTTACGAAAAACACATTTTTACTTTAGATTATGTTTGTACGGGAGATATGTATATTAAGAAAGAGTTGAAGAAAATTTCAGATGGTCGAATTTCAACCACGGGCGATCCTAGTTAATATATAATACTGCAATTTTTCCTAAGGTGATGAAAACATGCACCAACTGAAATTATTATGCTTCGGCTTGTAGTAATGCTAGAGATTTTTTTTAACAACATTTGAAAGCTAATAACTCCTGCTTTACATCCCTGTGCATGAATTTTAATATTCTTCTTTTAAACCAATTTTTTTAAAGGTATTTTTTGAAAATTACAATTCTGATGTTGGGATCAAAATTTTTAATTCTATATAACTAACTTCACTTTTTTGTATGAAAAATACATTTTCTGCTTAGAAGATATACTTTTATAATATTTTATTTCTCTAAAAATTTCATAAGTAAAAAAACTATTTAAAAATCGAAAAAGCTTAGCACATTAAATTATCAAAGTAAAAAATGTGGTTTCATACAAAAAAGTGGAGTTACTTATGTAAAAAGGTGCATTAGTAAAAGTTCGTATGGTATTTCCCTGCAAAAAATACGATTAGTCCGGGATCAATCCAGAGGAAAAGTATAGATATGTACGTGTGTGTATAAGGGAATGAGCGGATGGTTGTGTCTCTGGGAGTTTTATAAGAATGCTGACTAGCGATGTATAGCTTCAGTGTTTGGAGACCTCTTTTTTGTTTAATAACAAATAAACTAATAATAATTTTCAAATTTTTTTTTGGTGAGACACCAGATTAGTCCAGTCTAAGTTTCCAATATAAATTTTATAGAGATCTATCCATAAATACTATACGAAATTGGGTTACGACTGTTCGTATGGGGAGAGTGTTAGCCTATTAAAATATAGATACCATAACTCTGTTGTACTACTTTACTGCACTACACTTATGAAATTTTTAGGGGGTTAAAAGTATGTTTTATAAGCAGAAAATATATTTTCCATACAGTTGAAGATTGGCCAGAAAAATATCCCCAATTGTCTCATTTAGAGCAAAACGGTAATTTGACGCTGACAAGTATAAGTAGCTGCTGGCGTCATGGTAGACACCCCGATTGTCAGAACTCTGATTTTTTTAGTTTTCCTTGCTTTAAAACATAAAAATTAAAAAAAAAACGTTTTTAAATTTTTGCCTTCGCCGAGAATCGAAGTCAGGTGTCCCGCAAGTAGTATACACTTAAACAGATTCTGGCATCAAATGGAGAAAAATATTGGAAAAGTATATTTTCTAAGCAGAGAATGTATTTTTCAAACTAAAAAGTGAAGTTAGTTATATAGAATTAAAAATTTTGTTCGCAACACCAGAATTGTAATCTTCAAAGAAAGCTTAATTTCCCAAACATCATATATATATATATATCTGTGGTCATAAGCAATAACAGCCTAAGTCGACTTAAGAAATTAGACCAGTTGAAATTTTTGCTGGTGATTTTGAATAGCAACATCGAGAAATTTTTCAAGACTTTCATTCGTCTTTTTTTACTTTCTTTACAAACAATTAAATCCAATACGTTTGCCTTAGTTATAAAACAGTTTTGTTACAAAAATTCGCCAGCAAAAATTTCATCTGGTCTAATTTCTTAAGTCGACCTAGGCTGTTATTGCTTATCAGCTTATTCAGTTACTTTGCATTAGGTACATACACTTTAAATGTATTTACATATTAAAAGGAGCATAATATTGCATACCGTTTTTCTTGCTTATACATAGCAAGCTATACTTGTACATTTTGATCTGAAATAAATTCTTTCACTCACATTTATCATCTTAAAAGGTAAAGTGTTTTTCTTTTGGATTCCTGGTAACAGAAAAATTGCAGTATTATATTTTAACTAGGATCGCGCGTGGTCGAAATTCGACCATCTGAAATTTTCTTCAACTCTCTCTTAATATACATATCCCCCGTACAAACATAATCTATTGTAAAAATGTGTTTTTCGTAAAAAAAGGTAGAAGCTTTGACAGGGTAGCTGGTTGAAAATCAGCTGACGAAAATTTTAATTGACAGATAAAATTTGGTGAAATAAATTGGATTTTGCAATAAGAATTAAATATGGGTGATGACGGAACCTAATTATTCATGCACATAGCGTAGCAAACGGGGCAGTATTTTTTTTTTTTTTTTTCGTTTTATGGATAGCAGGTTCATGTAGAACGGGTATACTTCTATCACACTTATACAGTGTTCTGTGCTAAGGGTGTAAACATGTTCAACGAAATCAGCATTAGTGTCATGTAAAATTGTTCTTTAGTTAAAGTCCGTACGTTATTAAAATTTCGATCTTAAAATTGTGAAATTTTCTTACAAAATTATATCGTTAAAAAAAATAAACTTTACCAATAGGCAAAAAGTTAAATATGTAAAGCCAGAAGTGAAGCTGAATTTCGTAATAGTCCATTCTAAGTTCCCAATCTAACTTTTATAGGGATCTATCTATAAATACTATACGAAATTGGGTTGCGAAAGTTTGTATGGGGAGAGTGTTAGCGTATTAATATATAGACTAGGATCGCCCGTGGACGAAATTCGACCATCTTAAATTTTCTTCAACTCTCTCTTAATATACATATCTCCCGTTCACAACAAAACCAAGTAAGTGGCTC